>CM038216.1:128018876-128441376 GCA_021442155.1 Cymbidium sinense
CAATCCAACCCCCCCTGAAACTGTAAGACAAAGAAATCCCCTGAACTCAATGACTTGGTATAAATCTATTGACCTCCTCATAAATTCTACCGAAATAAAAAGATCTCTATATTTCATCTCAATAATAAAGAAACTAGCGAAAAATATGAAAGAAATGACATTTGATTTTTCGTCAAACCCCACTCAGCTGCTGTATGGACGGGATCAACCAAACCTCAATAAAATATAATTACAAATCAAGAATGCTCAGATTATTACAACCAATCAACATGTAATAATACAAAGATCAAATCAGTGAAGGGATGCAGAATAAGCAGAACTATAACTTCACCTGTCCCTAACTCTGTTGATGAATAATCATGAGGGCGATTATTTTACACAACAGCCACCAAGTCTTGGGACCTCTGTTTCCAAACTTCATTGGCATCCACTTCAGCCTGCAGCAGAAAAAGAAAAAAAAAATAAAATATAAATATGCATATTTTTTTATATTTCTTCATGCAATTTTACGCAAGTAAATAAATCCGATGAACAAAATTCATACAAATTTTTTTGTCCACAATCAAACTTCTATGGAAGTGATAGAAGTGATTAAATACCTGAAAAGGTTTGTCCCTCCATTGAAATATGCAGCCACGTGCCTCCAGGTGTTTGATTAATTGCTGAGAAATCAAGGATTTAAAAGACAAGTGAAGTTTTACTTTTTTAAAACTACCGCACGCCAGAAGCGCAGTTGCCAAGCCATTTGGTGTCAGTCCGCTAAGATGTAAAATAGTCATGCTTTGTAAGCACCTGATGCTTGCCAATGCTAAAAGCCCAACGTCAGTTACGGAAGAATACGAGAGGTTTATCTGAAACAGAGACAGCAGAAAAGAATGTTATTTTCGCACATTTTTTTGTGAGAGAGGAGACAAATGTACTGCATCTTAGCTTAATGATTGACAACTTTGCTTTCAACTAAGAAGTCTAAGGTTCAAATATCTCCTTAAAAAAAAAACAAATGTACTGTAAAGAACAACAATCATACTTGACGAAGACGGCTGGACAGGTGAGCAAGAGGAACCATGCCAACATCAGTTATGTCATAGCATTTTTTGATATCAAGCTTGACAATTTCTTTGCATCCAAGTGCAATTGAAACAAGGCCATAATTTGAGACTTGGGAGCACCCTCGAAGCTCCAGAGTATTCAACTTGGAGCATTTTGATAATGATTTCAATGCATTATCAGTAATTTCAGTACAATATGCGAGGTTAATCATTTGCAGCATAGGGCAACCTTGCCCAATTGCCATAATACCAGTGTCAGTAATTCCAACGGACCTGCATTAATAAAATCACGACGGACGTTAATGTTTGAATATAGTTGGAACAAAATCATAGATCCAGATATCACAAGTTTATTTGATGGTTTTTTTTTTTGGTGAGATGAATGCATATTCATTGGCGAAATAAATGACAGCAAAAAGTTAGACTTAACAGATTCCTGTAAGTTAACACCAAATGGAAACGGCTAAGACAACAAACAAATAAATGCTCAAGTAAGCAAAGTATGAAATACAAATAGGGATGTTCATGTTCATGATTTGGTTTAATTCCAAACTAACCAAAACCAATCCCATTAACTATATCTGAACAAAAACCAAACCATCACCACGGTAAAACAAATCAAACCAAAGCAATAGTTTAGTGCGGTTCAATTTAAAACATAAATCCTTAGGGGCAATTGGGATCACTTTTGTTTTTTACTTTTTATTTTATGATTTTATTTTGTTTTGTTTATGTTTTGTTTCAAAATAAAATATGTTTGATAATAATTGCTATTTCTAATTCTAAAAACACTCAAAAAAAATCTAATAGTTTTTTTTCTGAGTATTTTTAAAAATAATGTTATTTATTTTTTAAAAATAGAAAATAAAAACATTTAAAAATAAACTAAACAAACATATTTTTAAAGATAGCATAAAAATTAAAATAAAAAATAAAAAACAAAATTGATCACAAACAGCCCCTCAGGAATCATGTTTTTTGTTTTGATTTGGCTTGGTTTTAGCACTTTGTCATTGGTGACTAGTTAGTTTTAATTTGATGGTAAAGCAAGATACATAAATAGAAAGTATTCAATAATTATATTAAAGAAAAGCAAGCAATACATCAATAGTAAATTATTCAAGCACACAATAAGACAGGCAATAAAATCATATACTCAATATTGTTTAATAGCTAGCTGCCTGTGTGCATGGCTAAGATATTTAAGGCTGTCAATAATTTTTCAAAAATAATGAATTCAGAAAAGTACTTTTAAACTAGGAAACGAAAACAATAGAATTTAAATGAGTGCCTCTACATGCAGATTAAAATTTGACAATTACGAATTATGAATGATTGTACATCCACCTAAATTAATTAGATGGCTAGTAATAGGAGCTATGAAGAGAATTTATAACTATATATATTATTATAATCAATTCAGTTTAGAGCATTTCAATTTTCCAAACTTCAAACATGAATCAAATCAAAAACAGGTGATTTGGACAAAATATCAAGCCTAAGACAAACCAAATAAATCAAATAAATTGGTTAAATTGGGTTGGGTCATCCGACTAGCCTATTTTTTCCGCCCAAAATATAAGCGATGAACCATTTTGTCATATTGCTTGACATGATCTTGTTATTTTCTGTCATCTAATAAGTAATTTTAAGTTCTTGCTCCGTGTTACATACAGTACTGTAATGGAGCTAAGGCAAGCAAAAGGGAAAACAAACCTGTACAAATCAAGCTCCTGAAGCAGTGGGCAACCCTTTCCAATTTGAATAATGCCTTCATCATTAACATTCAGACATAACCCAATCTTCAGGATCGACAGTTTGTGACAATTCGAGATTGCCTTAAGTCCTGTAATATAAATTAGATTAAGAAGGGAGAAAAAGGAGGAAAATGTTGACAACTTAACTTTAACAAAGGAGCACCTTGATTATCTAAATCATTGTCAGTAAGATCAAGCTCCTCCAGCAGAGGACAGTGTTCTCCAATCATGTGAAACGCATGCTTAGATACCAGGTTACATGACTCCATCCTCAATGAGGTGAGAGATGTGCATGAGCTAGTGATGCTAGCAATGGAGATGTCTGTTATCTTCCGACAGCAAGTGATGTCTAGTTTAGTTAGGCCCCTTGTGCTTTGTCACAACAAAGGAAAGACCTTCATCAGTCACACCTGAGCACTTGCTTAAGCTCAACTCTTTCAAAGAATTGCTACGACTTCCAAGGGCGAGCAGCCCAGAACTGGTAATCCGACAGCCATCAAACTTTATCGTCTCCAGCTTGGCAAGCTTATGCAAGCTGCTAGCCAAACAGCCAGTAACCTGAGTCCCAGAAAACATTTCAGATCATTAGACCCATAATTTGCTAAATACTAATAGTTGACCAAATGGAGGGACTTACAGGGGAGGAGTATGCCATGATTAGTTGACGCAAGTTGACAGCATTATTCATTATGGAAGATAAGCCAACATCATTCACATGTAGACAATTTGACATGTCAAGTACCTGTTACAAAGATGATATTTTTTTTATTTTTTTTCCCATCGTCCACCAAACATGAACATGCTTTTATACGAATCTAAAACCAAGTTTAAATACATAGCCGTTCATGCAATATAAAAAAAAAGTAAGCCAGTCCCCAGGAGTGCTTACAGACAGTAACAGTTTAAGGTCCAGAAAGGTGACATCTTAATTAAAATAGACAATCAGATTTGAAGAATCTAATCCTCCTAAAGTGCAAAAGAACTTGCTTTACGATGATTCTCTTCATTAAAAAGACTGGATGTTAAATTATTAAGAGATAACAATACAAGTTTGTATTGAGACGTACCCAAAATAACAGGTTCCAAGCATACATAAATCAATTTCGTTAAACCAATGGGAGATTGCATGAATTGCTTCAAAGGAATAAATGGAGGAGGATTAACAAAGCCTACCTAAAAGGTTCAGACCCCATCCTCCTCTCAAAGTGAATAAAAAAATAACGGGGTATTAAGAAAACATAATTAAATGTAATAAAATGCATTAATAGGATTAATTCTCACCGTATTAGCTCCAGAAGAATTATCACAATAAGTGCTTTCATATTCTATTTTATTTTTGAATTCTCCACTAAATACCTACCATTCATGCTGCCTGTTCCAATGCTCACTTGTATATACATACCTACACATAACTGAATAAAATACAGTGAGAGAAATATACCTTCCAGCTTGTATTCCTTACATGGTATCAGAGCTTTCACACTCCAACAACTCAACCTCAATCCCAATATCATGGCAAAGACATCATCGCTCCTTCCACCAATCGCCCCTCACTGATATTCATCAACCCAGCACCCCAACTCCCCATCAAACTCACACTCAACAACTACCGCTCTTGGCAAGCTCAGGTTCTATTGCTGCTTCAGGGATACAATCTGCTCGGGTATCTCAACGGTGACATTCCAAAACCTCCGCCTATTATCACACAGGGAGTTCTCGAAGTTGTTAACCCAAATCACGCCATTTGGGTTCAGCAAGATCAACTCGTACTACATGCCATGTTTGCATCCTTATTAGAACCACTCATGGCCTACATAACCTCCGCCTCATCATCCCAAGATCCATGGGAAAAGCTCACTCAAATCTACAATCAATCGAGATCCAGGATATTTTTCTTGAAGAAAATTGTCTCGAAGGAATCTAGGTGAAACATTCGTCGCTGAATATCTCTAGACAATCAAAAGTCATGCTGACCAATTAGCACTGGTTGGATCGCCATTATAAGAAGATGATCTCATCCTTCACTGCCTCAATGGAATTGGACCATAATTCAAAAAATCAGTGGTGTGATTCGTACAAAGAACAACCCATATCATTTGAAGCACTCCATGATAAACTAGTCAAATATGAAGACTTCTTAAAACGAACCTCCAGTAATAGCATTTCTCCAACGATCACAATAAATAGCTCTCAAAAATACGACTTCAATCAAAGCAAAGGTGAGCAATCTCAAAAACAAAACCAGAATTACCAAGGCTCATCACAGGTATCACACCGAACAAAAGATTCAAAACCAATTTGTCAATAATGTGACAAATGTGATCACATGACAACGGAGTGTTACACAGCAAATAGGCTAATGGGTCTCCCTATTCCACCCAAAGCCAACCATACCATCACCGAAATTAAGACTCACGGTTTACATGGCTCCTTATTAGTTACCAGAGCTGTTACTTGTGTCCAAACACAAGGAGGATTGACAAAATATTTTCCTATTTCAGTTGGATTACATCAAAGATCATCGTTAAGCCCATATCTTTTTGATTTAGTTATGGATGTTCTTACTAAGCATTTATAGGAGGATGTACCTTGGTGTATGCTTTGCTGATGATATTCTTCTTATTGATAGGACTAGAGAGTGAGTTCAAGAGAAACTTGAATTATGGAGCTCAACCTTAGATTCTAAAGGTTTTTGTTAAAGTAGATCTAAAACTAAATATATGCAGTGTAATTTTAGTTGTAGAAGTTCTAGTAATAGTGTTGTGACATTAGGTGAACAAGTCATTAAAAAAAGTGAGCAATTCAGATATTTAGGCTCTACTGTTCAAAATGATGGTGAAATAGATGGAGATGTTATTAGTAGAATTCAAGTTGGATGGTTGAAGTGGAGGAATGCATCTGGCTTATTTGTGTGATAGAAAAGTTCCACTTAAACTTAAAGAAAAATTTTATAAGATGGTGGTAAGACCCACAATGACTTATGGTGCAGCATATTGGCCAATAAAAGAGAAGCATAAGATTCAGTTAAGTTTTACAGAGATGAGAATGCTCAGGTGGATGAGCGGCTTTACTCTTAGAGATAAAATAAGAAATGAGTATGTTCGGGAAAAAGTTGGAGTAGCTCCAATGACAATATAAGATTAGAGAGTCACCTAAGATGGTTTGACCACATAAAGAGTCACCATCCATGCAGGAGAGTAGATGCATTAGATTTGCTTTATGTTAAGAAAGGTAAAGGTAGACCTAAAAGGACTTGGTTAAGATGTATAAAAAATGACCTTAGTATACTTGAATTAAATGAGAATTTGACACCTAATAGGACACAATGGAGATGAAGGATTCATACAGGCGACCACACTTAGTGGGATAAAGGCTTGTTGTTGTTGTTGTTGTTGTTGTTGTTGTTTTACGTGACTCCTTGACACCAGAGCTTCACATCATGTCACAAGAGACATGAACAAACTATCTCTAAGAGAACCTTATGAAGGCTTCAATAATATACTTATCGAAATGTCTGGTGTTCAAAAACGCAAAAAAAAACACTCTCTCAACCCTATATAAATCCTTTATTCTTGACAATGTTTTGTGTGCTGAGTATGAAACAAAACTTAATATTTGTTTGTCAATTCTGCACTACCAATCATATATCAATTTAATTTAACCCTACTTTTTTTAACAAGAATCTTAGTATAAGGACACTTCTAGCACGAGGCCAGAGCAGAAATAGTGTGTATGAGTGGTCAATTATCAAGAAGACTCAACCTCATCCAAAGCAAGCCCAAGTTAGCCTAAAACCCAACCTCAGGTTGTGGCATGATCATATTGGCCACCCTTATCAAAAACCCTTCATCACATTATCTCCACAAACAATCTCCCCACAAATTCAAAATCATCCAATGTATCCTTCAGTGACTCATGTAAATGTAACAAAATCCATTGTATCCATAGATGTTTAAGACCTTGATATTCTTTGCCTTTGTATATATCATAGTGATTGATGTCTTGAAATAGTTTTCAACCATTGTTTTGAATTTAGAGAAAATTTGATATATATTTGGTTTCTTTGCCACAGAGAAAAGCCATGAATATTTTATAATGTGGTTAATAAAAATAACATAATAGGATAGACCATTTATTGATCGAATTGGGGATGGTCCCTAAACATCATAAGAGATCAAGAGGACGATGACTTATAAACGTAGAAGTATAAAAGGGTAATTTGTAGATGATTCATAAACACCATATCAGACCTTCATTATTCATTTATCATAAATACTTTGTTCTCATCTATCTATTAGTATATGTAGATGATTTACTTATCACAGTGGAACCAAACAACAAGTTGAACATATCATTGCTTCACTTGCTCAATGATTCTCCATTAAAGATCATGACAACATTCACTTCTTCCTTGGCATTAAAGCAAATTTCACTCAATGAGGGCATCTTTTTATCCCAGCTTGATTACATTTGACATATCCTTGAGAAGTTTCAAATAGATGGTACTAAGGAAATGTCCACCCCGATCAGCCCCTCTTCATCACTACAATTAAATGACGGGTCCCCAACCTCCAATGCCAAGATGTATAGAAGCTTAATAGGTAGCCTTCAATACCTTTCACTCACACATCCAAATATTGCCTACATGATCAACATATCAGCACAATTCATGCAATCACCAACACAACTACATTGGACAGTTGCTAAAAAGTTACTTCACTACCTAAAGCACACTATAACGCACGGCCTTCTCCGTCGAAAATCTCCTTCTCTAAATCTCACAACATACTCTGATGCTGATTGGGCTTGCAAGAGAGATGACTACACCTCAGTTTCAGCCTACATTATCTTCCTGGGATCAAATCCTATATCCTAGTGCTCAGAGAAATAGCTTACAGTGGCAAGATATTCAACAGAAGCTGAATACCAAGCCGTTGCTTCCAAAACAATTGAAGTTTGTTGGTTGCTAAATCTCCTCTTAGAACTTCATATAACGTCAAACTTCCACACTTACTATGTTAACCTAGGAGAACTTACCTTTGTGCAAATCTAGTTTTCCACTCTAAAATGAAACACATCCAACTTGATTATCATTTCATTCTTGAGAAAGAAACTAATGGTTCACTAACAATTTCACACGCTTTCTACACATGCTCGACAAGACATACTCACCAAGCCACTTCCAAAATTCTGAATTCATCATCTTCAGTCCAAGATTAATGACTTGATGGAAGCCATATCTTATGGGGCATATTAAAAAACATAATAAGATATAATAAAATGCATTAATAGAATTAATCCTCACCGTATTAGCTCCAAAAGAATTATCGCATTAAGTGCTTTCGTATTCTATTTTATTTTTGAATTCTCCACTAAATACCTATCATGACTGCCTGTACCGATGCTCACTTGTATATAAATACCTACACATAGCTGAATAAAATACAATGAGAAATATATATACCTTCCAGCTTGTATTCTTTGCAGAGGCATTTACATACATCGCACACAATTCTTATATATTTACATATGTAACACAAAAACTTTCATATTTAAATAAATAGCACCTAAATATTTAATATTAGGTCAAAAATAGTATCATCAAAGTGAAATGCACATTTCCATGCGTAAGAAAAGTATTATATTTGTAAATATCAAACTGTAAGCATTAGATATACAAATGCATAAGAATTGTGTTTCTAGGTGTAGAAATCTCCTAAAATAATAGCAACATTTTTAATAAGTAATTTAGTGGCAAGGAAAAAAAGAAAGAAACTGCAGAATATACGCAGCATTATCCCCTAGGATCATCATAATTCCCTAAACCCATAACCAAGAAATGCCCTTCACATCGAGTTTAATAATAAATTAAATTGCTAACAACATTGCAAATGAAAAGGAACAAGCAGCACAAATAGTTTGTACCTCTAGTGATTTGCATTCCTGTTTTAAAGTTACAAGCCCCTCGTCATCAAGGCCATAGCAACCCGCTAAGGACAACTTCTCAAGATAAGGTAGCTGAAAAATTGCTGGAAGGCATTTCTTCGTGACCTGAAATTCTTGAAAAAATGAGTACGTAGTTTTTCAAAATCTTATTGTTAACAACAAAAAACAAACTCTAATCTAAGTTCTCTGTCAAATCTTAACCCGATTAGAATCATTCCCAGGTTACGCTAATTTATCAGGCCAGAAAGTTTTTAGAAGAAGTACAGTATAGATCCGTACCATCGTTTTCGAGAGATCCAAATTTCGGACCTCCCTGCACTTCACAGCCACTAACCCAATTCCCAAATCAGTCAACCCAATGCACCAGTTCAAGCAGAGCAACTTCAGCTTCCGGCAGCCCACAGCGATGCAACCGATTCCCATATCCGTCACAAGCTTGCATCTCGCCAACCACAGCCTCTCGAGATTCCTGGCGCCCAATGGCTGCAGCCGACGAGTCGCTCAGATCTATCACGTTCGATAGATTGATCTCCACCAGCGACATGCAGCCCGCCGCCAAGCTAGCAAGTCCAAAATGCGAGAATGACCTCGACTTCGACAGGTCGATAGACAGAAGTGAGGGCCCAACTGCAGTGGCGATTGAGGCGAGGACGTCGTCTGAGACGCGAGCACAGAAGGAGAAATCGAGATGGGAGATGGAGAGGTAGCGAGATAGGACCACCGAGATTACATCCGAGCGAAGGGGACGTAGTGTTCGTCGGTGGCGTGATTCGGCAGCATAGAAGGATTTGCAGACGAGAGAGAAGGTTTTCCTGTCTAAGTCATTGGAATCAAGATGGTCAAGGATCAGGAAGAGGAGTTCCTCGGAAAGGGCATCAAAGAGGTTCGGCTTGGGATCTTCAGAGAATCGGTGCTTCTTCAAAGGGCGAGGATCACAAGAGGGATTCGTGAAGACGACGCCTGGAATTTGGATTTCGAGAGCTTCGCAGACGCACGGTCTCTTGCTAAGGCTTCTGCTTGGTCCCATGATGGACATGATCGTAACAGGAGAAGAGATGTAGAAGACTAGGATTTCTTCCTTCTGATACTGAATTATTGAATGCTTTGTGAGACACAGAAGAGAAGAGAAGGTGTTGCAACTAACTGAAAACAGAAACCATGGGTGGTTCCAGGTTTCAAGAAGAAAGATGAGAGAGTAGAAGAAAGCTGGTTAAGAAATTACGATAATGCCCAGAAATAATGTACTTGGAAAACATAAGCAATCACAGATATCATATTCCTTTTTTGCACAACAGTCCTTATCAAGGTTTTCATTTACAGTTTCGCATTTAAAATTTAATATTAAAATGTCAAATACAATTTCAGATAGTGAAAAATAATGATAATATAAATAAATTAAAAGAGCTATGCCAAATTATATATAGATTTTCAATAGTTCATAAATAAAATAAATATTAATATTAATATAAATCTAAAAAATAATTTATAAAATGTTGAAATTAAATAATTAAAATTATATAATACATTATTATCAATCAAAACTCATAAAATAAAACTATTGAGGTTAAATAATAAATAAATTAAAATATATAATATTTTTAAAATTTTAATATATATATAATTAGATTTCTTTCTTTTTAATTAATTTAAAATTTCTATATTCTAAATCTATTTAATAACTAATAATTTTAAATATTTTAAATACAATATATTTAGTTAATATCAAATTTAAAATATACATATATAATAAATATTTATCATGAGATAGCCCTTATTAAATATTTATATTTAAAATTTAATCATAATTTTTTAGCTTATATATACTTTTCAAAATAATAATATTTTAAAATTAATAATCTCTTACATTAATTTTTTAAAATTATTATTACATATTAAAATTTATAATTAAATTTCAAAACATATTTTTTACAAAAAAATTAATAACTTAATTATGATTTTTAAATAAATAAATTTAATAATCTAATAATATAAATACTTATTTAATAAAATTTGATATATATATATATATATATATAATATATATATATATATATATATATATATATATATATAATTTTTTCATATTTATTCATCTTATTTATATGTTGATACCTTATTATTGATACATTTTTTTTTTAGAATTACATGAAAATCATTTTTTTTTTAGATTTTATAGGCATTGTATAAAATGTCAAGATATTTATGTTATAATTATTTCTAAATAATAATAGGAATGTTTTGATATTTTATGTTATGCGTATAAAATTTTAAAAGAAGAAGGACTTCCGTGTAATTCTAAATCGGGAAAGATATAACAACATCGGGTACCGTACGGATGAGACGGACAAAGGGTAGAAAAGGAATTTCGTAGCCAATGCTAAAGTATTCGGTGCGGAAGCATGTGGGGAAGGAAGGACGCGTCATCAGTGCGGACAGGTACGAATGGTCCCGTGGACGGCTGGAAGCGGAGGACAACATTTCTCCAAATCGTTTTTTTTTTATTTTTTATTTTTTTATCTATTTTATGAGTGAAGATATTATTATAATTAATCTGAGGCTTAATATCATATTTATCATCTATATATATATATATATATATATATATATATATATATATATATATATATATATATATATATATATATAATTCTCACATATATTTGACATTTTCATCTATATATTCTCATATTTTTTATGAGTCAATCTTTATAAAAAATAAATCAATTACAAAAATTTATCAGATATTTTAATGTACAGATCAGACATTATATGATGAGTTTCTAGTACGATGAGTTTCCGATCAGCTGTAAATTCTCCCAATCGGCGAAATATTATTGTTAAATGATATAAGCTTTTCATAAAAATTATCTTAGGCCTTTTTTAAATAAAAGCCGCACCTCATTTTAATTAAAAATAATAAAATTTTATACGCATGATCCTATAAATATAAAAAAATTAATTTCTGACTAAATTTAATCATGAAAAATATAAAAATTATTAAATTTAATTTTAAAATAAGTATACTATAAATGTTTATGTATTATACTTATTTTAATATAAGTTTAATATATTTAAAACTTATAATAATAATAAAAAAAAATTTTTGCTTAAAAATAAAGCTCTATAAATAAAATATAAAATAATTAAATTTAATTAAATGTGTCAAAAAATAAGAGATAAAAATTTATATCAATATAAAAACTTAAAATTTAAGATATTTAAAACTTATTATAATAAAAAATAAAAAAATTGCTTAAAAATAAAGGTACTATAAATAAAATAAAATATAATTAAATTGTATAAAAATTAATAGATAAAAATTTTATATCAATAAAAAAACTTATTTCGCATTTGAAAACATCTCGCGCATCATCACCTGAATTAATAAAATATCTTCCCAATTAAAGCTGGCAAAATCTTTTAAATTTAATAATTAATTAACTCACAGAGATGGGTTCAAATAATTTTAAAATAAAATAAAGTTCTGCTCACTCGCCCGTGAGTTTACTATCCTTTTCGTCGCTTTCGATGAACAATGAGAAGAGAAAGCTGATGATTTTGGTGAGGAATTTTCTAGATGGAGGAGAGTGACGGGAACACGTTAGTGGGAAATAAAGTATCAGCGTATATGTTGTACCGTACTTGCAAGGACCTCTCCGGAGTCCTCACCTCCTCCTGATAAGCACGCGGCCACTTCTCGGGGAGGCTCTTTCTTTATTACTTTTTGGTGAAGGTGGAACGTTATATTGGGACTTAAAAATGGGACGTCGCTGTGTAGAGCATTAAATTAGTTGAGCCACTGAGCCCTTTATGCGAATGGAATTAGTTTTCTTTTGTTGGGTGCAATTTGTGGTTTGTTTATAATAAGGAGGAGTTTGCTCAGTTTTGGTATCAAATGGGGACGTCAATAACTGATAGTCCTTTTTTAGGTCTTGTATCCTCTGTTGTGATCAAGATGCCAAACACGATAAGTAATTTGTTAATGAACGCCACGTGGATAAGATTTCTTTCAGTGGCGCTGTCATTATTAATTGGAAAGCGGGATAGCACCCGAGGTGACCGAGTATGAATTTCGCCGATTTTCAGTAAGGCTTCCTCTTTAGATAAGTTAAAAGAAAAAAAAAATATCTTGCGAACTTACACTATATACAATAATAATAATAACAATAATAATAAATTTTTATCCTACTAAATAGGATCGGCTATATAAATCTTTCATCTCTATTGTATCATATTATGTGTCAAATTCTCATTTAATTCAAGATACCATTTTTTATACATCTTAACCAAAGTCTTTTGGTACTCTACTTTCTTAACATAAAGACAAATCTAATGCATCTACTCTCTAAGTCATCTGACGATCGACGCTTTTATGCCAAACCATCGGCGACTCTCTAATCTTATCTGCCATCTGAGTACTCCAACTTTTTTCAAACATACTCATTTCAGATTTTATCTCTAAGAGTAAAGCCACTCATCCACTTGAGCATCCTCATCTCAGAACACTTAACTTAGTCTTGTGCTTCTTTATTGGCCAACATTCTACACCATAAGTCATCAGGTCTCTTACCATCTTATAAAATTTTCTTAAGTTTAAGGAACTTTTCTATCATACACAGCCGATGATTCCTCCGCTTCAACCATCCAACTTGAATTCTACTAATAACATCTCCATCTATTTCACCATCATTTTGAACAATAGAGTCTAAATATCTAAATCGCTCACTCTTATTAATAACTTGTTCAACTAATATCACAACACTACCATTAGAACTTCTACAACTAAAATTACACTCCATATATTCAGTTTTAGATCTACTTAAATGAAAACCTTTACTCTAATGTTGACCTCCATAATTCAAGTTTCTCTTGGACTCCCTCTCTAGTCTTATCAACAAGAAGAATGTCAGCAGCAAAAAGTATACACCAAGATACATCTTCATGTAAATGCTTAGTGAGAACATCCATAACTAAAGCAAAAAAGATAAGGGCTTAAAGCTGATCCTTGATGTAATCCAATTGAAATGGGAAAATAATTTGTCAATCCTCCTTGTGTTTGGACACAAGTAACAACTCTAGTATACATATCCTTAATGACTTGAATATAACCAATATTAACTCTTTTCTGTTCTAGAACTCTCCAAAGAACATCTCTTGAAACTTTATCATAAGCTTTCTCTAAATCAATAAATATCATATGTAAATCCTCCTTACTTTCTCTATACTTCTCCATCAAATCTCTTAACAAATATATAGCATCCATAGTAGATCTATGTGGCATGAAATCAAACTGATTGTAAGAAACTTTTGTATCACATCGTAACCTATGCTCAATTACTCTCTCTCATAATTTTAATGTATGACACATTAACTTAATTCCTCTATAATTTGCACACTCTTGTGCATCACCTTTATTCTTAAATATAAGAACCAACAAACTCTTTCTCCACTCATCTGACATATTTTTAATCTTTAAAATAACATTAAAAATATTTGTAAGCCAAGAAATTCCTTGATCTCCTAAACATTTTCACACTTCTATTGGAATATAATCATGTCCTATTACTTTTCCACATTTCATTTTCTTTAAAGATTCTCTAACTTCAGATTTACTAATACGACGATAAAAATAAAATTCTCTATTTTTGGTTAGGGTATTAAGGTTGCTAAAATCAATCGCATTCAGATCCTTCATTGAAAAGTTTATCAAAATATCTCATCCACCTATTTTCAATATTCTTTTCTAAGAAAAGCATTTTATTAACTTCATCTTTAATACACCTCACTTGAACTAGGTCTTTACTTCTCCTGTCTCTTTGGTTGGCTAACTTATACATACATATTTCACCTTCTTTGATATCTAATCTATTGTATAAATCACTAAAAGCTAAATTTTTTGCATCATATATTACTTTCTTATTATCTCTACAGGCCACTTTATATATTTCTCAATTCTCCAAGTTTTTACATCTAAACCAAATTTTATAATAATGCTTTTATTTCTTATCTTTTCGCACACTGACTCCACCACCAACTATTTTATTAAAAGAAGCTTTTCCTTTTGATTCTTCAAGCATATTTTAGAACTTGCTTAATTTTACTTGCTATTTTTTCCCACATAATATTAACTTCTTTGAACATCTCAAATTCTAAGCTCTTGTAGCTTTCTCTTAAAATATTTTATTTGTTCTTTAAGTGTCCCCATCTAGTCCTTGGATAATAATTTGATTTATTTTCCTCTTACAATCTTTCATCTTAAAATCTAAAACTAACAATCGATGTTGGGTACTTAAACTTTCACTTGGAATAACCTTACAATCTTTACAATCTAAATGATCTATTTTTCTCATTAGAAATTAATCAATCTGTGTTTTATTAGATCCATTTTTATAAGTAATAATATGTTCATCTCTTTTCTTAAATAAAGTATTAGCAACTACAAATCATAAGCTAAGGCAAAATCTAATATAGTCCTACCTTCTTCATTAGTCAATCTAAATCCATAACCACCATGAATACTTTTAAAATCTTCTACTACTCTACCAACATGTCCATTTAAATCTCTTCCAATAAATATTTTTTCTTCAAGAGATATCTTTTATATTAATCCCTCTAATTCATTCCAAAATTTTTCTTTTGAGCTTACATCCAAACTTACTTTAGGAGCATAAACATTTATAACATTGATAATCTTAATATCAACAATAATCTTTAAAGCTATAATTCTATCTCCACTTCTATTAATATTTATAACATCATCCTTCAAACTTTTATCTATAATCACACATTTTCTAGTTCGACTTACCGAATACCAAAGTTTAAAACCTAAACTATCAATCTCCTTGGCCTTCTCCCTAACCCATTTAGTTTCTTGAACACATAAAATATTTATTTTTATATGAACCATAATATATTAATTCCATTAATTTACGTAAGAGTACCTATATTCCAAGATCTAACCTAATTCTAATTTCATGGACTAACTTCTTTGCCCGTGATCTCCATAATGTGGGAACCCTTGCTTATTTAACATTACACTCGGATGTAGCGCTCGCACATTTTTCACCGTATTCGCTTGCTACAAATGTCGCTGTGGGATGCCCTAGCATTAACACAATGATTTAAAGGATTCATGTCATGATTATTTCGACAAGTTTTACGCTGGCTATCGACTACCTATCGCAACCCTCCACTTTTCACATCCGGACTTGCACTACATGGAGCTTAAAAAAAGAATTTATTATTTATTATCTATATATTATATATATTATATTTATACATCCAAAATATATCACTAAATAGAAGACACTCGCTTCTTGAATCAAGATGTAGCTTAGAGGCTCGCCAGCAGAAGGTCAGCCAATAATGTCTTGTGCAGTGTGAAGGATAATCCTCCGATGACTCACCAACTCGACCTGCATCTAGCAATCATGAAGACATACAATGGCCTCAAGATGACCCACTAAAGCCAATTACGATAATTGACTCACCCTAAAGAAGAATGAGGGCAACCAATATAGGATGACAACTCCACTTCTAACATGTCTTACCTAACTTGTATTACTATATGGAGAATCCAATAGCCACATTATATCTACATATACATGTGACAGTCTATGATTTGCCTTCAGAGCATATATATATATTTTTATTTTTACTTAAGTATCCTTCATTTATATATATAGTCCTCTTACTTTATAAATATGAAGTCAAGAGGCATATTAAAGATCTTTTTTACTCTTCTTGCCTCTCTCAAGATATATTGATTTATGTTCTAGATTATATTTTAGAATATTGAACATTTTTCTCATTGATTATTACAATGTTTTTACTAGAATTATTTGTTAATTTATTAGCTACATACCTTTCATCCATACCTCTCTTTGGCTACTCTTTAACTCTCAATTGGACTTAGTAGCAAAGTCTAATACTACCCAGAGACAAATTTGAATTCAATGATATTCATTATCAACTTTTTTTTAGCATATTTATAATGTCATATAAATTTAAAAATATAATAATTCTAAATAAATTATAAAAAATAAAATTTATTTTATTTAGATAGAATAATTAAAATATATTTAAAAATTCATATAATTAAGCATAAATTATTACATAAGTATATAAATTATAGTTTTTTGAAATCAATCATAAGATGACACTGATTTCAGCAAATTTAAAGTTGAAGCAATCATTTCAATTAGACAATCTTGATCAAATTTAAATGGGTCTAAATCAATATTTAAAAGTAGTTGAGTTAGAATTTTTTTTCGCATTTTAAAAGTGCCATCAATCTTCTTCATTCACATTTAAAAAAAATTAAATAGATATAAATAAAAAACTTATAATTAATAATATATGTTGTTCGTTATATCATTATTATTCATTTAATATATTTTTCAATATAAATGACTAAAAAATTATTGATCTATAAATCTCTGATTTTATTTTATTATCAATTTTTAGGTTTATGTCACCATCATTTGTGGGAAAATTGCCTAATCCGTTGAAGAGTATGATTTAAAATGAGAATTTTCGTAAGATGAATAGTAGATAAGACACTACCAAGATATTTCACCCTCATTTGTGAGGACTTTAGATATATAGGTTCTATAAAGAATTTATAGTTAATTGTCCTCTCAATGCTAAGAGAAAACTTTCGATAAGAGCCGCTTAAATAGAATATAATAGCGAATGTGGAGTTTTGGAATTGAGATTTATGAAATTCATTATACTTAACTTAAAGCGGATGGTTGGGGGAACGATGACGCTCCCCTGATCCCATGGTTATCCCGATCCCCTAGTCTTTTATTAGGAGGTAGTCGACAACCTAATCGAATGATCCTATCATCAACACATGTTTACATTCAAAAATCTTGTAGACTGGGTGGTATTTTCTAAAGAGACAATCTTAAGTCTACTTTAGCAATGATGAATTTTTTGCCAATCAATATACTCTATGGTTCAAATCAAAGGCATAGCCATTGGGAGTATATCTGATGGCGTAATATAATAGTTCTATTTGACGATAACCACCCGAGTAAGACTGGTCAGAATCGATCATGTGAAGCCTCTACCAAAACCACCATCAGAGGACATGAGCCAATCTCATGATTATTGAGTAAACATATGACTTGAATTGACTCTCCTTTATGAGATAAAATTTTCTTAATTTGTCACCTTCGACAAACAGTTGCGAAAGGTGGATTATTTTTTAGTTTTAAGTTTTTAATATTTAATTTCACTTAGGCATTTATAATTTGGTGATTTATTTGATTTTATATTTGTATTGATACTTGAGTTTGATTGATTTAATTTGAAATTGCAAGCACATTTTTATGGTAAGTATCCCCTCCGGTTGAAATCTTAATTCAACACATCCATCATCGGGGTGGTTAATTGATTGAGTCAAATATATTTGAGAACTTTAGATCCTGTCAATTTTATTTAGCTCCTAACAGAGGATCAGATCTACTATCACATGACAAAATTAGGTTCTCATATATTTTACTAAGTTGAAATTCTTATAATAGATTTTTAGGTTTTGTTAATCGACGCAAGACTAAACCGGAATCAACCCGCCAGATCCTCGACACCAAATTTAAGCATTCAAAGATAAGATCGGGCCCATGCTATTTAAATCATTTAATTTATTATTTTAGATCTTGTCGACTCTATCAATTTAATAAAAGAGGATTAAACCTAGATTCATATTTTGAGAATTTTGGATTTGAGGATATTAAATATAAATATCTTAAATATTTTGATAATAATGATTACCCCTCCAGTTGATATCTTTGATCAACTAAGTTATCATCGGGGATATAAGTGATGATCATTATACTTCCAAGTGACAGAATTAGCTTCTCAGAGATTTTCTCAGGCGGAAAAAGCTATAACAACATCATTAGGTTTTGTTAACCTAACCCATAGAAATCGGAATCAACCATAGCATCCTCACACTTAATTTAAGCATTCAAAGATAGTGTGAGCATGCGATGTATTTAAGAATGCTTGCACACTTCTGAGAAATTAAATTTGAGTTTTAATCATACTTTATAATATGTGTAAGAGTTTAATTGAAGCCTTAATTAACGCCTTCTGTTCGCTTGTACGATGTGTTGCAAATCCGGTGGCGTAGAAGATGTTATAGATTGATCTAATATCTTATTATATTTTTTAGACTAATATTTAATTGATTTTAATTTAGCTGTATTTTGACATTAAAATTTGCACTTTAAATCTTTATGTCCAAGACATGCGTGTATCTAAGAATGCCTTAATTAACGCTTGCTCACTTGTATGATATGTGAATGGTGGCATAGAAGATGTTATAGATTGATCTAATATCTTATTAGATTTTCATTAATATTTAATTGATTCCAATTTAGCCTGCCTTTCAAACATTTAAAATTTGTACTTTAAATCTTTATGTCCGATTACGTGTATCTAAGAATGCCTTAATTAACACCTTTTGTTCACTTATATGATATGTTGCGAATCCGATGGCGTAAGACATTTCAGCTCTTATTCAATTAACTCGGCTAATGTTTATTGATGAGCTCGTAAAATCATCACGAATCTCATTTAAATTCTCTAGGCCACTCGATTCATCTAATTCATCATGTAAGTAACTCAAGTGCTTATTGAAAGGCTTTACACATCTTCGTTGACAAGCTAATTTATTTTATTCTTGCCTCTATGTGAACTATCAAGTTGATGAGCCTTCAAGTTCTCAATAAATTCATCATTTTTTATTTACATTTAATTTAAGCTTATTAATACTCTTATTTAATCATATTTAAGCTTTGTGCTAATCCAAATTTCGGTAGCCTCCTAGCATCTTTATCGTGATCGGTTATTCAACCTTGTCTACCGAGATAATTCGGTCTTGACACTACTACGGATCTTCTAAATTGCTAGCTATGAGCATAACGGGATCTTCAAACTCGTTAGCTCTACTGAGCATAACAAGGTCTTCGTACACCTATAATTTTAATTCATATTTTAATTTTGAGCTTCAAGTTCACTTTGTATTAAATTAATTAAGGTCTCGTTTGAATTTCGCACTCTAAGATCTTCATAAGGTCAGACCTATTCGACTTCTCGGCCTCTAGAGTATAACATTGTCTTGATACACTATGGTCGTGGTCTTCTAACCTGCCAACTCTACTGAGCATAATAGGGTCTTCAAACACCTGCATAAAAAGAGCATATATGTAAGTTTATTCTTTAATTTATTATTTTCAAATAAATTCAATTTAAGCTCATTATTTGTTTTTTACTTAGGTCTCAGTCAATAAAATTGACGCCTCACATCTTCCCCGTAGAGGTCGATGGAGTATTTGACCTTCCGTCACTCTATGAGAGCATGGTGTCTTGACACTATGATCGATCTTCTAACCTACCAAATTTTGAGCATAATATCTTCAAACACGATAAAAGGGCATATATGTAGGTTTATTTGATCTCAAAACGGAGAATTTTCTACAAAGGTGTGAGCGAAGGGAGCTCCATCCCACCATTAGGCTAAAATGCTCTAAAGTCAAGTTCATGGGGCTTAGGGCGGGTCATCCCACAGTGAAATAGAGATCATGGTTTACTGGTATTTTGAAAGTCCATTGAATTGCATATAACGGTGTGGAAGTAGCCTTCACTAGGGGTTAGAAAGTTTAGTAATACATCAATAGTGTTCAAGAAAGATTATCCCATCCCAAGATGCATTTGAGGAAAGACCATTTAAAATTACACATGAGGAGCCTACAAATAATCTAAAGATGAAGGCAAAGATCTTGTCTTTGAGCCAAAACACTATTTCATCTGAGCCATACAATGATCAATAATAATAGCCTATTTTGATGCTCTTTCCAACCAATATTACTTGTGTGCTCAATAAAGTTTGGATCCCTTGGTAAGAATGATATAATATGAAGAAGATCATCCCGGGATATTAGAGGATAATCAGTTGCATCAAGATTATAAACCAACTCAATCTTTAAACTCCGCAACAAAATGGTCACAACGCGAAGCATAGATGACATCATCGTTGGACCTCTGACCGTACCACACCGTCCTCCACCATTTAACACCAATGGCACTCCAGCACCATAAGCACTCCACTCTTCAATAATCCCATAAATCGCAAAGACAAGTAGGGCGCAATTCCACAAAGATCACGCCTCCAACCCCTGTTGCCACGCAAAAGTACTGAGGTGGAATCTGGGGTTGTGGACTCAAAATTGATCCAAGTTCACAACTGGAGGCATTGACCTCGTGGAGAAGAGGAAGGAGAATGAGAGACCAATGTAGGAGGAAGAAGACAATGATGGTTGAAGAATCATCGAGACTGCCTTTCTCAACAACCGACCTATCGATGTCGAGACGTTACGTGTGGCAAGCTTGGGCTTTGTCTTTACTCATTGTTGTGTCGCCTCTTATGCCAAGTTGCCTCCTCACAACTGTGGATTGTAAAATTGATTGACACCAAGGCCACGGGCAGGAGATGTTCTGTCAGATATTACCACCTATAGTGAGATACGACAATTGAAATAATTATGATATATGTTTAAGGAGACAGTGAAGCATACGAATCTCGGAAGGTCAACGATGGGACTTCTCCAGTGGAGGGATAATAGCAATCGAGATTGGATTTTGTTGAAGAATTAGGGTTTTGTCAAATGGTTTTGGATCTGGGAACGATGTTCATAACGGAGATGGGTTTATGGGAAGGAGAATGATGAAAGATGCGCAAGAGAGATCCTCGAGAAAGCTACTAGCCAATGACAACCATAAAAGAATGGGCCTCGGTCTCTTCCAAGGATGGTAGCCATTGGAGGGCTTGGGATGAGATAGTTTTAAAGAGAGGAAAGCATGAGACTCTAGAATAGCTTGGCTTGAGATTAGTAGTGTCAACGCTTGTGATCGAGATTGAGAGGGATGGAAGAGAGCACCAGCTTGGTGAGAGTTTGATCGGTTCTAAAGAGTTGAGCACGCTTTTTTTTTCTCCGAGCTGGTTTTATTGTGTATGTCCACGAGATGAACGAGGGATGGGGAAATAGGTGGATGATGCTGCTTCACGTGGGATGGTATGGGATGGGTGACGTGGCAACTCCTTATTGGCCGAATGGGGTGGCTTAGGGGTGCAACCGAGTCAAGCTTGCTCTCGAGCCGGCTTGAGCTCGACTTGAAATCCGACTCATTTATTGGTCATTTCGAGTATCGAGCTCGAGCTCGAGCTCAAAGGCAGGCTTGATATATTAAACGAGCTTGAGGAAGTTAAGCTTTGCTTGTTCATCGAGTCGGGGATATGAGAATATTAACCAAATGAGCGACATGATTCAAGATTGCATTCAAGATTCTACCCTAACTAATATGAGCCGCCGAAAGTCCGAGTGCCCACCGCCGACTCGCCTAATTTTGCAAGCTTCGAGTATCGCCTTCTCGTCTCGCTTCGTCAATCACACTGATCATTTCGACTCTCTCCTTTCTCTCCTACCGTCAGAAGCCTGCTTCTGTGTTCTCGCTTGAGTTCCCTCATCTTCGGCTTCAAATTTTTTCTCACTGATAGCAAGATCGACTTGATCTTGGTTGGCTGTGTTCATTTTGTTTATGCTCACATCGGTATTTGATTTGATGATGCTTAGTGTGAAGCCATTCAAATTAGTTTCTTGCTCTTGGCTTTGATGTTCTGTGAATCAACTTGTGATGTTCTTTGGATTATGTATTTAATGAGTAATGGCTATGTTTTAACGGTTGTGTAACTTGTGTTGATTATCCGCACTTGTTTAGGGTTCAAGAACTTTCAATGTGTAATCAGATTTATCCTTTATTGTTTATGATTTTCCGATAGTTATGGTTCAATTGTTGTTCTGATGATGGTAAACGTGTGAACTTTGATTTGTGGAAAGGATCTACTAATTAGAGTTGTGTTTTAATTATCGCACTTGTTAGCATCATCCTTTTCTATATATTAGAGTTGTGTTTTATTGGAAAGGGTTCTACTAATCTATTCTCCTCTTGGCCAAATTATGCTTCATCATTTTCTTGGAGGGATTTATGATTCAAGTGCTAATTTCATCATCATTCTTCATCTTCCTTCTTACAAAGAGATTTCTTAGAAAAGACATGGAGGATTGGTGAATACTCCTTTGGTAGAATGCTACATAAGGTTTATTTAATTGTATGTGTTACTCAAGTTTTATTTGTGCTTAACATCATACTTCATCTTGTTCTTGAGTTGGTCAAAATATTAGTGGCAAGAAATAGTTATTAAGTAGTTTTATCATTTATGGTCATTATCTCTGGTTCTTCCAACTATTTTAGGTAGGATTTGTGATGGACTTCACCACCTAAAATCGATGTTCTTGGTTTTGATGTTCTTGAATCAACTTGTGATGTTCTTTTATTAGGGTTTAGTGAGTAATGGCTATGTTGTTGTGTAACTTGTGTTAATTATTTGGATTTGTTTATGTAACTTGTAGGTTGCCGTTGTTCAACAACGGAAATCAATTTTGTTTAGGTTCAAGAACTTTGCTCAATGTGCGCCTTAACCTTGTTTATGGTTATTTTGATGGTTTATGGTTCAATTGCTGGTTGAGTTGTTGGATGATGGTATATGTGTGAACTTTAGATTTGTAGTAAGAAGTATTTATCATGTAGTTTTATCATTTATGATCATTATCTCGGTTCTTCCAACTATTTTGGTAGGATTTGTCCGGACTGTCACCTAAAATTCATTATGACATACTTGGTGCCTTTTTATAATACATGTTATGTAATGGAAGCTCATTATTCTTTTGTTAATTCATTATGCTTTATAAATCGCTATGTCTGGTGGCAATGAAATGATTTTCTATGTTGGTAATTGGTTTCTATATTGCAGTGAATTACAGAATTATTGGATAGAAGACAGAGTATTGAGTTTTTTATTATTACAAAGTACAAATATACAGTGAGCAATTTGGTATTTTTGAGTTTTTTAATATTTTATAAATCATTTATCTTCTTCATTCATTATGTTGTAATTTATCTTTTTTTATTTTAGATTTAAAAATGACAACACCACCACTTGGAGAGGATGTGTTAGTGGATTTAAGCGGATAATCCAGGGATGTCCAAATTGATATTGAGGAACGTAATGAATGTAGATGTTAATAATATGAGGGAGAATGAAGTTATTAATGATTTGGTTGACAAGGGTGATGATATAGATCTTGAAAATCCAATTGAATTAAGAAAAAGAAAGAAAGCATCACATGTTTGGGAGGAGTTTAAAGAAGTTGTTCTTCCAGATGACCAAAAAAATAGGAATGTATTCATTGCAAGAAAAGGCTGGCTATAGGTAATACTAGTAAACTACACAATTTAGAAGGCATTTAGATCGATGTGTACTAGAGTACATTACTGACCAAAAAAATTTACCACCAAAAGATTTTGATCATTAGAAATAAATCGAGGGATTAACTTCGACAACTTTTAAGTTTGATCAAAAAAAAAGTTAGAGAGATGGTTGCTCATTATATTCGATTAATGAAAAACCCTTCTCGATTGTGGAAGAATTTGGATTTAATCTTGAAGTCCAGCCACCATTTTCTAAATTTTTAGAACAACCATGGAGATGTGATGCTAGTATATGAAAAGGAAAAAGAAAATTAAAGCATTCATTGAGTAGTAGAGTGAGTTTTACTAATGACATTTGGAAATCAAAGAATCAATATATCTTATATGGATGTCATCGACATTATGTACAAACTGAAATTGCAAAAAAGAGTTCTTACATTTACCGCTCCACATACCCTCCAAATTGTTGACACATTCTATAAGGCCCTAACTGGGGGTCTTGAAAATAAAATATTTACCATATCGATAATGCATCAAATAATGATAAGGCTATCAAGTTATTAAAAGATGATTTACGGATAAGGAAAAAATTATTCTTTGGGGGAAGACTATTCCATGTACGTTGTTGTGCACATATTTTGAATTTAATGGTGAAAGATGGGGTCAAATGTATAGAATTTGTTGTTGAGAAAATCCGTGACACAGTTAATTTTATCAATGCTTCTGAAGGTAGACTAATGAAATTTGCTGATGTTGTTCAACAGTTATAACTACCAACAAGAAAGCTTATCATGGATTGCCCAACACATTGGAATTCTACATACAATATGCTGGTAGTTGCACTTCAACTAAAAGAAGCTTTCTTTTCATACAGTGAGAGGGAGATTACATATTGTAATTGCCCTACAGAAGATGAATGGAATAAAATAGAAAAAGTTTGTGATATTCTTGGTTTTTTTAATGAGGCAACTAATATCATTTCAGGCACTGAATACCCAACATCTAATTTGTTTCTCTCACAAATTTGTACTATAAAAAAAGTATTGAACGATGGTGCACTGTCTTCTGATGACTTCATCAAGCACATGACCAAAAATGAAAGAAAAATTTGAAAAATATTGGTAATGCAACCTTGATGGCATTTGGTGCAATTATGGACCCTGAATGAAATTTATTGTCATTGAGTTTGCTTACCCTATGATCTATGAAGGTGATGAAAGCAATCATAATATTGCATATGTTGATTCTTTACTATATGAATTATATGAAGAATATGTTGAATACCTTGAAGGTAAACCGATACTACAAGTAGTGGGACATTTAGAGGTGAAAGTAGCACAGACAGCAAAAAGTAGACAGCCAGCCCAGGATACTCTTGCATGAAAATATAGTGGTTGGCATGATTTTACTGCTTATCTATCAAAAAATCAAGTAGAAGGCCCACCAAGTCGACCGGATAACTAGCTTGAAGATGGGTTAGAGATAATTCCGAAGTAGTTTTGATGTGATTGCTTGGTGGAAAAACATGCATCTTAAATATCGCATACTCTCAAAATGGTCTGATATTTTATCTATTCCAATTAGTACGCAGCTTAGTCGACCTTTAGCAGAGATAGTTGATACTTATCGCCAAAGCTTGGAGTTGAAAGCTCAAGCCTCATATGTGGCCTAATTGGATTCGTTCTCATTACGCTTGAAAGGGAGAATTAAGGCATTTATTTACCTTGCAATTATTTTTTTTAGTATAATTTTTTAAATGATATTAATATTATACTATATTGAATATTTATTAGGAAGAGGATGAAGATGAAGAGATTGAGATACCCCAGGTCCTCTACGACAATAAAGGAAAAGTGGATGAATATGAAGAGCTAACTTTACATATTTTTTAAATAGGCTTTATGTGGTTTATATTTGACATTTAAACTCTTTATAATTTCTACTAGCAATTCTTTGTTTAGTAGACATTTTAAAATGTTATGATTGCACTAAATATTAATCACACAAAAGTGATAATTTTGAAAATATTAGGGAAATTGATGATGATATTTTATGATGCTAATGATTTTGAAATAAAAAATTTATAAAGTTGCTCATACATTCCTTGGATGTTGGTATGCTTTTATTGTAGTTGCTCATCTATTGGATGTGTCCGGTAGTTAAGTCGATAATTTTACGTTGCTCATATATTCCTTGGATGTTGGTAGTTTTTAACATAGTTGCTCATCTCTTGGATGTGTGCTCATAGCTACTTTTGAACATTTTCTGAGCTTGAATCAATGCCCTCTAGTTGTCTTCTTTGTCTCAGTTTGTGCCTTATGGTTGGTGATTATATGTTTTGTTGGAGTAGGTGGAATTGAAGCACTTGTTGAGCAAGCATTAGTGGACTCAACTAACTTCTTTGTCTCGGTTTTGCCTTATGGTGGTATGGATGCTACTTGCGTCTACTATTTTTTCCGTAATTATGTTGGGTGCAACTTTGTCTCCTTTGGGTGTTAATTTTTCTGCTCGGTTTTCTTGTTGCTCTTCGTTGGGGTCTGGTGGTTTTATTGGTTGTTTTGTTGATGGAGGATATGAGCTCATGTGTTTTTTTTGTCTCGTTTAGGACTTATTGTTCAAGGTTGGTCTTGAGGGTTTTGCGCCTATTATCTTCCCTAGATGCTTGTGTTGTGGCATGGTGTTTGTGGATTTATGTTGGTCGATATTGACTCTCGGGTTTATTTGGCTCTCCTTGTTTCTGATATTTTCCTCTTTGTTGTTGGTGGATTTGCTATTCTTTGGCTACCTTGGTGATGGTTTTGATGATAATTTCTAGATGCCCTCTTGGCCTCTCTATGGTATGGCTTTCTCTATTTGGTGTCGCTTACTATTTTGTGTTTGGGTGGAGGTTTTGCCTTTGGATTTGGGTTGTTGCTTTGGAGATAGTATGGCCTCATGGGTTGTTGTTTTTCCTGGTTTACAAAAATTCACTCTTCTTGTAGTATTTGTTGTTTCCCTCTATCTTCTTTTAGTAATAATTCACCCCTTCCTTATCGGATGATGGACTTCGGATGATGGGCTACATGAGGTATGCTGGCTGTGATGGCAATAATGTTTCCCTCTCTATCTTCTTTTAGCTGGTAGCACTATATGTAATTGTAACCCTTCTTCAAGTTTGGATGCTTACATATAATGTTTCTTTAAGATGATTATAATTTATAACGAGCAGCCTTTTCTTAACTTTATTCATTTTATTTTCTCTTATTCTTTATGCTTACTTAATTATGCCCTTCCTTCCATTGGTATGTTGTAGAATATTTTATGATTGGGTAATTGCCTCGTTTAAGATGCTTATAATTTTATTTTCTTAGTCTTTATTTTTGATTAGGTGGTTGGATGCTCAAGAGTACAAGTAGAGCTTTGGATTACTTCTCCATTATACTCTAACATCATGTATGATCAATAGAAGATGTTGATTTTAATTTAATTCTATGTTTTTCTTTTTGTAACAATTTGAGAGATTGAATGTTTAATTCGTAATTTATATGTCTCTTGTTTGAGCATTTAATTTTTCTTTCAATATTTTTGTATTTTTTTTTGTAATTTCTTTTCATTAAAAAAAATTTTACAAAACCTCTTGTAATAAAACATATACATTTTTCTGCATTTAATTTTTTTGTTTATATTTTTTTATAATTTAGAATTTCATATATTTGTAATAAAAATATCTCAAAAGATTCAAATTAATTTAATAAATATTTTAAATTTTTTTTAATTGCTCTTTAAATTTTTTGCTGCTCTTTTTAATGAAATTATTTCTGAGCCTATAAACGAGCCCAAATTGAGCTAATTACCAGCCAAGCTCGAGCTTCTAAATGAGCCAAGCTCGAGCTTTTAAACGAGCCCACTAATTCGAGCCAAGCTCGAGCTTAATTTTCTGTACACAAGCCGAGTTCGAGCTTTGTTTATGTGCTCGAGTCGAGCTCGAGCTCACAGTGTAAGGTTCAAGTCAAGCTCAAGCTTAATACGGCTTGAGCTCGACTCGACTCGGTTGCACCCCTAGGGTGGCTAAAGCATGAGAATGGATGGCTGCGAGTTCCAAGACATTGATCGGTTGTGATTAAGAAATAATTAGGTGGATTTATCTCGAAATGCGTGCTAATTTCGTCGAAATTTTAAGCAAAAAAACTTTAATCAAATTATATGTCTATTCTAGATAATTTTGACGTTCCGGACATAATGGGGCAGTCCGTTTCACAATCGGAGGCCATTTCGTTCAAGTCGGCGTCGAATTGGGTCACTTTCAGTTTAAAAATGCGCATTATTGCTTTTGACCACTCGACATTCGTGCAAACTCATCCGATTTGAGCGTGAATAGTCTCATTTGATAGTTTTTGATATTTTGAAGTTAACGGTAATCGGTTAAACGGATGTCGATATCGTATTTCTCGATATATATGCATCGACACATTAATAGCTCAAGCGCTTAATCGATTGCTCATTGGATTTTGCAATATTTTTATTCTCGATCGATGTTTTAACGAACGTTTTAACTCCGCTGCCAACGGAGATCATTTCAATCATTGTGACGAGATTTTGAGCCTCAATTTGCACACTATTACCTCTTGTCCGTCAATTCGACAGACGCTTGACTTTGACTTGACACATATATGGAGGTCAACATCATTTTAATTAATATTGATTCATTTTATAATATTTAGCGATAAAACCCAAAAATTTTTAAAATTAATTTGATTAGTCGTATGTTCCTCTCAAATAAAATATTACCAAAATAAATATCATAATAAAAAATAGGTGAAAATAATTATTATATATTTACATATCTACTTTCTAAATTTTAATATTTACATACACAATATTTAATTTTAATATCACATTTAAAATATTATAACTATTTATTTTTAAAAATGAAAAACACATTTATAAATATATAAAAGTGTTAAAATTTGTATGATATATGTGTAAATGATGTGTGCCCAGATAACATACCCCAAAATAATAGAAAAAGACAAAGGAGAAGACCAGAATGGCTAAAGGACTTCCAATGATAGGCACGAGCGCTGCAGCAAATAAACCAATAAAAGAAAAGATTAGAAATATATTTTGTAGATAAACCAGGATATGTAACTAATTTGTTAGAAATAACAAATTCAGTTAGAGTATTCAAGAGAATCAAGAAGATGTAGAGGAATATTATATAAATGAACAATAGATAATAGGAAAATGTGTGAACTTTCCTGGACAACACTTCTTCTCCTCCCCTCTCATCTGTTTCTTGATCTCATCTCCTCAGTCGGCCTGAAGAGCCACTTGCCCTAGTTTTCTTCTTTTTTTTCAACTGGAGTTGACCCTCCCTTCCTCGATAAGCCCTCGGGGTGCCAATCATTAGTGCTCTCGTTGATTCCTGTTATTACACTACAAAGACATTAGAAGAATGCGTTGGTCGATTGAACAAACATGATGAACAAATGACATCAATCACAATGATTCTCAATGAATTCTCTCGCAGACTGTCATCCATTGAAGACAAGCTTGAGAAATCAATTCAAGAACAATAACAAGGAAGTAAAGAATCTCAGGTATGTCACTCCCCATCCACTGAACTCACACCACAATTTAGATCAACAACTACGGGCTCAAGACCTATAAAAGTTGATATGCCTCGTTTTAATGGAGAAAACCCAAGAGAATGATTATTCAAAGCGGATCAATTTTTTCAATAGTACAGTCTTTCAGAGGAACAAAAAATTATCATAGCCTCAATATATATGGATGGACTAGCATTGAGTTGGTTCTAATAGATGCACCTCAACAAACAATTAGATTCTTGACAAAACTTTAAAGAACACGCTATTCAAAGATTTGAACCATCATTATATAGAGACTTGCATGGACAACTAGCAAAAATACAACAAAAATCATCATGATAAGAATTCTACAATGAATTTGAGGATTTAGCAAATCAAATCATTCCACCATTCCTTCAATGTTGAGTGGTGCAAAGACATTAAAAGAAAGGTACGAGCCTTACAACCAACATCATTACAACAAGCTTTTCAACTAGCCAAATTGATGGAAGATCATTTATTTGATAATATGAACATGGGGATGGGTTATAGAAACACTCAGATAACTATAACAAAACAAAACCAACCACTGCTACCAACTCCAAATACACCAAAATAACCAAGAAACAGAAATTACATTACCGTAAAACTTACATCGATAGTTAGAAGAAAGAAAAAAAAGTATTATGTTTCAATTGTGATGAAAAATACCATAGGGGTCACAACTGTAAATCAAAATTATTCATCCTTATGATAGTTAACTAACAAGACCACAATCCGCAATAAAATCCAACAGAAAACACATTAGTCCATTCTCGACATTCCAAAATCGCTTTAACGCATTCATGGGACAATCAAATCAAGAACCTTACGCCTATAAGGTCCATTGGAAATATTATAGTAAAGTTGATTTTCGACAACAATTTTATACAATCAAATTGGCCAAATTTGGACCATAGTAACACCTCAAATTTCTTCAAAGTATTAGTAGGAAATGGAAACACTCCAATGCTCGATTTTGTTCCCAAATACCAATCAAATTACAAGGCTACATTTATAAGATTGTTACCTCTTACCAATGCAAGGGCAGACATGGTACTAGGAGTCCAATGGTTAGAACAACTTGGGGAATGTACAACGGATTATAAGAAACTGACAATGAAATTCAGATGGAATAACACACTAATACAATTATAAGGGGACACAACATCAAACCCGGAGAACATTACCTTACATCAGTTCACAAAACTTAAAGACAAGGCTAAAATTTTCTCATATTTTCATATAAGAGAAGTCTTTACAAACACTCCACCAAGTGAATTCGGAGAACTACCTGCAAGCATACAACAAGTATTACAATAATATCAGGATTTATTCCAACCTCCAACAGAATTACCTCCCAAAAGAGAGGTGAATCATCATATCAATCTTCTTCCAGAGCTCAACCTAGGAAAAAAATATAGATACCCCTAGTTTCAAAACATAAATTGAAAGATGATCAAAGAAATGCTAGAGATGGGAGTTATAAGATAGAAGCCCTTTTTCTTCACCGGCTCTTTTAGTAAGAAAAAAAGATGGGACATGGAGATTTTGCATTGATTATAGAGCTTTGAACAAGATCACTATTCCATATCGTTTCCCAATATCAACACCTGAGGAATTAATGGATGAATTACATGGAGCTGTTTACTTTTCAAAATTGGATTTACGCTCAGGTTATCACCAAATACGGATGGTGGAAGATGACGTACCCAAAACAACATTTAGAACACATAAAGGATATTATGAATTTATAGCCATGCCATTCGGATTGACGAATGTATCATCAACCTTGCAAGCAATGATGAACACAATTCTGAGACCCTTCCTACGCAAATTTGTGTTAGTTTTTTTGATGATATATTAATCTACAACCCATCAATAAACCATCATCAAATTCATCTGCAGTCAGTTCTTGAACAATTAAAGGCACATACATTGTTCATCAAGCCATAAAAATGCAAATTTTTACAAAAAATAATCAATACTTAAGATATCCTCTCCACAAGGAATAGAGAGAAAAAAAGATTGAGGCAACAATCATGACAAACTCAAATTCAAAATAGCTAAGAGGATTTTTGGGGCTAACAGGGTATTACAGAAAATTTGTGCGGCACTATGCATAAATTGCATCACCATTAACATCCCTATTAGCTAAACAACAATTCCAGTGGTCAGAGGAAGCTCAACAAGCATTCCTACAACTAAAAGCAGCTATGATATCCTTACCAGTTTTGGCATTTCCAAATTTTTCTTACCTTTTGTGTTGGAAAGATGTTTGTGTACAACAATAAGGGAGGTTTTATACAAAAAAGCCATCCAATTGCCTATTTCAACAAAAACTCTCACCAATCTTACAAAAAATATCAACATATATGGAACTATGCAATCACAAAAGCTTGGACTGCCAATACCTACTAGGAAACAAATTCACCATTAGAGCATATCAAAAGTGTATAAGAGAATTAATGCAGCAAATGATTCAAACACCCGGATAGTAATGATTTCTAATTAAACTCTTGGGTTTCGACTACACAATAGAGTACAAACCAGGAAAAGCAAATAAAGCAGTTGATGCATTGTCCCGTAAAGTAAAAAATCATAGCATGGAGGATAACTGCTCCACAATAGAAAACTTCTAGAACCAAAATAGCTGGAGCCTCTATGTATATAATAACACCACTTCATTGATGAATCAAATTAAATAGGAAACACAAGTTAAAGTAGAACTGCAACAGCTGTTACACCAGATTACAGAAAACCCAATGAAATTTCAGAACTATAGAATATATAATGGGTTAGTATATTGCAAAAATCGCATTGTAATAGTTGTAAATTCAGATTTATGCATAAAAATAATGATCGAGCTACATTCATCACCATTGGGTGGCCAATGCAGCATAAGGAGAACATTAGCAAGGATAACACAACAATTCTACTGGGATAAAATGAAAGAAGTCATTCAACAATTTGTTACAACATGTCTCACATGCCAACAAGTGAGATACGATAGCTAGAAATCCACAGGTTTAATGTAGTTGTTACCAATATCAATAACCATATGGGAAGAACTCTCAATGGATTTCATTGTGGGCTTACAAAAGTCACAAAATAAAACAATCATATTAGTAGTAGTTGATAGATTATCTAAGTATGCCCATTTTTCAGCCCTCAACACTAATTTTTCGAACAACAGCTTGCATATATCTTGTATCGCATATCCAAAACTTCACTAACACGACAAAAGTATTGTTTTAGATAGAGATCCCATTTTATGAGTTCCTTCTTGAGAACTGCTTTTGTGAGACTACAATCAATCATGCAGCCCTATCATCCACAAACATACATCAAACGTGGTAACAAATGAATACTAGAGCAATACCTTTGTAGCTTTGTATTATAATCACCAAAAAGCTATTGCAATACTTACCTTGGGAAAAATTTTCCTACAACACAACTATTAACACATCTACAAAAAATGACTCCTTTCAAATATGGAAGACTTCCACCTTCAATTATACCTTATAACTGCAATCCTACTACCAATCCAAAAGTGAAAATAATTTTGCAGCAAAGAGACGAGATATTGCAACAACTCAAAAGAGAATTTACAAGAGGCGCAAAATATAATGAAACAGATGGCCAACAAGAAAAGAAGAGAGTTGGCTTTCAAGTTAATGATTTAGTCCTTGTTAAATTTCAACCATCTATGCACTTCAATAACAACTCAACCATACAAAATTACAAAGACAATACTATGAACCTTTTAAAATAACACGAAAGTGGCACAATTTATAAACTAGAACTTCTGACATAGCAAAAAATTCACAATGTTTTCCATGTATCCCATCTCAAACAATTTAATAAGATTCTACCCTACACCCAACAGTACTTCTAGCACAATTTATTGAAGGCCAACCATTAGTCAAGCCAATTGATATTCTAGATAAACGAACTATAATGCAAGGAGAAAGACCAATAAAAGAAATCTTAGTACAATGGAATGGTTTATTAACAAAGAATGCATCTTGGATCCCTCTTAAAGATTTTCGTATAATATCCTAACACCTTGAGCAATGTCATTTTGGGAAAGGGGTAATGATGTGGTGCACAACATATCTCAAAATAACAGAAAAAGAGAAAGGAGAATACCATAATGGCTAAAGGACTTCTAATGATAGAACGTGAAAGCAAATAAACCAATAAAAGAAAAAAATAGAAATATATTTTGTAGATAGACCAGGATATGTAACTAATATGTTAGAAATAACATATTCAGTTAGAGTATTCAAGAGAATCAAGAAGATGTAGAAGAATATTATATAAATGAATAATAGATAATAGAAAGGTGTGAACTTTCTTGGACAGACTTCTTCTCCTCCCTCTCTGCTTTGATCATCTCTCCCGAGTCGTAGAAAAGCCACTTGCCCTAGTTTTTGATATGAATCCATATCCCCAAATTAACAACAGAAACAAAAGGGATAGAAGAAGGCCAAGTTGGCTAAAAGATTTCACCAATATTCCTAAAATATAATATCAAGTAATTACATATTCGTGAATTTAAATAATTAGAATAAAAAACCAAGAATAAGTTTTACAACAACAGAGATCGAGGAATAAAGAAGATCTACAACAGCAGCTATCAAAGTTCAAACAAAATATATACAAACTTTAATAATATAAGACTCATGAGACAACTCAGAATAAAAGAGATCAACATATACTATTTCCAGAGCCTCCCTGAAAGTAAAATAAACCCATAACAGAATTAACTACCAAAGGAACAGAAGATATAAAATCAAGAAACCAAGAAGAGTAAGAATAAAGATTGCACATACCTCAACTTCCAATCCATTTAAGAAGATTAAAATGATCAAATGTAAAAGTAGCATGTATAGAAGGTCTAGATCTAGATATATGAAGAAAGAAAACTATAAATAAGGAAGAAATCTCAACAGAGGAAGATATAAAAACATTTTGACAAGAAACTACTCTCCTCACTAGCTTCTCCCCTTCTCCTTCTTCTCCTTCTTCTCCTGAGTTCTTCTCTGGTTATCCTCACTGAAAACTATCGCTCATCTTCGATCGAAAAACCCTAGGGTTTTTTCTCGCTCTCGGCCCCTCTTTCCCTCTCTGGAGCGTCGATGGCTCGAACTATCGAAGGAAACAAAAAAAAGAAAGGATTAAGGCAAGCTTCCCCTAGAAGCTTCATCACATGGCACAGAACAGTCAGAGGGTTTTGAATCAAGGGCATAGATTAATTCCCTGGGACACAAATCAAGGCAAGAGATCGAACCGCGCAGAGTGACACGTGTGTAATCCACTATAGGAAGAAGGGAAATAAAGAACCGCACAATCAAAACACGGATCCAAGGGTAGAAAATAGAACAAAACCAATCAGACGATTCAAGGCGCAGCTCAAGAGAAACATAATCCAAGTGCTAGATCCAACGACCAAGAGAAATAGGCGCAATCTAACGCGGAAGGCACCGATAATCTCCCCGACATCCCTTAACTCGGGTTCATTCCACTCAGAGTGAGTCAACTCACTGAACCAGACCGAATTCTCACCGAACCAGACTCATATCATTGGTGCTCTTGTTGACTACATCACTCAGAAAAAAAAATGGCAGAAGGAACAAGACACACAGCCAAGACAATAGATGAGTGTGTAGGAAGACTCAATAAAATAGATGAACAGATGTCTTCAATCATTATGATATTAAATGAAGTCTCAAGAAGATTATCTTCTATAGAAGAAAAATTGGAAAACAATCATCAAGAACAACAACAATCACAAGTATGTACTCCTTCATACAAAAAATTCTTTTCCAAATAGACAACACACACAAGCAAAATAGTACTGCGGAAAGTGATATGCAGTGGAGAAAATCCTGAGGTTGGTCGTTCAAAGCGCACCAATTTTTTATTGATAGCTTATCGGAGGACCAAATTCCTAATTGCATCACATATGGATGGACCAAGACTAAGTCGGTATCATGGATGCACTTAAATAAATAGTTGCATTCATGGACACAAGAACAAGTCATTCAAAGATTTGGCCCATCTCTATACTGATTTGAGAGGAGAATTGGCTAAGCAGAAATCTATAGTTCAATTTCTACAATGAATTTGAAGATTAGCTAATCAAATTTCGTGGATTCCACGAATTTTACAAAGTTGTTTTGAATCTGGGCTAAGACATGATATTAAAAGGGAAGTAAGAGCCTTACCAACTCCCTACAAAGAAGCTTTTCAATTAGCTAAGTTAATGGAAGATTAGTGATGAAATTAAGCCAATCAATTTTACCACTAAAAAACCAGATATACCAACCACCTTTACTTCCTACCCTTCCCAACTAAATAATATGACCAACAAACAAAACATCCAATCCAAAAAATTAACAACAACACAGTTGGAAGAAAGAAGAAAGAAAGGATTATATTTTAACTGTGATGAAAAATACCACAGAGGTCACATATGCAAATTCAAATTATTTGCCTTAATGGTAATCCATGATGATCAAGAGCAATACATGCAGCAAGAATTTGAACCAGAAATGCAAATATTACAAGAAGAATTTCCAGAAATTAGCCTCAATGCATTTTCAGGTTAGTCTAATCCTAGAACTTTAAGATTACAAGGACTGATTGGAAATAAAAAGTACAATCCGATTGACAGGTCAACCCACAATTTCACCAAAACTAGCAAAATTTATTGACTATAAAGTAACACCGCATCGCTTTTCAAGTATTATTAGGCAATGGAGAAACCTTAAAATGTTCGTGAATATGTTCTAATATTCTATCCAACTACAAGGGAATACTTTATCAATCGATTGCTATCTCATACCCATGCAAGGAGCATGTGGTTTTGGGTGTTCAATGGCTAGAACAATTGGGTGAATGTACAATTGACTATAAAAGGCTGACTATGAAATTCTACTTTAATGACAGATTAGTGCATAAGGGGACACCCATAGTGGATAGCATTTCATTCCATCTCATTAAATTACAAAAAGAAAGAAATAGTCTCATATTTCCAGATTAGAGAAATGACAGAGGGAACAGATTCCTCTATAAAAGAATTCAGTAACTTACCTGCAGGGATACAACAAGTATTATCCCAATATCAAGAACTGTTTCAAAGTCCAGCAGGCTTACCTCCTAGAAGGGATATAGACCATCATATCCATCTGCCACCTGGAACTCAATCAGTGAGAGTTAAAAATTATAGATATCCATATTTTCAGAAAACAAAAATTGAAAAATTAATTAAAGAAATGTTGACAAGGCATAATCGAGAAAGCATCACTTTCTCTTATCCAGCACTTTTAATCAAAAAGAAGGATGGAACTTGGAGATTTTGTGTGGATTACATAGCTCTAAATAAAGTAACAATACCTGACAGATTTCCTATTCCCACTCCAGATGAACTTATGGATGAATTATATGGAGCCACATTTTTCAAAATTGGACTTAAGGTCGATATCACCAAATCAATGGAAGAAGACATCTACAAAATAGCTTTTAGAACTCATGAGGGACACTATGAGTTTATGGAAATGCCATTTGGACTAACAAATGCACCATCAACATTCCAAGCTTTAATGAATGTATTTAAACCTTTCTTAAGAAAATTTGTCTTAGTATTTTTATGATATACTTATATATAGCAAGACTTTGGAGTTACATCAAACTCATCTCCAAGAGGTATTAGAACAACTCAAGCGGCATTCACTGTTTATCAAGCCATCTAAATGCTCATTTATACAAGACAAAATTGAGTATTTAGGACACATTTTATCGCAGATAAAGCAATGGATCCCAAAAGATTCAAGCAAGATAAGCATGACTTTTACCCAATTCAAAAAACAAGAAGAGATTTTTTTGTTTAACCGACTATTATAGAAAAATTTGTTAAAAACTATGCTCATTGCCTCTCCACTTCTATGCCAAGCATAGCTTAATGGACATAAGAAGCAAAAAATAGATTCTTACAATTAAAACAAGCAATGACATCTCTACCAAGATAGCCTATCCAAATTTTTCTAGCCTTTATCATAGAGACATGCTGTACAATAATTGGAGCTGTTCTAATACAAAATAACCATCCTATAGCTTATTTTACTAAGAAGCTCTCACCATCATTACAAAAAACATCAACATATGCAAGAGAATTGTATGCTATAACAGAAACAGTAGCAAGATGGAGACAATATCTGCTAGGTAACAAGTTTACTACTATCAGGACAGATCAAAAGAGCATAAGGGAGTTAATGCAATAAACAATTCAGACTCTTGAACAGCAGAGATTTTTAATCAAGCTCCTGAGATATGACTACACTATTGAATATAAACCAGAGATTGCAAACAAAGCAGCTGATGCCTTGTCCGTAAAAGCTCTATACGAAGATAATTCTACAAATAAATCAATCACTTATGTCATTCAGCCGTTTATACTCAAAAAAATTCAATACTATAATGCAACAAATCACAGAGGAAACATAGGCTTCCACTGAACTACAAGAACTTTATAGAAAAATATCAGACAATCCAAGTTTATTTCCTAAATATAGACTGGTTAATGGTTTGATACAATATAAATATAGGATTGTCATAGCCAAGATTCAGCATACAAAAACACTATTATAAGAGAATTACATTCAACACCAGTAGGAGGCCATGGGGGAATTCAGAAGACTTTGGCCAGAATTAATCAACAATTCTACTGGAAGCATATGAAAAAAGATATTAAACACTTTGTATTAACCTGCCCTATTTGTCAACAAGTCAAGTATGACACTCAGAAGCCAGCAGGGTTACTACAACCTCTACCTATACCACAAGCCATTTGGGAGGAAGTATCAATGGATTTTATCACAGGACTACCCAAGTCTAATAATAAAATAACTATATTAGTAGTGGTTGATAGACTATCAAAATATGCTCACTTTCCCTTCCAAATAATTTTACCGCTTCATATATAGCTTATATTTTCATTACAGACATTGCAAAACTACATGGCATACCATAAGGTAATATCTCAGACAGAGACCCAATCTTTATGAGCAACTTCTGGCAAGAACTATTCAGGTTAAGTGGAACCACATTAAAACACAGCAGTGCATACCACCCTCAGACAGATGGTTAAATAGAGGTAACCAACAGAATCATAGAACAATATCTAAGGAGTTTTGTATTAGAGACACCAAGGATGTGGTTATAGTTCCTTCCTTGGGCAGAATTCTCCTATAATACATACATCAATACTTCCACAAAGATGACTCCTTTTCAAATAGTATATGGCAGACTTCCCCTTCAGTAATACATTGTAAGGAGAAGACAACTATCAACACAGGTAGAAACATTTTACAACGAGGGACAGAATGTTTACTTAAAACAAATCTACAAAGCTCAAAAGAAAAGCAAATGGCTGATAAATATAGAAGAGAACTTCAATTCAAAGTAAAGGATTTGGTATTAGTTAAACTACAACCCTATAAATAAACTTCAGTCTCTGGGAATCAGTATAAAAAGCTACAAAGAAAATACTATGGCCCTTTCAAAGTTCTACAGAAGATAGGGACTGTTGCATATAAAATAGAGTTGCCCGAAACAACAAGAATACATAATGTGTTTCATGTATCTAGACTCAGCAATACAAACAGATTCTACAATCCACCCAAAGAAAATTAGCAAACCAAGATGGGCGATGTTAGTCCCCTATGAAAGTTTTAGATTACAGAACAATACTACAAGGAGATCATCAAATTAAAGAAGTCTTAATACAATGGGAGGGACTTCTAGCTATAGAGGCTTCCTGGGTATCAAAGGAAGAAATAAAGGAAGCATTTTCTGACTTTAACCTTGAGGACAAGGTCAATGTGTGGGAGGGGAGTAATGATACGAATCCATATCCCCAAATTAACAACAGACACAAAAGGGATAGAAGAAGGCCAAATTGGCTAAAAGATTTCACCAATATTCCCAAAATATAACATTAACATAAAGTCTAATTACACATTCAGACCAGAAATAATTACAGAATAAAAACCAAGCCAGAATAGTAGTTTTACAACAACAGAGATCAGTAGGAATAAAGAAGATTTACAATAGCAACTATCAAAGTTCAAACAAAATATATACAAACTTTAATAATACAAGACTCAGGAGACAACTTAGAACAAAAGAGATCAACAGATACTATTTACAGAGCCTCCCTGAAAGTAAAATAAACCCATAACATAATTAACTACCAAAGGAACAAAAGACATAAAATCAAGAAACCAAGAAGAGTAGTAACAACAGATTGCACGTACCTCAACTTCCAGAACAACAGAAGCAAGATTAAATAACAGACTGTAACAGAAAACTGTTAACATGTATAGAAGGTCTAGATCTAGGATATATGAAGAAAAAAAAACTATAAATAGAAGGAAGAAATCCCAACAGAGGAAGATATAAAAATATTTTGACAAGAAACTACTCTCCTCACTAGCTTCTCCCCTTCTCCTTCTTCTCCTTCTTCTCCTGAGTTCTTCTCTGGTTATCCTCACCGGAAACCGCCGCTCATCTCCGATCGGAAAACCCTAGGGTTTCTCCTCGCTCTCGGCCCCTCTTTCCCTCTCTAGAGCGTCGACGGCTCGAACTGTCGAAGGAAACAAACAAAAGAAAGGATTAAGACAAGCTTCCCCTAGAAGCTTCATCACACGGCACAAAACAGCCGGAGGGTTTTGAATCAAGGGCATAGATTAATTCCCTGGGACACAAATCAAGGCAAGAGATCGAACCGCGCAGAGAGACACGTGTAATCCACTATAGGAAGAAGGGAAATCAAGAACTGCACAATCGAAACACGGATCCAAGGGCAGAAAAGAGAACAAAACCAATCAGACGATTTAAGGCGTAGCTCAAGAGAAACACAATCCAAGTGCTAGATCCAACGCCAGAAATACTCAATCCAACGGGTTGAAGGCACGATAATCTCTCGATTATCCCTTAAGGTTCATTCCACGCAGTGAGTCAACTCACAACTGCATACCTCACCAACCGACTCATATCAATTTTCTTCATTTTTCCGCTAGAGTCGACCTGCCCTTCCTCGATAAGCCCTCGAGGTGCCTATAGTAAATGTTTCAAATAATAATAATAATAATGGATCATGGATATCTCTTTATCTGCCTATATAGTTAGCTTTATTTGCGCACTGATTTTATCACATTAGGCTAGATTTGATGAGATAAGCTACTTTGATAATGACAAATAATCATTAAAAACGGCGATATTGTAATTAATTGCAATGACTAGCAATATATATAATATATTCGGATTAATTAAGTTGTTTAAATTAAGCTGGCAATGGGCCATTACAAATTTATTTTTTGTGAACAATAAGAATAAACCAGCATTTTGGCATTTTTTTTTCTTTCCATTTTTATCGTTTTTAGAGGAGTGGCTACAGTCACATAAAAGAGACCTTAACAATAGAATTCAGAGAATCGATCACCATTTAGCACAACCAAGCAATCCTTATCCAAGACAATGCCTATAAATAAAATCCCACAAAATTTTGTTTTTAAAATTTAAGGGGCTGTTTGAGATCACTTTCTATTTTTTATTTTTTTATTTTTGTTTTCCGTTTTTTTATTTTATTTTTTATTTTGTTTTATGTGAAAACCAAAACATATTTGATATTTTACGAATTTTTTGTTTTAAAATTAGAAAATAAAAAAATATGTTTAGTTGTTATTTTTAAAATTTTAATGGAAAAAGTAAAACAATGAAATTGATTATTATGGTCTAAGAGCCGCTTGGGACCACTTTCTATTTTTTATTTTTTTTATTTTAAAATAAAATAAAAATATGTTTGATATTTTCTAATTTTAACATAAAATAAAAATATATTTAGGATTACATGATATTTATTGACAGATACATATCTATATATTCTAATCAAGAATATAATCAATTTATGATTAAAATGATTGATAAATTATATTTAAATCATCGTCAAGATAACTAATATTACTATTAAAAGAGATTGATTTAATCAAAATGTAAAAATTTATCAAACAAAGAATTTTCATAGTTAATTTAATTGCACTTAATGAAATTAACAAACTTCAAATGCGACATCAAGCGATTCGAACGAATATTATTTTGATCATCGTTGATGCTACTAAAAAAATATATGCTTAAAAGATAAACTTCATCGATGCATTTAAAATATTAAAAATGAAGAAGAAAGGCATCCATTTGAAAGAGTTGATGCATGAATATGAAAATGTAAAGTAACTATGCTCATATTTAAGATCTATGAAAAAGATAAAATTTATGAGAATATATAAATATATTTTAAATAATAATTATTAATAAAGTAAGTTAATTTATTGCTATTATATAATCAAGTTAAATTTAATCAAAACCAATCAAAAAATTAATAAAATTTTAATTTATATTATATATATACACATAATATATTAAAGTTAATCTATTATTATCCTGCATTCAAGATAAATTTTATTAGATTAAATTAATTAAAATTAATATTATTATATTATATAATTTTAAAAAAATTAAACTAAAATCCTTGAAAATCTGAAAAGTATGTATGAATATTTTTAAAATAAAGAAAAACAGATTTTGCATATTTTTAGTATTTTTAAAAATAAAAAACAAATATTTTTAAAAACAGAAAACAAAAAATAATAAAAACAGATGAATAAACATATTTTTTTTTATCTTTTTTCTATTTCTAAAAAATAAAAATAGAAAAAACAAAACAAAAATTGATTCCAAACAGGGCCTAAGATTTTAAGATTATTTTTTATAGTTTGCCTTTTATCCCAAAATAAATAAATTTTTAAATTTGTGTTGAAATAACTGCACCATATATGTTGCACTCATTTTATGTAAATTCAAAATTTTGAGTCATTTTACTTGTTATTTTAGTAGTATATTCTAATAAAAAAAGTTCTATAAAATCATTAAGGAAAAGATGAAGTAAAAAAAATGGAGAAAAGTTCGAAGCTTAAGAGTTATTTAAGATCAATTTTATTTTATGTTTTTTTATCTTTATTTTTATATTATTTGTAAAAACATATTTATTTAATTTATTTTTTAAGTATTTTATTTTTAATAAAAATAATATTTATTTTAAAAATACTCAAAATAGCTTTTAAATATTTTAAAAATAATAATTACTACATTATTTTATATTGGGCAAATTAATAGGAAGACTTTTAATCTCAGCTCCTCCAAATACAACAAAAAAAAGCTTTTCCTCATTCTTCTAATATTGCTTTAAAAGTTTGATCAAATAATGAAATTGCTTTTTCACCCAAGTGTGAAACACATTCTTCTTTCCTTAATTTTGACCTTATGCCCTCTATTTTGGATTATTCCTGCTGTTACTCTGTCATATTTTCAACATGACAGAAAGATATCATCTTTGACTTTGCCATTAACATTTTAGATCCAAGAAATTCTTTGACTTCAATTATATAGATTTTATTTGTGCTTATAAATTGTGAACATAATGATGGAAATGAGCACCCAACATACTAAATAGTAAGTGATATCCTCATTGATTTATATGATTGATCTATATAATCAAGTCATTTTGGATGATCATGATCTACAAGTATACAAAAATGCAAAATTGTATATTTTGTCATTTTATGATTAACTTATTTTGAGAGTATTAGCAAATTTTTAGTGGCATTTAATGATGATAAATTTAGTGTTATGGAAGGGATTAATATACTTGCAATTCAATCTTTTTATATTTGCATATGTAACCTCTAAAATGTTATATTTATTTAAACATATAAATCTCTTTAACAGAACAAAAACATCAAGCATTCACATTTTATTAGCCCCATTTGTAGTATATTAAAAAAAATTAAAATGCTTTGTTAGTAAATATAAAATTTTAGATGTTGGATGTGTTAGATATGTAAATATAGAAGTACAGGATCGTAGGTATGTAAAATGCTCAAATGTATATATAAGATAGGGTTCAAGCTTTTCATTAGATGATTCAAGTGAGGAAATAAGGATGGCCGAGATGGTTTCATGTATCATCATCATGAAGAACATAAAGATGATTTGACAATAAGTATTGATTTTGCTCTCTTTCTTCCATTCTAACTCCTTATGATGAGTGGGAAACTTGCAAATAAGAGGAAAGAGTGCATGAGAAAGAGCATTGAGGATAAGAAAAAATGATAGTCAAAAGGGTAATAGAGATATGCAAATAACTCATTGAAGGAAAACATAAACTGAAGAGTCTTTTGAGATTGCTTTTACTCTCTTTTTTTCCATTTTATTCATATTTTTATTTAAAATAAAATATATTTAGTATCTTAAAAATATATCATTTTTATGTATTCGTGGTGGCTGCGTTCGCCATCACTAGTAACTGCAGTTGTGGTTGGTTGTGCCAACTGTGACTATCAATATCGGCGACTAGCAACAATGATGACAGAGACTAGTTATGATGGTGAGCAGTAGGAGGTAAAGAAAATAGTTATAGTGATGACTGTTTATATAACTACTCTAAACATCCAAGATTATTTTGAGTGTTTTAAAATATGTGATTTATTTTTAAAAATAAAATATAAATAAATAAATAAACACATTTTTATAAATAATATAAAAAACAAAAACAAAAACATAGGATAAAATTAATCTCAATCAAACTCTTAAGTTTAATAAAGATAGTGTTAGAAGTATTTGTTCACCTCTATGTACACGCCATAAGTCAAGTTAAGCTCACAAGGTGAATTTGACGAACTTCAGCGCGCAAATCAGAGCTAAAATACACTCGACAGCATCAAAAATCAGTCAAAATGATCTCTGATCGATGAATACTCATCACGCTCAACGTTGAAATTGAGAATAGACATCTTGCATAATTGACGTGATCAAGAATGAGAGTCGCCAACACGCATGTAGAGGTCGGGAAGCTGCGACATTACCCAAATGATCTCCGTTCATAAAATTGATTGCGCTGTTAGCATCAAAATATCAAAACCTATAAAATGAGACTATTCACGCTTAATTCGAACGAGTATGTGTGAATATCGAGCAATCAGATACAATAACACACAAATCGGAGCTGAAACACACTCGACGACACCAAAAATTAGTCAAAATGACTTCTGATCGACCAACGGGCTCCTCCATCGTGTTCAGAACATCGAAATTGATCAGAATAGGTATCTTGCATAATTCAACGGTTGATCGATCAAGAAGGAGGGTCGATGCCTATATATCGAAGTGCGACATTTCCTAAACGTTCTCCGTTCATGAAATTGATCATCTATTAGCGTTGAAATGTCAAAACCTATCAAATGAGACTATTCGCGCTCAATTCGGACGGGTATACAATATTGAGCGCGAAGTCGATGCACAAATTTGAATAAATTGACATTTGACGCTTTGAATCAAGATCCGATCGTAAAATCGTTGCACTTTAATATCAAAGTAACCTAAAATAGATATATATTATCTATCTAATTATGTTGACGTGAAAATCGAAATTAGAACAAATAAAATTAAAAAAAAAATCTTATAAATACCCCTCCTGAAACCCTAAACCCTAATTTTTCCTATTCTCCCTCCTTCTCCCACACTGACCCCTATAGTCTCTCCTCTCTCCCATACAAATACTCTTCTCTCTCTCTCTCTCTCTCTCTCTCTCTCTCTCTCTCTCTCACTATGATCTAGTTCAGAGTTTTCCACGAAACCAGCCGAACATCAGAGTAAAACATCAGAGTGCTTGGAAATCACTGTTGGCACTATAGGATGACACATTATCAAGCCGACTGCAGGCGTATGCCATGCCACGCCATTCTGTGAGCTCTCAGATGCCTAAGACACCCGGTTTCTCGCCAAGCTGTTTTGACCATAAGTAATTGTACACTCTTTCTTGCATGGAGAAATTGCTTTCAAAGACGACTTAAGACTCATACATGTTTTTTTGATATGGTGGGAAGGCATTCGTGGTTTATACAACCATATACGCTTTATGGCCCCAAAGATACCGGTAGCCTCCAATACGGGGACGACGATGTCGCCAAAACCGCCAAACTTCACACCCAGCGAGACCGTATAGCTTGATAGAAACTATGTTATAATATGAAATTATTTGAACTAACTCAGGTGTATAAGTACCACACCTTTCTTGGTTAGGGAAATTTGTTTCAGCCCCATACATGCCTTTTCTTGGCATGGGAAGACGATTCGTGCCATGGTTTATACCATATACACCTTTCTTCTGGTGAGTGGATCCATCAAAATTCTACCAGACGAGGGATGTCAGAAATCGCCAAATTTTACATTGACATAATTAATAAACTGCTTAATGAAAATTCAATAAGAAAGCCAAAATTAATGTTTTAACTTGATGTTGCAAATATATAAGTACCTGTACACGCCTTTCTTGGAGTGACAGGGAAATATGTGTCTCATATAAGTACTTTAGAGACCCATACATGTCTTTCTTGACATGGTGGGATGACGCATTTGGCCGTGGTATTTACACCACCCATACATGCCTTTTTGATGGTGGAATCACCGCGTCTAGGGCGACGGATGTCTTGAAATGCTATCAAAATTTTATCAAAAAATTTATACTTGCAATAGAATTAGGTCAAAACAAGCAATATTATATAAATTTCTTAGATTTAAATTAATGCTGAATCAAATACACCCGCATGGGCCCCGACACTACGCTGAATGCTTAAATTCAAGTGTCTAAGGATGATGTGCGAGTTGTTTCCCAGTTGAGTCTTAGGACCGGGTCCGGGTTAATAAAACCTAAAAATCAAATGATGTTATTATAATATTGTCAATATAATAAAACATCTAAGAAGCTAATTCTATCATATATGACAACGATCATTCTATTATTAAATTAATATATAACAGGATGTGAAACAAATAAAATAAATCACGATGATGGTCATGTTAAATGAAAATTTTAACCAGAGGGGATACTTCCATCTAAATATGATTACAATTTTAAAACAAATTAACTTAGATTGAACATTAATCTAAATGCAGAATTTAAAATATCGTTAAGCTACAAATGTCTAAATGAAATTCAATCTAAAAGCTTAAAGCAAACTCCATTCAATTCACCTTCCACAATAATTTGTTAAATGTGATAAATTAAGGAAACTCTAGCTCACAAAGGAGCCAAAGTCAAATCACATATGTTTACTCAAATAATCTCATGCCAGGACGTCGTGTCCTCTGGTGGTTTGTCCAAGAGTTCCACACATACGCGATTACAACTGAAGTCTTACGCGGTTGTCGCTAAATGACATTATTATATTACGCACGATCAGAGTATACTCCCAATGGCTCGCCTTTGAGTTGTGAACCATATGATACTTGATTGGGCAAAAACCGTCTAACTAAGCAAACTTAAGCTTGTCTCTGACAAACATCACCCAGCCAAGGTGATTAACCATAACCATGTGTCATTTATGACATCCACTATCGACTAAAGACAGATCTATGGGATTAAGATGATTAACCAATATATTAAAGAAAATCAAATCTAAATTTTAATAATTATACACCTAATAATCCACTTTAATCGAAAGTTCTCTGGATTGGGATAATACTAGCGCCAATATGAAACCCTCAACCATATCTAAAGTCCTCATAAAATGAGGGCAAAATTTCTGAGTTGTGTCTTATCTACTATTCCATCTGCCTTCTGAAAATTACACTGATACTTTAAATCATACTCTCGATGATCATCGAGAGGTCGATGGTGAATTTTTGGAGCCCACAATATTATTACAACATTAATGTTCAATTACTTTTTTATGAACTTCAAGATAATGCACAATCTCCAATTCTTATCTAAATTACTTTTTAATGAAGATAAGTATAGCAGTTTCCATTAGGGCTCGGTTTAAGGCTCATTTGATTGCTTACAAATAGATTATAATAACTTTAAATTTAAAACTAAAATAAAAAAACAAACAAAATGGGACCTTTCATGAAAAAAGGCTAAATATAAACAATAATATCAAGTAATAAGCTTCTTTTTTTTTTTTGAGAAAACAAAGGGATCCAGAAGTCCGTTACGGCTAAAATTTCATAATATTTTCTTGTGGTCTCGATTCTATCTCAATAATAAATATATATTATAAATAAGATAATACAATAAATATAATCTTCTTTTACGTAAGGGTTAAGGTATTGAAAATGAGGCCTTTTTCTTTGAATGTGATTGCTGAGAGTCGAACCAAATACTAAGTTTAAAGTTTTTTCTGTACTCCAGTGGATTGGATCGCTAAAGTTGATTCATCGAAACTGAGGTTTTGTTTGGTAAACTTTTATTTTTAAAAAAGTTTATTTTAAAATAATTTTTAAAAATATTATTTTAAAATGATGTATATAAACATCATTTCATAAAGAGAGAACACCGACGTTTTATAAAAAGTGCAAAAAATTTAAATGAATTTTAAGATTTATTAACTCCATTTTAAAAGATGCAACACAGTGAAAGATCAGAAATAAATGAGGCCCGGGAGTATGGCGTTGTCTGAGGCGGTGTTTCGACAACGATACGGTTTGGGCCGCAACGCACTTACATTTGGCAAGCTCGGGGCATTTTGAAGAATCTGCATCTAAAACATAATATTTTTCAATCTAATATGACTCTCTGCAATGACGGTCAAAAATTTATAATTTGATTTTTTGAAAATAAAAAAATTTGTAAGTCTCATTATAACTTCTTAGATAATAATTTTTTATGTAGCAATTTTATGATTGATTTTTTATATAACTATAACTATTCTAAATAGATTTTATATTTGAGATTAATATAATTGATAAGAAAATATCTTTAAAAATAATATGATATGATAATATTTTTTAAAATTGAATAATAGTTTTCTTATCATTATCATAACTAATAGATCTAATTATAAAAATTATAATCAAATAAAAATAAGACAATCATCAAGAAATGAGGCAGCTAAAAAACTGCTATAAACAAACAAACCTTAAAAAAGAATCTACTTTCTCCAAAAAAAAAAAAAAAAAAAAATGACCTCTCATTACAGCAGGATGGACATTCCATCAATGTGATGGAGACTTTCTTTTGTTGTGATAAAAGATATTGTTAATCCAATGATTAGATTATTGCGTTCATACTACAGAATTCACTTGTTCAATTCTAATAACAAGAACAAATTATTAGATATGGTAAATAAAATATTGTTATAAAAGATATAATTATAAGATATTTTAATCTAATGATTGATAATATATCTTTTAAAATAGAAAATTTTGAGTTCAATTATATATATATATATATATATATATATATATATATATATATATATATATATATATATATATATATATATATATATATTATGTTTATAAAATTTTCATTAAATTGAGTCAAATGTCTCAACAAAAAATATAAATCACATTAGTCATTGATTAAAAAAATTATTAAAAATAATCTTCGTAGAAAATGAATTATACACATCTGAGTTTAATTTGAAAAGATTGAAGGTTTCACGGCCCTTTGGGATCACTTTTATTTTATTTTATATTATTATTATTATTTATTATTTATTATTTTTATTTTATTTATATTTCATTTTAAAATAAAATATATTTTGTGATAATAAATATTTTTAAAAACACCTAAAATATTTAAAAATTACTTTGAATATTTTTAAAATAATATTATTTATATTTGAAAATAAAAAATAAAATACTTAAGAACATATTAAACAAATATATTTTAAAAAACAGCATAAAAATAAAAATAAAAAACACAAAATAAAATTGTTCCCAAACAGCCCCTTCAATTTCTTCAATAACCTTTAAAGTTGATGCCTTTCATTCAAAGAGGTTGCAGTCTTGCCAATTTTCTGAAGAACCCTACGTTATTGTGAGGGTGGACAATTGCCCACGCTCAACTTTATTATGAGATGGGCAAAATTATTATATGAGATGGGCAAAAAAATAATTTTGCCCATCTGCCCTAATACTCTCAAAACAACTCAAGCCCGCTAAGCCGCACAATCTATTCTCGCAAATCGCAACTCCCCTCTTCGCCTCTCTGCATGATCCCTCTCTTCCCTCTCAACGATCTCCACGGGACCACGAAGTTGAATTCCTTCCACAGTTCCACGATCCATCCCGTCCATGCTGACCACGTTATTGTGAGGGTGGGCAATTGCCCACCTCAACTTTATTATGAGATGGGCAAAAAAATAATTTGCTCATCCTAATACTCTCAAACTACTCAAGCTCAAGCCTGACGATTCTCGCAAATCGCAACTCCCTCTTCGGCCTCTCGAATCGCATCTCCACGGGACCACTAGTTGAATTCCTTCCAGTTCCACGGCATCCATCCTCACGAGCGAGGAATCGACCGAGAAAGTGGCCGGAGGGACTCTCCGCTTCTTCACTGGGTAGAAGCAAGCGCTCCACCCAATTTCAGGTATTTCGCCGCTTTTCATTGGTTTGATCGAATGTCATTTCTTTCTTGCAAGCATGAGTGTGCAAACAGTTTGATTAAGTGAGAATGTTTCCTTTTAGCAAGCTCGTTTGTTCTAGAGTATATAGACAAGTCATCTAATGTATTCTTTTATCAAGCTCGGGATGAGATCGTTTATGGAGGAGCGCTTTTGATTGGAAAAGGCCTCGATTTCTTGAATATAATCTATGGCGGGATGGGGACTGATTAGGAGAACTTGCTATAAATTGCTTAATTTAGTAACACCTCATTTTTCCGAATGTGCTCTTGTAGGAAAAAAGGGATTTTGATCATCATATCCCACATAGCCTTTTCTTTTGAATGGTTTCAAAATTGCCTAAATGCAAAAGTGTAGAAAATTGTAGGCATGATTTCATTTTGAAGAAAAAGAAATGGCTAAGGCAAACGTTATATACATCGACAATTTCATCTGAACAAGCATGCCGTCATCCATGTATTCTTTTGCTTTCTTTCCAATATCATTCGGATGACACTTCAGCTCTCAATAAATCTCCGTGGAAATGTGAATCAATCCATACCGAAAGAAAAGCACAGTTATGCTAAAGAGCTATATCATGGATTCATGAACGGATTTGAGCCATAACCATATTGTTTCATAAACTGTGTTTATAAATTGTTCATACTGAAACTAATTCACAGAGATCGCATGACATAATTGAATAAAATCCTAAGAAAAAGTAAGCATTCATCATGAGAGAATATTGCACATCCAGGATTCAAAATCTCAATTCCCACACATTCAACCATGCCTATAATTTTCTACACTGCTTTTGCATTTCGTGAATTTTCTATACTTTGTTTTCTACAAGAGCACATTCATATTAAAAAATGTTTAGCTATGTAAGATTAATAATACATGGACTTTATCCATTTGGAGTCATATTGATTATTATCAATTTGTTGATGTACTTTTGTGATGTAATAGAGTATAGTCTTGATATTAAATTTTCATGATATTAAAGTTAATTTTATCACATGTATTAATCATTAGTTATATACTTTATGCGTGTTATTGAAGGATTAGCTATTCAATAATATTTTTCAGGCAACATTCTTCACAATCAATTAAGGTATGTGAATAGTATTTTTAATTTTAAACAGGCCGAAGGTGTGCATTTTTTTAAGATATTATTGGTTTAATTTTATTTTAGAAAGGCCGAAGGTGTGCTTTTTTTTTTAAATATTGTTGGTTTAATTTTATTTCAAAAGTCAAGGTGTGTTATTCTTGAGATATTATGAATTTATTTTGAAAAGGTTGAAAGTGTGTCATTATTTATTGATTTATTTTTATTTGTATTCTACTATCATATTTAGAATTTTCTAAATGGATCATTATTTAAAGAGAAAAGAACGAGTTGATCTTGATATCGATAATCTTACGGCTGATCCTGAGCTTCGTCCGCCGATTTTGAGTTATGATGTTAATGACAGAGATAGAATACGTAGAGCATATTTGGTAAAAGGGCCACATCAACCCAAAAGTCATAATTTTTCTCAAACAATGATAGACAATGTTGCATGTAAATTTAATTCAAAGTGGTTTGAGGAATATCCATATTAGTTAGAATATAACATACAGAAAGATGCTGCATATTGTTTATATTGCTATTTATTTAAAAGCCTCAAGAACAAGTTACTATAAATCAAGGAGATGGAGATTCATTTATCAGAGAAGGATTTAAAATTGGAAAAGAAAAGAAAAGTTTTAAGTGAACACACAATAGTGCTCATAATAGGCAAGACAAAAGTGTGAAGATCTAATGAAGCCTCAAACATAAAGTATCTCTAATATGTGGTTGACTAAAGATGAGAGAAACAAAAAAGAGTATAGGATAATGTTGACAGTGGCAGTTGATTGTGTTAGATTTCTTTTGCGACAAGGATTATCATTTTGTGGTCACGATGAATCTTTTAATTCAGTTAACCAAGGAAATTATTTAAAATTATTCTATTTTCTTGCAGATCATAATGAAGAAATTAAAAAAGTTACATTTGAAAATGCTAGTATAAAATTACAATTGACTTCACCAAAGGTACAAAAATAACTTTGTCAAGCTGCGTCATTTGAGACTTTACTATCATCATCAAAGATATCGGTGATTCTTACTTTTCTATTATTGTGGATGAAGCTCGTGATGTATCAACAAAGGAACAATTAGCTATCGCTGTGAGATATGTTGATAAAAAAGGTCAATTTATTGAAAGATTTATTAGCATTAAATATGTTTCTTCAGCAAGTGCAATTGCACTCAAGACAATACTTGAAGCTATACTGGCTAAGCATTCATTAAGCTTGCATAGGATACGAGATCAAGGCTATGATGGGGCATCCAACAGGTGAATTTAATGGTTTGAAGGTACTCATTCTTAATGATAATCCACATTTTATGTTCATTGTTTTGCCCATCGCCTTCAATTATGTTTAGTGGTCAGAAAAAAATATTAGCAAGTGAAGCATCTTTTTGAGATCACTTCAAGAATTTTAAAAATAATTGGAAGTTCTTATAAGGGAAGTGACATTTTAAAAACTATTCAACATGAAAAAGGTTATTTTACATCTCCAAACAGGGGATTTAATTAGTGGACGTGATTTGAATCAAGAAACTAACCTACAACGATGACACTTGTTGGAGTTCACATTTTCATAATTAGTCTTATGAAGATGTATGACCTGCTCAAGTGCTTGAGATAGTGAAAGAGGATGGAGTACATGATCATCAATAAGCTTGTTTTAATCGCAATGGAGTCTTTTGATTTTGTATTTACTATGCATTTGATGATTGATATTTTAGGTATCATAAATGAATTATCACAATCTCTGCAAAAAAAAGACCAAGATATTGAAAATGCAATGAAATTAGTGCAGATATCCAAGCAACGATTACATATAATGAGAAATAGTGGATGAGATTCCTTATTACATGAAGTATCTCTTTTTTATAATATTTTTGAGATTGATATTCCAGATATGAGTTCTACATTTAAAACTCGTCGACGAGCTATACGGGGAGTTGAAGAAATGATAAATTTACATCACTGTTGCGTTGAGTTATTCTACACTGTAATTAATATGCAATTTCAAGAACTGAATAATCATTTTTTCTGAAGCAAGCATAGAGTTACTTCTTAGTGTGGCATGCTTAAACTCAAGTGATTCATTCTTTACTTTTGATAAGAAAAACTTATTCGACTTGCGAGTTATATCCTAGATTTTCTCTTGAGCTTGTGGCTTGAACATCGCCTTCCCACTTATATTATCGATGTGTAGTGATGATTTCTCATCTTTAAATGGTATTGCTTATCTTGCCAAACTTTGTCAAGACAAAGAAGGATGGTGTGTATCCTTTAATTTATAGACTTATTATTTTGGCACTAACTTTACTACTGCTACAAGGAGAGAGCATTTTCTGCAATGAAGATTGTTAAACATCAATTGCGTAGTAGAATGAGTGATGATTGGCTCAATGATTGCCTTATACCTTATATTGAGAAAGAAGTATTTGAATCGATTCCCAATGAATCTATCATGCAATATTATCAGACAATGCAAAATAGATTAAGAAGTTTGTAAATATTTTTTATTAGATTGATGATAATGTTCCTTTTGGTATATTCATTGTTAAATTCATCTTTTTTTTAAAATTACTTTTTGCCAACCCTGAAAATAAAGGCTGGTTCTCCCCCTGCCTAAACGCCTCGTCGGTTGTAACATTGCAATCGTGATTTTGTTGAGTTCTGCATCAACTCTATAAGTCTCAATATTTGCATAAAAACAATATTAATAATAACAAATAATAAATAAAAATGACAAAATCAGTGTATGGTCTAATGAATTTCTCATGAACTTTGATTGATTTATATTACCTTCAATTTTCTTGATGGCCTTGATGCATTTTGTACAGTGCATGCCTACTTTCAGCTCCAGCAACTATACAAAATCACATGCAGGGATGATTAATTATATTCTGCTGAGAGATTAACCACATAATAGGCATAATTAAAATGATGAAAGAGGAAGATGAATTGCTTATAGCCATTAGCTTAATTGGGATTTCTTTTAGATATCCAGAGATGGGAAGAAGATATAAAAGAGCTCTTTAGATTCGTTTCTTTATGGAGACTAGAGAGGTACTTTAATTTCTTTATCGAATGAAAGATGCCTCCAATACAGTATGTTGAAAGTCACACAGTTCACATTTCAACGAGAAAATATTACGTGCGGAGTCCAGATATAGATTTAGGTCCGGACTTCAATCATTACACAACACCTATCCACTATAAAAATATGACATTTTTTCACTTAATAGCGCTATAACTTGACGGTGCTTAACGATGCCATTTACCCTGCCCGTCCAGTTTAAACAATGGGAGAAACGATATTCGAATGCGCGAGAGAAATTTTAAAGAAATATATAAATAAATTTAGGGCATAATATATTTTTTTTTCAGACAAACCGAGCTCAAAGAGAAAAATAGAAAATCTCATTTCATTTTTCGGGAAGAACCGTGAGGATAGAGAATGAATTTGGAAGTTATGGCCTTGATGATATTGCGACCAATTTAGCGGATGATATCTTAAATAAAAATACATCGGTAAATTTTCTCAACCGTTTTATATGTACAATTTTTTTAGGGTTTATTAGTGATATTTTTTGAAATTTTTTTATTTAATATATATTTCCTACACTGTTACGAGTTCTTTGCAAGAGGACTTTGTTTGTTTTAGGAACTATTTTGTATGTATACTCTATGTACTCTCATGAGAGTACAACCCATTATGCCTTTTTTTTTCCAGATTTTTGACCCTGTTTGGATATAATATGTTTAGTAGATCACATTACAAGCTATTTGGAGGCTAATTGGTTGGTTTTTAGGGCATATTACATGTGTACTCTCTGTACTCTCATTAGAGTATAGATTATTTTCTAAATTTTTGTCAGATTTTTTTGTCTGTTTGAAGAGAATATGTTTAATAGATTTCATTAAAAGCAATTTTGAGGCTAATTGGTTGGTTTTGAAGGTAGATTGTCATGTGTACTTCTGTACTCTCATGAGAGTACACCCCATTTTCTCATTTATTTTCTAGATTTTTTGGCCTGTTTGGAGAGAATATGTTTAATAGATTCTATTAGAAGTATTTTGGAGGCTGATTGATTAGTTTTTATGGGAGATTTGCATCTTTACTCTCTGTACTCTCATGATAGTACAAAATATTTTCTCATATTTTTTCAATTCTATTGGCTTGTTTAGAGAGAATATATTTAATAGATTATATTAGAAGCAATTTGGAGGGTGATTGGTTGGTTTTGGAAGTAGATTTATATGTGTACTCTCTGTACTCTCATGAGAGTACACCTCATTTTTTCAATCTTTTCCAGTTTGTTGGCCTGTTTGGAGAGAATATGTTTAATAGATTCCATTAGAAGTAATTTGGAGGTCGATTTGGGGATAGATTTACATGTGTACTCTCTGTACTCTCATGAGAGTACACTCCATTTTCTCATTTTTTTAGCTCTTTTGGCCTATTTGGAGAGAATATATTTAATAGATTTCATTAGAAGCAATTTGGAGGTTGATTGGTCAGTTTTGGGGGCCAATTTGTATATGTATTCTCTGTACTATCATGAGAATACACCCTATTTTCTCATATTTTTTAAGCTCTTTTGGTCTGTTTAGAGAGAATATATTTAATAAATTCAATTAGAAGCAATTTGGAGGCTGATTGATCAGTTTTGGGAGCAAATTTGCATGTGTACTTCTGTACTCTCATGAGAGTACACCCCAATTTCTAATATTTTTTTAGCTCTTTGGCCTGTTTGGAGAGAATATGTTTAATAGATTCCATTAGAAGTAATTTGGAGGCTAATTGGTTAGTTTTGGAGGCAAATTTGTATGTGTACTCTCTGTACTCTCATGAGAGTACATCCCATTTTCTCATTCTTTTCTAAATTTTTTTGGCCTGTTTAGAGAGAATATATTTAATAAATTCCATTAGAAGTAATTTAGAGGCTGATTGGTTGATTTTTAGGGGTGTTTTGTATCTATAGTCTCTGTACTCTTATGAGAGTATACCACATTTTCTCATTTTTTAAGCTTTTTTGGCCTGTTTGGAGAGAGTATATTTATTACATTCCATTATAAGAAATTTGGAGGCTGATTGATCGATTTTGGGGGTAGAGTTGCATGTGTACTCTCTGTACTCTCATGAGAATATACCCAATTTTCTCATATTTTTTTTAACTCTTTTGTCATGTTTGGAGAGAATATGTTTAATAGATTCTATTAGAAGCAATTTGGAAGCTGATTAGTTAGTTTTGGAGGTAAATTGACATGTGTACTCTCTGTACTCTTATGAGAGTATACCCCATTTTCTTAAATTTTTTTTAACTTTTTTGGCCTGTTTGGAGAGAATATGTTTAATAGATTCTATTAGAAGTAATTTGGAGGCTGATTGGTTAGTTTTGGGAATGATGTATATACTCTCACTCTCATGAGAGTACATCTTATTTTCTCATATTTTTTCAGCTCTTTTGGCCTGTTTGGAGAGAATATGTTTATTAGATTCCATTAGAAATAATTTGGATGCTGATTGATCAATTTTGGGAGAAGATTTGTATGTGTACTCTCTATACTCTCATGAGAGTACAGACTACTTATTTTTTTTAGTTTCTTTAGTCTGTTTGGAGAGAATATGTTTAATAGATTCCATTAGAAGTAATTTGGAGGTTGATTGGTTGGTATTAGGGGCAGATTTATATTTATATTCTCTGTACTCTCATGAGAGTACACCGCATTTTCTCATTTTTTTTAGCTCTTTTGGCCTGTTTGGAGAGAATATGTTTAATAGATTCCATTAGAAATAATTTGGAGACTGATTGGTGAATTTTGGGGACAGATTTGCATGCGTACTCTATGTACTCTCATGAGAGTACATCCCATTTTCTCATATTTTTCAGCTCTTTTTTTTGGAGAGAATATATTTAATAGATTATTAGCAATTTGGAGGTCGAAATTGGGGCGATTTATGCACTCTTTACTCTCATGAGAGTACACCCTATTTTCTCATATTTTTTTAGCTCTTTTGGTCTATTTGGAGAGAGTATGTTTATTAGATTCTATTAGAATGAATTTGGAGGCTGATTGGTTAGTTTTTAGGGGTGTTTTGTATCTATACTCTCTATACTCTCATGAGAGTACACACCATTTTCTCATTTTTTTTCTAGCTTTTTTGGCATGTTTGGAAAGAATATGTTTAATAGATTCCATTACAAGTAAATTAGAGGCTGATTGGTTAGTTTTGGAGACAGATTTATATGTGTACTCTCTATACTCTCATGAAAGTACACCCCATTTTCTCATTTTTTTTTCAGATTTTTTTGACATGTTTGGAGAGAATATGTTTATTACATTCTATTAGAAATTTGGAGGTCGATTGGTTTTTGGAGGCAGTATGTGTACTCTCTGTACTCATAAGAGTACATCTCTCATTTCTCATATTTTTCAGCTCGTGCTTGGAGAGAATATGTTTAGTAGATCCATTAGAAGCAATTTGGAGTCTGATTGGTTAGTTTTGGAGGTATATTTATATGTGTACTCTTTATACTCTCATGAGAGTACACCCCATTTTCACATTTTGGAGCTATTTTGCATGTGACATATTTGTGTTTGTGTAGGTGAATGCGTAATGATATGATGCCCATGTCTAATGATCCAAATGTTGGGAAACTCACCACTGCTCACAATGAAACAGGCGGCACCATTATGATTATGCACATCAAACCGGGTTCGAGTTAGAAGGATCATACTAGTTATTTGCCAAACTCAAGAGAAATCAAAAGATTTTTTATGTGCAAAAGTAGGTCGAAAGAAAGCTGTCAATCTAAACTGCTCAATCAAATTCTAAAAAATAGATACAAGGAGTGGTTGTCCGGCCATGATTAGATTTTCTATTAATTTAGATGAGAATTAAGGTTAAAAAATATATAGAAAGTCATAATCATTCATCGGCAAAGGTAACCTACATCTTCTCATCATACGAGGCATTAGCGATGAAGGCTGTTGAAGACAATGATGAGGTGGAATTAGAGCAACCGATGCGTTAGCTATCTAAGTGAGGAAGAAAAGATGAAGAATGTTGGCTTCATAAAAGAGATGCTTTCAATTTCATCCAAAAGAGAAGATCGATTACTTAATGGTGATAGTAATGCATTAATATAACTGCTCAAGGAAAGATAAGTGGAGAATGGGATGTTTGCATGGGATGTCCAAGTTGATGAGTCAGATTGCTTGGTTAGTTTTTTTTGGAGCAATGACATGTCAAGGATAGAATATGATTATTTTGGAGATGTCATAATTTTTGATACAAACTATCAACTCAATAAATATAATCTTGTCTGTGCCTCTTTTGTTGGAGTGAATCATCATTAAAAAAATATCTTATTTGGAGTAGCCTTTCTATCATAAGAGATAATTGACTTATTCACATGGCTATTCAAAATATTTCTCCAGTTAATGAGTGACAGACATCCTATAACAATATTCACTTATCAAGATCAGGCAATGACGAGAGCTATCAAAATTGCATTATCGTATACTCGTCAAAGGTTGTGCTAATGACATAATTCAAAGAAAGCTCATTCGAAGGTACAATGTTTTAACAGTAATAAGATAGTACAAAGTCTATTCTAAACATGCGTGAGCAAGTGTGACTCACAGAAAGAGTTTGAGCAAGCTTGGTCTACTAGACTAGATGAAGGCAATTTGCATGATCATGCTTGGCTGTCTGAGCTTTATAAAATTAGATGTAAATGGTCCACCACATTCTGCAAAGACTAATTCTATATGGGAATCTTATCAATGCAACGTAGTGAGTCCACAAATAATGTATGCCATAGAATCTCTAAACCAACAAGTTCAATCATAGATTGCGTTGGAATGAACATGAAGAAGATTTCCAAACAAGAATTAGAAAGACCAATTAAATAAGCGCTATGTTTTACACAAGAAAGATTTATACAATGTTTGAGAAAGAATTTTTTCATGGAGTTGGAGGATTAGCAGCAAATGTGTCATATGCCAATCCCATAGAGTATTTGGTGAGAAACTTAGAGAATAAATATGCTTCCAAAATATGGACTGTCCATTTCGAAAGACATGACTAAATATAACTTGTAGTTGTAAAAAATTTGAAATGATGGGATTGCCCATCAGACTGGAAGTTCTTAGTCAAGATATTATGCATATTCCGATAAGTATCTTCTCATGATGGTCAACCAAAGCAAATAGGGATATCTACTTCTTACAAGAACTTAAAAGATGTGCAATGATGAAAATGAAACCGACATTATTTTAACCACATCGCCGATATGCATATCAAATAAGGTATACAGATAATAGATGAGGAGTATATGCTTGGATCCTTAAAAAAACTATCTGATAATATCGACTTTATGTTATGTGGGAATTCACCTCCAGCTGACAGAACAACTAAGAAGAAGAAGTCAACCACAACAGATAAAAGAAATGATGTTTTAAAGGATCCAGTTAAGCAGCGGTCAAAGGGTGTTTCAAATACAAGGCTTACGGCATATTGGAATAGAACCAAGAAAGCCAAGAGTAATTTTCTATTTGCCTCTGAAGTTATAGTATTTAAATATTGCTTTAAACTTTAAACCATCCTATTTTTATTATGAGACCAAAGAATAAGAAGGGGTGGAGAACATGTAGAGTCACCCATTGCAACACCATTATGCTATGCCAAAGTGCTGAGGTTGTATGGAAAACCCATTAGCGTCATCATTAACTAACGATTCTATTTTAGGAATTTAACTCAAGCTCAACAATCAATCAGAAGGGTACACTAAGTGATGATGGATATCATCTGGAAATATTTTAATGAATAATATTTTGTTTTTGATGTACATGTTTTAATATATTACAATCATAATTATATCATTACAATCATTTCGTAAGAGTAAAGAGATTCTTGATGAGTTTCTTTTACTTAACACGCCACAGATTCATTGAGGAAGACTAGAAGGCAGACTTTTTTTGTGAAATTATCTCTGAAAGTCAAGGCTGAAATAATAGGTACTACTAAGCTCTGAACTAATGGTCTAATTTCCTTTTTAAAACTTTGAGAAGATTAATTTATGAATGAGTCATTATACCGATAATTGCTCTTTAACTCAATTGGAAGAAAGCTTAAGGACTTTATAGCCTCCATTCAGTCAAATGCCAATATCCAATCAGAGATTTCTAAGCTTCCTCATGAGGTTGAGGAATATGTAAAACAATTCCCAACAATTGTGTTCAATAAAGAGACGACGAAATATAAACAATGATGCAAAGTTGATATGCAACATATAAGGTAAAAAAAAAATGATGACTGAACCAAGACTTCTAAAATTGTTCTCTGTTATGCTCTTTAATATTTCTAAAAAATCTAGATAATCTTGAAGCTTTTGAAACCGATCGAATTAAATGATCAATTAGTTTGAGATGAGAGCAAAGAGATATATAAAATCTAAATCACTTAAATGCCCATAAAATTTGTATCAGATGCCTATTAGCTTGTGTGCTTGATGAAGGTTAATTTAGAACAATAAATAGATGTAATAATGATGATGCCTAAATAAATAAGTTAGAGACATTCGCCGCTAACAATACTTTTGTAGCTTTTAAGCTACTTGTGCTTCTGAACCGGTTTGTTCCAAAATATGTTGTGCTTCTCCTTTCTACTTTCGTTTGTAGCATTATGTATGTGAATGAGAAAATGATTTATTATTATGCTTTGGTTTGATATAATCAAGTATCATTACCATATTTCGTGAATTAAACAAAATAAAATTTTTTAATAATTAATTTATAAATAATGAAAATTTTAAGTCAGTTTTTCTCGATCTTTTTTATGACATGTCAGGATAGGTGAGAAGGTTGATAAGAATTGGACCAATCAATCCTAAGTTGATCAGCTCGGATAGACTAGACCAGTATGATTCTACCAGATGTAATGAAAAAATTCATAATGAATTTAAGAAGATTAGAACAATTAAATTATGATTGAAAGTAATGATTGATACTAATGACCAACTAAATTAGCGACTACCAATAAAGACATTATGAGATCATTGTGAAGTTGCATGTGGCAAAGTTAACATATGCTCAACAATTATAAGGTCTATGGGCATTTGGTAAATGGTCAATCCTTTCATAAGATTGTCAATATGATTGAGCTAAGATGATTAGATATCTTTATATTGAACTAGAAGGTACTTGTTAATAAAATATAGGAGTGTCACTTAACTGGCATAATTTTAAAATTGAATTCAAATACATTTTAAAATTAGTCATCATATTATATAATTTTGAATTTAAAATATGATATAATTGGAATATAATTATTTAAATTAATATTTAATTATCACATATTACATTTCAATATTTTAAAATTCACATTATATATATTTATCTTGAAAAATGACACATAATTTTTTATCGAAGTATATGTCTGCAAGTGTCGACATGCCATAAAAGTATCCTATTAAGAAAATAATAAATAAATTAATGACATATATATTAAACATGTGTTATGAGTATGATAATAATGAAAAAATTATAGAGCAAAAGACTAATAAGTTATTTTAATTTTTTTAGAATGGTAATTAAAAATATCTTTAACAATTAATTTTGATTAAAAATATATTTTAAGTTATTTTTTATTTGTTTAATAGAAAATTTTAATTAATATTATATAAATTATATTGAATGCATATATATATATATATAAATCAATAACACATTTTATATATATCAAAGTATTTAGTCACAAAAAAAGTATCCTATTAATAAATAATAAATATTAGTATATTAAACATGTTATGAGTATGATAAGAATGAAAATTATAGAGTAAATGACTAATAAGTTATTTTAATTTTTTAGAATGGTAATTAAAAATATCTTTAACAATTAATTTTGCTTAAAAATATATTTTAAGTTATTTTTATTTGTTTAATAGAAAATTTTAATTAATATTATAAATATAATATATATATATATATATATATATATATATATATATATATATATATATATATATATATATATATATATATATATATATATATATATATATATATATATATATATATATATATATTATTAGCATGCCCAACACTAGTTTATCATTCTACCTTCGATTAGTGCTATATATCATTATTTTATACATATAATTTATGTATTATTTATTGAAACTTCAAATACATTTGTAGTATCTCAAATACATTTACTGAATATCAGTGCTATATCTCAAACTGCTAAACAAAGTTACCCATCAGGATTCAAATTGCTTTAAATGATATGTAATAAATATATTCTCTCCAAACAGGTTAGAATAATTGAAAAAAAAGAAAATAATCTATACTCTCAGGAGAGTATAGAGAGTGCACCTACAGAATAGCTCGAAAAAGTTAATATTCAGGCTCCAAACAATTTGTAATGGAATATGTTAAGCATATTCTCTCCAAACAGGCCAAAAAATCTAGAAAGAATCAGAAATACCAGACTCAGAGTACAGAGTACAAAAGTAAAATGTAAGAGCTAAAATTAAATTCCAAATAGCTTGATGGAATGTAAAATATTCACTCCAAACAAACTATATTAAAAATAGGAAATAATTGTAATTCTCGAGATTACAGAGTACACATGCAAAAGCCTTAAAAATGCTACTATTTAAGCCCAAACTATAATGAAACATATTCTTTCCAAACAGCCAAAAAAGTTGAAAAAAGAAATAAATTCATGAGAGTGAGAGTACGACACAAAATAGCTCAAAAATAACCCATCACCTCCAAATTGTTTCAGTAAAAAACATATTTTCTCCAAACCGGCCGTAAAACAAATTGAGAAAAGTCTCGTGAGAGTAGAGTACACTTGCAAAATAGCTCTAATATTCAGCTCCAAACAACCTATAATGAAATCTATTAAACATATATCTTCCAAACAGCCAAAAAAAAAATAATCAAAAATAGACTCTGACAGAAAGATGCAAAAATAGCTCAAAAAAGTAACCCATCAGCCTCCAAATTGCTTCAAATAGTTTGTATTAAACATATTCTTTCCAAACTGGCTACAAAAAGTGAAAAAAATTGAGAAAATAATCTGTACTCTTAGGAGAGTACAAAGAGTACACCTGTAAAATAATATAAAAGGCTAATATTCAGGCTCCAAACAACCTATAATGGAATGTATTAAATATATTCTTTTCAAACAAGCCAAAAAAGCTGAAAAAAATCAGCAAAGAGTTTGTACTCTTAGGAGAGTATAGAGAGTACAGATACAAAATAGCTCAAAAAAATAACCCATCAGCCTTCAAATCGCTTCAAATGGTTTGTAGTAAACATATTCTGTCCAAACTGGCCAGAAAAAGTGAAAAAAATTGAGAAAATAGTATGTACTCTCAAGAGAGTACAGAGAGTACACCTGCAAAATAACTCAAAAAGGCTAATATTCAGGTTCCAAACAACCTGTAATGGAATGTATTAAACATATTCTTTTCAAACAAGCCAAAAAAGGGAAAATAGAAATCAGATTCTGAGTACAGAGAGTATGCAAAACAACTCAAAAAGGCAACCCATCATCCTCCAAATTGCTTCAAATGGTTTGTAGTAAACATATTCCAAACTAGAAAAAATGAAAAAGTGATAGTCACTCTCAGAGTACAGAGAGTACACCTACAAAATAACTCAAAAAGGCTAATATTGAGGCTCCAAACAACCTGTAATGGAATGTATTAAACATATTATTTCCAAAGAGGGCAAAAAAGCTAGAAAAAATCAAATATCTCAGACTGAGTACAAATGCAAAATAGCTAAAAGTAACTCATCCTCCAAATTCAAATAATTTGTAGTAACATATTCTATCCAAACCGCCAAAAAAAGTGAAAAAATTGAGAAATAGTTTGTACTCTCGAGAGTACAGAGTACACCACAAAATAACTTAAAAAAAATATTCCAAACACAACCCTAATGGAATGTATTAAACATATTCTTTCCAAATAAAAAAATTAAAAAAAATAGTAAATTGAGAGAGATGTAAACAACAAAAAAGTAACCCATCACCTCCAAATTGCCAAATAGTTTGTACTAAACATATTCTCTCCAAACCGCCAAAAAATGAAAATTTGAGAAATATTACTCTAAGAGTACACCTACAAAATAGCTCAAAAAGACTAATATTCAGGCTCCAAACAACATGTAATGGAATCTATTAAACATATTCTCTCCAAACATGCCAAAAAAATTGAAAAATTGAAAATATTTGTATATATGAGATGAAAAGTACATATTAACCATCAATAAAGCTACCCATCACCTCCAAATTCATGGATTGTAGTAAACATATTCTCTCCAAACAGACTAGAAATATGAAAAAATTATGGAAATATTCTATACTCTCAAGAGAGTACAGAGAGTACACTTGCAAAATAGCTCAAAAAAGCTAATATTCAGCTCCAAATAACTTGTAATGGAATCTATTAAACATATTCTCTCCAAACAGGCCAAAAAAATTAAAAAATATTGAAAATATGTTCTCATGAGAGAGTACAGAACAGCCGTTGAATAAAGCTCATCACCTCCAAATTGCTTCAAATGATTTAGTAAATATATATTCTCCAAACAGCCAAAATGTGAAAAAATTGAGGAAATAAGATTTAGATGAGAGTATACCTACAAAATAGCTCAAAAAGGCTAATATTTAGGCTCCAAATAATCTGTAATGGAATTTATTAAACATATTCTCTCCAAAACAGGCAAAAAAACTAGAAAAAATTGAGAAAATAGTTTGTACTTTCATGAGAGTACAGAGAGTACACATGTCAAACTGTTAAATAAAGCTACCCATCAACCTCCAAATTACTTCAAATGGTTTGTAGTAAACATATTCTCTCCAAACATGCCAAAAAATGTGAAAAAAATTAAGAAATAGTACTCTGAAAGAGGAAATACAAAATTACTCAAAAGTGCTAATATTCAGCCTCAACTACAGAATGGAATCTATTAAACATATTCTAAATAGTGTAAATAATGTGAAGAGACTCGCTCATGAGAGTACATGTAAATCCAAACCAACAAGCATCAAGAAACCTACATACCAAACCAATATATATATCCAAATAGGTTAAAGAGCCCGAAGAAATAGTTGAAAAAAGGGGTCCTAAAGCTCCACACATGTTATCTACTAAACATGGTATCTGCTAGACATGCTATCTCGAGAAAGGGTTTAAAAGCAAAAATAATAGCTTCTAATGGCATCCATAAACACACCACACAGATAAATTTCTAAAGCAATTGATTTCCAACATATCAAACTCTAATTGTACATTTGTCAAATCAATTTTTTCATATCCAAATAGAAGATAGCATAAGCAAACTCAGCCTTGAAGCAATTCATCTTCTTTGGCCAATCCTGGTGGTCACACGGAGGTTTGCTAATCGCTTCCATGTATTGCACAACATCCTCCTACGACATTATTTTCTTGGACCGGTAGCCCACCTATCATCATTTGGCCATTTTGTGGGATTGCTCGAAAGACAAAGATCTTCTAAGTAATTTATTCTAAATAGTAAGAAATATAGTTAATAAGTAGGCACCAAATATGCACTTAAGGCAAACTGAAATGAGAACAGTTCATACAATCTCAGGAATAATGGTCTATATGAGTTGGGTTTGGCAATGAATCATAAAAATACCAAGCCCTTGCTTAGTATGCCCAACCGTGAGTGTCCAATCGATTATTTATAATTAGAAGTAAGAGTAGCTCACTCTTGATACAATATATGCATATCGGATAAGAACATTTTATTTTCCTTTTGTAGGTATTTAGCATAACTCTAAGAAGTGAAGAGAAAGTTTATAATTAGTGGCTTCTAACTATCTAAACTAGAATGGATCATTACCCAAAGTTTGGAGTAACTTACCAAAGGCATGAAACATACAAATAGGGGACATATAGCCCATGACATAAAGAGTACTTCTCGGCCAGTAAAAAGGCGAAGGCATCGACATGTGCATCTGACAGATACTGATTTGTCAGTAACTCGTCAATCTGGTCTCGCACAATGATGATATTCCTAGCTGCGAATATGCTATCACCCCTGCATGTGAGAAATATGGGAATGTGAGCCTAATTAAATGAATAGGTGATTTTATGTATACATAAGGAGTAGAATGAAAAATGACTTACTTCTCCTTGAATCGGGAGCACGAGGTGTCAATGAGCTACATCATTGGCTTGGGCAGGACATCTCTTGATGAGAAGTCAATAATATGATGTGCCTCAACTGGATGCAAGGGAATTAGTGATGATAAAAGTTAGTGATTAAGAGCTAGATTCACTATGAATTAAGGCTCAATTTGCTAAGATGATGCATACCTCGATGCTCCAACCAAATACAAATGGTGGTTCACCATATTGGAGCATCTTTGCTAACCCATAAAAAATAGTGAAATCAACTACTATTAGATTAAATTAAAAAGAAAGTAAAGTAATACCTCTTCTGCCGTTTGCTTATCCTGAGTAGAGGCTACCACACTTATTCTCAGACCCACTTTGTGTGAATGAATAGCTTTCCTCTTCCTGATTTTTCGAGCCTGCACACCATGCTCAATGCTGCCGAGTAAAGGTTGCACAACATCTTCATGTGCAGTGAAAGCCTCCATAGGAGCTTCCCCTATGGTGGCCTCCACAGGCTTCCCTGGAAGCCCATAGGCTTCCATGGAAGTCTCCATGGGGAAACCTCCTCCCAAAGAGCCTCGTGGTAGGCTTCCAATGGAAGTCTCCCGGAAGCCACTATGGTAGCCTCAGAGCCTCCATGGTAGCCTCCACAGGGAAGCCCCTGTAATGTGTTGCCCCTCAGGATAGCTTAAGAGATTCCCTCATCGCCTCCACAGATCTTCCCCATGCTGGGATGCCAGACCCCACCAAGAACCACCTTAATAGCTACCCACAAATCAATTCCATTAATTCTCATTGATGCTTCAAAAGATGATACTCTCTAAACCAAATAAGTATCCTCTACCCAAAGCTTTCTAAGCAGAGGAATGCTAGATACATTGGAAGAGGGAGAATATCAGGAGAGACATATGGAGATCTGGGGCTGCACTCATTGGACTTGGAATGGATCATCGAGCTCACATGAGTTGTTGGGTAGGGGCAATGTTTCAAGGAGCTAGTCTCTCCGATATGTCCTCAAATGAAAGGTAGACATGAAAATATAAGAAATAAATATGAAATAAATAAATACATTCTAATATAAATAAAGTGAAATTATTTTGTGTCACATGGTGTCCTCCCAAACTAGTGAAGGAGTCATCTGCAAACTTTATTTATGGCCATCGTAACATACGTGGCTTTGTAGAAGGAAAGACGACCTTATGATGCCTATGTGCTCTGCCACCTAGATCTGTAATGAATATTTATATAAGTTAACTTCAATGCATTAAATAATACATATCTGGAGATATAGAACGTACCATCGGAAGAGTGACAAAGCAACTCATGTACCTGGGTGCCTTCAGTGTCAGAATCTTTGATGTAATACCATCAAATTATGAAACCAGAAAGACCCAAATAGCCTCTGCCCAATTATGCTCAACAAATTTGTCTATATCATCAGCATAGGCAATCAATTTTGGCATCACTCTATAGTTGTGATATATAAAAATAGATTTGAAAGCAAAAAATATATGTACAACTGCACAAATTGTGCAAGTCAACGAGATCCAAATGTTTATTCTTAAAGTCCACTAAATTGAACTTCGATAGGGGATTTCACATATGACCTTCTCCTCTCTATTTGGCATCTCTATAATTAATGCAACTTCATTGGAAGTGAAAGGAATGCATTGGCCACCGAAAAAAAATTCTTGCTTCTTTATATCCCAACAAGACAGGATTGAAGTGATGGAAACTTAGTCTTGCTGAATTCCATGCAGTCTAATAAATCGATGCAAATGAAGCCTCCATAAAATGTCAATAACTTCATCAGAAAAGCATGTTGAAATATTATTGAATACCGCTCTGATGGTGGTGGGCCTACATCTAGAAGTTATCCTTTTCCTAGATATTGTAAACTTCAAAATGAAAAGTCAATTAATGAGAATTATCAATGGAGTCAGAGAGCAAAACATCCACTAAAATTGGGAGTAGTAAAAAAAATGAGAAAATAGTACTTCATGAGAGAGTATGAGTACACATACCAATCTTCCTAACCAACTAATCACTAAATTACTATTAGAATGTAATAAACATATTTTCTCCAAAGCCAAAAAAAAACTGGAGAAATGAGAAATTAGTCTTACTTCAGAGAGAGAGTAAACACATGTCAATTTGCCTCCAAAACCAACCAATCAGCCTCCAAATTACTTCTAATAAATCTAATATATTCTCCAAATAAAGCCAAAAATTGGAAAAAATGATAGATGTACGATTCTCATGAGAGTACAGAGTACCGTAATTTACCTCCAAAATCACCAATCAGCATCCAAATTATTTTTAGTAGAATGTAATAAACAAATTCTCTCTAAATAGGCCAAAGAAACTAGAAAAAATTAAGAAAATGCTATGTACTCTCATGAGAGTATAGAGAATACACATATAATATGACCAAAGCCAATCGCCTCAAATTGCTTCTAATGGAATGTAAACATAATCTCTCCAAATAGGCCAAAAAACTAGAAAAATGAGAAAGTAGTATACTCATGAAGAGTACATAATCTCACTCCAAACCAACCAATCAGCCTCAAAATTGCTTCTAATAGAATCTAATAAACATGTTCTCTCCAAATAGGCCAAAAATTGAAAAAAAAAGAGAAAATGCTTTGTACTCTCATAAAAGTACAGAAAGTACACATGTTAATCTACCTCTAAAACCAACCAATCACCCTCCAAATTGCTTCTAAGAATAAATAAATTCCAAATAGCCAAAGAAATTGAAAAATTGAAAACCTCGAGAGAGAGTACACATGCAAATCGACCCCAAACCAACCAATCGCCTAAATTGCTTCTAATGAAATGTAATAAACATATTCTCTCCAACAAAGAAAATAAAAAATGAAAATAGTCTCAGACTCAAGGAGTACACACATGCTAATCTACCTCAAAAACTAATCAATCAGCCTCCAAATTGCTTCTAATAGAATGTAATGAATATGTTCTCTCCAAACAGGCCAAAGAAACTAAAAAAAAAGAGACAATAGTTTGTACTCATACAAGAGTACAATCTACCTCCAAAATAAACCAACCTCCAAATTACTTTAATGGAATCTAATAAATATATTCTCCAAACCAAACAAATTAAAAAAAATGAAGTAATGTACTTAAAAGTATAGAGAGTACACATGCCAATCTGAATCCAAAACCAACCAATCAGCTTCAAAATTGCTTTTAGGGGATGTAATAAACATATTCTTTCCAAATAGGCCAAGAAAATGGATAAAAAAAAATGAGAAAATACTTTATACTCTCATGAGAGTACAGAGAGTACACATGCCAATCACCTAAACCAAACCAACCTCAAAAAAAAAAAAATGAGAAAATAATTTATACTTTATATGAGAGCATATCTCCCAAAATCAATCATCTAAATTACTAATGGAATGTAATAAACATATTCTCCAAACAGCCAAAAGAAAAAAAAATTAGTAGTACTCATGAGAGTAGAGTGCATATAAATCTTCCCCAAAACTACTATCACCTCAAATTATCCTAATGGAATGTAATAAATATATTCTCCAAATAAAGAAACTAAAAAAAGAGAAGTATTTCTCATGAGAGCAAGAGTAAACATGCCAAATCTCCAAAAACCAACCAAATCCAAATTACTTCTAATGGAATGTAATGAACATATTCTCTCCAAATGGGCCAAAGAAATTGAAAAAAATGAGAAAGTAGTCTGTACTCTCATGAGAGTATAGAGAATACATATACAAATCTGACCCCAAAAATAACCAATCAGCCTCCAAATTGCTTCTAATGAAATCTAATAAACATATTTTCTCCAAACAGGCCAAAGAAACTAAAAAAAAAGAGAAAATAGTCTATACTCTCATGAGAGTACAGAGAGTATTACATGTCAATCTGCCTCCAAAACTAACCAATTTGCCTCCAAATTACTTTTAGTGGAATGTAATAAACATATTCTCTCCAAACAAATCAAAAAAATTGAAAAAAAAAAAGAGAAAATGCTCTGCACTCTCATGAGAGTATAGAGAGTACAGATGTAAATCTCCCCTAAAAATTAACCAATCAGCCTCTAAATTACTTTTAATGGAATATAATATACATAGTCTCTCGAAACAAACTAGAAAATCAGGAAAATAAATATATGAAATTGGTCTGTACTCTCATGAGAGTACAGAGAGTACACATGCAAATTTGCCTCTAAAACCAACCAACCAGCCTCCAAATTCCTTTTAATGGAATGTAATAAACATATTCTCTCCAAACAGGAAAAGAAATTGGAAAAAAAATGAGAAAATGCTTTGTACTCTCATGAGAGTATAGGGAGTACACATGCAAATCTGACCCCAAAACCAGCCAATCAGCCTCCAAATTACTTCTAATAAAATCTAATAAATATATTCTCTCCAAACAGGCCAAATAAACTAGAAAAAATTGAGAAAATGCTCTGTACTCTCATGAGAGTACAGAGTGTACACATGCAAATCTGTCTCCAAAACTAATCAATCAGCCTCTAAATTACTTCTAATGGTATCTATTAAACATATTCTCTATAAATAGGGTTTAAAAGCTGAAAAAAATTGAGAAAATGGGGTATACTCTCAAGAGAGTACAGAGATTACACATGCAAAATAGCCTTAAAAATCAACCAATCAGCCTTCAATCTGCTTGTAAGTCCATGTACTGAACATATTATATCCAAACAAGGTCAGAAGTCTTAAATAAATATGACAAATGGGCTGTACTCTCCTATGAGTATAGAGAGTACACATGCAAAACTAAAGCAAACAACCATCAACCAACATAGAAACAAATTGTAATGCCATCGACTGAACATGTTATATCCAAACAGGTCCTAGAATTCATCAAATCCTTCATGAAACAACACCAAACATCCTACAATGGGATATACTAAACATATGACAAGCCCAGCTCAAAATTTTGAACAATGTACTATCATGAGAGTATAAAGAGTACACATGAAAAATATCTCTAAAAACTAGTAAAATAGTCTCTGTTCATTTAAATAACTCAAATGTTCCAATTGTTCTCCTATTCGATGATGAGAACAACAAAGAAAACTCTAAATTCATTAAAGTTTAAGAATGCATGAAGAAATACCTCATGCAGTCGCCTATAATACCTCAATTTTTAATGCCTAAGATTTGCTAAATCTCTGAGGGAAGGCCTGACGTGACCGGGAGAGAGCGAGCCGAGAAAAATTTTGCAAAAAAGAAATCCCTAAACCGTTTACGTGATGAAGAATGTGGAATGTGTAATATTTTCTCCTCCACCGCTTTTGAACGACAGAAAAGCAGCAACGAAGCATCGTTAAGCGTCGTCAAGTTATAGCGCTGTTAAGTGAAAAAATGCCATATGTTTATAGTGGACAGGTGTTGTGTAACGATTGAGTCTGACGTAGCTACCCGGGACTCACGTAATATTTTCTCCATTTCAACAGAGTTTAAAGGCTAACTTTTTATTTTGAAAAGCTTTTTCTTCTAATGAAAAATGACAACTAATGAAAAACAGCACTTGCCCCACTCATTTATTATGCATTCATTAATATTAAAAAAAGTAAAGTTTTGTCAAGCACCTGAAGTCCTTTTCTATAAACTCGTTTCCTCAATATTGTTTCAAATTGACTGTTGAACTGTTGGAAATGTTAAGGTGTGACTGTGAGCCAAATTGATTCTTCAGATGACTCCGATTTAGTTTACTAAATGGCTTGTAAATCAACTTTCATGAGCTAAAAAGTCAAATTTGAGTCAGTACTCATCATGTTAATAAATATTGAAAATTCACTCTCAAAAACACTCTGAGAGCTCAAAAATAAATAATTTCTCTTTTCTACCTTCAACTCCATGTGACTGAACTAGTAGTTATTATGAGCAAGGGAAGAAATCTCATTAACCATCATTTTGATCCTAAGAATTTTAGGTCCACATGAAAGCGGCAAGCCCTCTTGCAATCCGTGTATTTTCATCTATGAAAGAAAACTCACAACCTTTTCATTCCATGATTAATGTCATGGCTTAACTTAGGTAATTAAGATTCCAAAAAATAAAATAAAAAAGTGAATTACTAATTCAAAACATGAGTTATCATGACCTTGTCCTCACCTAATTCCTCAAAGGCCATCAACTACAAATACCAATTAGTTCAAGTTTTGTCTAAACTGATGTAGTAATAGAATTAGGAGGGTCGGGGGTAGCTCTTATTAATGGTGATGGATGACCTTTGGGGAGATTAAAGGTACTAAAAAGCTATGGATCCCTACCCTAATATTTAAGGATAGATTATGGAGTTTTTGGTGATATAATGAGGGTTTTAAGATGGTTAATAACGGAAATACTTAGACTAGTCCAACTTGGCCTAGTTTGTATTGATATGAAAGAATCAGTTTAAGGAATGAGCTTTAAGTGGGGTAGATGGCTGGAAAAACTTATGGATGAATAACTTATGATGTGTATTTATGATCTAAAGTAGATGGTAAAATTTGGTGGAATTTTGTAGGTGTTGAGAAGGGAACAAGACTAGGCCTTAGTAGTGCCTAGCTTGGCCGAGAGTTTAGGAAGGCCTTTTGAATGGCTTAAGGTTTGGGTTGGAAAACATATTATTTTGGAGAATGCTAAAGATGAGGAGGTAATTTTGAGAAGTATTAAGAGAACAAGAGTGAAATAGAATAGAAATTAAATATAAAAAAAAATAAGAGTAACTATTTAATCTTATCAAAGAATAACAAAGTTTAAGCCATCAAGTACCAAGCTACGAAAAGAGCAATACTTCACTTAAGATATTTTATTAAATAATTAAACTTATAAAGTATTTCAACTCATATTTATAATTATTATAAGATTTTATAGCTAAGACTTTTGAAAGGAAAAACTTGAAGTTAAAAAAAGAAAAAAATGGATTTGTTGGTCATTAATGAAAGAGGAGTACTAATGACTCATTTTTAATAACTAATTTATGTCAAGGCAAGTCATACAAGCTTTTAAATAGTAAAGAAATATAAAAATATAAAAATATAAAAAATATTTAAAATTTTCTATATTATGGGCTCTTTTATGAGGCCTTTGCTTAAGCTCTTATAATAAAGCTTATTATTTGATCTATTCTTTAAGTTTTAGTCTTTGCTTTATCATTGAATCTTTAATTTGATTTTCTTCATGAAGTTTTACATCAACTCCCTAGAGCTTAGTTGAACTCTACTCCTTAGAAATACAATCCAAAATTCTCCACTAATTGCAAGGCCAACATCTCTAAATCAATGTGTTAGCCATGTGTCATCCACATGAGGCCTAGCGTTCCATCAAACTAGAAAGTGATGTGTAGCAACTGGGTCAGCTAGTGCTTCCTCAGTGTTAATATTGTCAAGTTCAAAGAAATCAAGATTATACAAATTGGGAACTATATCTCCTGCTAAAGAATTTGATTTAATAAGTGAAAGTTTTCTAATTCATATTTTTCAATATTCATAACAAGAAATATTAGCATATTAATAAGCTAATCAATGTGACTAGCATTAGATCTAATTTTTCTAAGAATTTTAAATGGGTCACAATCTCTCGCTTGCAATTTTTTGAACATAGTGGTATGGTATCACTCATGGTGAATGCGAATGAAAATATAATCATTTTTTTAAATTCTCTTAACAATTAATTATAATTTACCGTGGAAGTATATTTATTGTTATTTAAATTAATTTATTAACTTATAGTGTCATGGAGACTTTAAAAGTCATTGAAAACATAGAATGCTAAATCAAAAAAAATGCATGAGATAAGATGTTATATCATTAGGTCCTCTAAGATTATGACCATATACTATTTTAAGAGATAAATGTTTGATTGTCCTAGAAATAGTATTATTATATGTAACTTTAACTATTTATAAATGTAAGAGTTAACCTCACTTTTATCACACTCTCATTCAATGAGTCTCACATACAAATTAGATTTGAGTGAGCTTTGCATGCATCAAGTTGGTCAATCCTAGCATATAGTAGGTTTGATGCATGCGTCACTCCATTTTAGTCTCATTGACACACATTGATTTGATCGATCGTTCAATCCCTGCTTGATTGTGCATCTTTCATTATAATCACGATTTTCATTCAACGATGTCTATCTTATTATGATCATTATTATTGTTCGATCATGCACATTTTAATATTAATTTAATTTAATACTTTTTTTGCAATTAAGATCCATAAAAATTAATCCATTTTTAGCAGGTTAGTGATTAGAGCTATAATGGTGCTAAAATTTTTAAAGAATCATATATAGAAGGTGATTGGACCATAAAAACTCCTAGCATTAGTGAAACTCTTAAGTTAATCAATCTAAAATTACATTAACTTTGTAAGGTTAAACTTTATTCCAATCGTAGAAATAATAAATCTTAAGATTAGTTCATCAAGAGAGGCATAACCCTTTCTAAGACCTAAACTGTACATACTTATAACACAATAAAATGATTTTATTGGCTTTAAAAATAATAAATGGAACTACCTCATTAAACTTAAAGAGTCCTAGTTTGTTATTGGCTGAATCTAGCATGGAGGCTGATATGATCCCATATTATCCAAAAGAAAACAAAAGTAGAAGGAATAAAAAAACTCCATATTGGATGAAAGACTTCATTCAATAATATAGGAAAGGATAAAATAAGAATCAATATAAGCCATTCTACTGCTACAAAAAATTAGAAGAATAAAGAAATGGGCCACATACATCCATAAATTATAAACAGAAGGGTTAGAATACAAGAAGGGTATTACATACTACAAATTAATAGAAATTCAACAGAATACAACTCAATACAAGACCCTTACAGAGAAGTAATACACATCAGAAACCAAAGATGAGCAACAGAGAGTATAACAAGAATAAAAGCCATTACAGAACCATAACTGCACATTAATAACAACAACAGGAGTAAAGCAACCAGAGCAAAGTATTCCAGCCTTCCCAGCATAAAATAATAGATGGCACTACAGAGAGCGTAAGAAAGAGTTAACCATCCAAAATTAAACAGAAAGATAAAACTATAGAAAACAAGAAAACAAGAAGAGCTTTTTTATGAGCAGCTAACTGATTCAAATACCAATACTCAAGAAATGCCATTAGAGATAAAAGACAGTTAAGAGAAACTGTAAGAACGTTCTACCCTAACAGAAAGAAGATTGATTGTAATAGAAAGCAGTTATACAAATAGAAGAGCACTATATCTTGTAAAGAAATATTAGAACTAAGTAGATGGATGAAAGTATAAATAGGGAGAGAAAGACAAACAAGAGGTATATGAATATATTTCAAAAGCAAACTTCCTTCTCCTTCTCTTCTCTTCTCCTTCTTCTCTGAGTTCTTCGATTTTTCTCACCGAAAATTGCCGCTCTCCTCTCGAAAACCCTAGGGTTTCTCCTCCGCTCCTAGCCTCTCTTCCTCTCTCTGGAGTGTTCGATGAATCGAACTGTCGAAAGAGAAACAAAAGAAAAGGGTTAAAGCAAGTGTATCGAGGAAGCTTCATCCGATGGCCGTAACTCACCACCAGATCATCAACGCCTCAAATCATTCCCAAGGAGTGGTTATCCAGATGATCAAATCCATCTCACAGGAAGCAGACGCGTGGAATCCACTATTGGCTAAAAGGATCAAACGACACCCAATCGAGGCTAATAAGGTAATTCCAAGTGCTAGATCCAACAGTTAGAAGGAATACTGACGATCGGCCAGAGACGCTGAACCACCTTATTCCTCCTCAACCATTCCACTCAAACCGACCCATTAACCCAATTAGACAAATCATTGGTGCTCTTGTTGATTACCACAACCGAATGGCGTAAGAACAAGACACACAACCAAGACAATAGAAGAATGTGTAGGAAGGCTCAATAAAACAGATGAGCAAATGTCTTCCATCACTATGATATTAAATGAAGTTTCAAGAAGATTATCTGCCATAGAAGAAAAATTGGATAACAATTATCAAGACCAACAACAATCACAGGTATGTACTTCGCCATATAAATCTCTATTCCAAATAGACAACACACACAAAAAAACATTTAAGGTAGATATGCTAAGGTTTAATGGAGAAAATCCCAGAGGTTGGTTGTTCAAGGCAGACCAATTCTTTTAGTATTATAGCTTATCAGAGGACTAGAAATTCCTAATTGCCTCAGTATACATGGATGGACCTATAATAAGCTGGTATCAATGGATGCACCTAAATAAACAATTACATTCATGGATACAGTTCAAAGAACAGGTCATTCAAAGATTTGGTCCATCTCTATAGAAAGAGGAGAATTAGCTAAGCTATAACAAAAAAACAAATGTAATTTCTACAATGAATTTGAAGAAATAAATCAAATTTCGTGTATTCCACCCCGAATTTCTACAAAGTCGTTTTGAATCGACTTAGACATGATATTAAGAGGGAAGTAAGAGCCTTACAACCCAATTCACTTCAAGATTTTCTAGCAAGCTAATGGAAGATAGACTGAAATTTTCATGGCCGTAAATTACAGTCAACCAATATCCACCAATAAAACAACCACAGCTATACCAACCACCTTTACTGCCTACCCCATCAATACCTAACCATAGCAATAATATGACCAACAAATAAAATATTTCAATCTAGAAATTAACACCAACATAGTTGGAAGAAAGAAGAAAGAAAGGACTATGTTTTAACTGTGATGAAAAATATCACAGAGGTCATACCTGCAAATCTAAATTATTTGCTTTAATGATGACCAATGATGACCAAGAGCAATATCTGCAGCAAGAACCTGACAAGAGGAATTTTCAAAAATAAGCCTCAATGCCTTTACAGGTCAGTCTAATCCTAGGACATTAAGATTACAAGGACTGATTGGAAATAAAAAAGTACAAGTATTGATTGATAGTGGTTCAACCCACAATTTTATTCAATCCAAACTAGCCAAATTTATTGACTATAAAGTAACACCTGCATCAGTTTTTCAAGTGTTAGTAGGCAATGGAGAAACTTTAAAATGTTCAAGAATATGCTCTAATATTCTATCCAACTAGAAAGGAAACACTTTATCATCGATTCGCTACCCATGCAAGGAGCGATGTTATTTTGGGTGTTCAATGGCTTGGGTGAATGTACAATTGATTATAAAAAAGCTCACTATGAAATTCTACCTAATGATTAAGATTACAAGGAGATACATCCTCCAAGGTGGACATCATTACCTTCACCACAAATTAAAAGAAAAGAAGAAATAATATCATATTTCTATTAGAGAAATAGAGAAAGCAGATTCCTCTATAAAAGAATTCAACTTACCCGCAAAAAATACAAGTATTATCCCAATATCAAGAACTATTTCAAATTCCAAAGAAGCTTACCTCCAAGGAGGGACATAGACCACCAGCTTCATCTACCACCTAGAACTCAACCAGTGAAAGTCAAAAACTATAAATATCCATACTTTCAGAAAATAGAAATCAAAAAATTAATTAAAGAAATGTTGGATGGCATAATCGAGAAAGCACCCTCTTCTCTTCTCCAACTCTTTAATCAAGAAGAAGGATGGAACTTGGAGATTCTGTGGATTACTAAATAAAGTAACAATACTGACAGATTTCAATTCCCACCCATAGGAGCTTATGGATGAATTATATGGAGCCACAATCTTTTCAAAGTTAGACTTAAGATCGTGATATCATCAAATCGAATGAAGAAGACATCTACAAAATAGCTTTAGAACTCATGAGGGACACTATGAGTTTATTGCAATGCCATTTGGACTAACAAATGCACCATCAATATTCCAAGCATTAATGAATTCGCCTTAAGCCATTCTTAAGAAAATTTGTAATATTTTTGATGATATACTTATATATAGCGCACCTTGGAGTTACATCAAAATCATCTCCAAGTAGGAACAACTCAAGCAACATTCACTCCAAACCATCTAAATGCTCATTTATACAAGACATATTGAGTAGAGATAAAGATATCAAGACAAGCATAATCTCAATTCAATCAAGAGGTTAAGAGGTTTTTTTGTTAATAGATATATTTGTTAAACTATGCAAACTTTTCTACGTAAGAATCAAAAAATATTTTTACAATTAAAACAAGCAATGACATCTCTCCAAGATAGCCTATCTCAATTTTTTTATCATAGAGACATGCATCTGGACAACAATTGAGCTTTTAATACAAAATAGCCATCCTATAGCTTATTTTAGTAAGAAGCTCTCTCCATCAAGACAAAAATATCAACATATGCAAGAGAATTATATGTTATAACAGAAACAAGAGTAAGATGGAGACAATATCTCAGTAACAAGTTTACCATCATGACAGATCAAAAGCATAGCATAAGGGAGCTAATGCAACAAACAATTCAAACTCCTGAACAACAGAGATTTTTAATCAAACTCCTTAAATTTGACTACACTATTAAATATAAACCAGGGATTACAAACAAAGCAGCTGATGCCTTGTCCAAAAAACTGTTTAACACAGAAGAGAGTCTTACAAATGATAACTCAGAATCACTTATGTCATTTAGATTATATGCTTATACTCAACAAATCAATACTATAATGCAACAAATCAAAGAGGACACATAGGCTAGCACTGAACTACAAGACCTGCATAAGAACATATTAGACAATCCAAGTTTATTTCTTAAATATAGACTTGCTAATGGATTGATACACTATAAAGACAGGATTGTCATAGCTCAAGACTCAGCAATCATAAACACTATTATAAGAGAATTACATTCAACACTGGAGGTCATAGGAATTTAGAAGACATTGGCCAATTAATCAACAATTCTACCGGAAGCATATGAAATAAGATATTAAACACTTTGTCTTAACCGCCTATTTGTCAACAAGTCAAAATGATACTAAACCGCCGCTACTACAACCACTACCTATACTAAGCCATTTGGGAGAGAAGTATCAATGGATTTTATTACAGGACTACCCAACTCTCATAATAAAATAGTTATATTAGTGGTGGTAGACAGATTATCAAAATATGCACACTTCTCAACCATTCCAACCAGTTTTACAGCCCCATATATAGCCCAAATTTTTATTTCAAACATAGCCAAACTACATGGCATACCACAAAGAATAATTTCATACAGAGACCCAATCTTTATGAGCAATTTCTGTGTTAAGTGGAACCACATTAAAGCACAAGAAGCATATCATCCTCAAACTGATGGCCAAACAGAGGTAACCAATAGAATCCTAGAGCAATATCTAAGGAGTTTTGTATTAGAGACACCAAGGAGGTGGGTTCAATTCATTTCATGGGTAGAATTCTTTTATAATACATCCATCAACACTTCCACAAAAATGACTCATTTTCAAATAGTATATGGAAGACTTCCTCCTGCATTACTACCCTATAATGGGAATACAGCTACCAACACAGAGGTGGAAATAGTTTTTCAACAAAAGAACAAAATTCTACAGCTACTTAAAACAAACTTACAGGAAGCTTAAAATAGAATGAAGAAAATGGTTGATAAACATAGAAGAGAGCTTCAATTCAAGGTAATGATTTAGTATTAGTTAAACTACAACCCTATAGACAAACTTCAGTCTCTGGGAATCAGTATACAAAACTACAGAGAAAATACTATGGTCCTTTCAAAATTCTAGAAAATAGGACAAGAGTATATAGATAGAATTACGAAAACAAGGATACATAATGTGCTTCATGTATCTAGACTTAAGCACAGATTCTACACTACACCCCAGAATTACCAACTCATGTCATAAAGGATATTCAAAGTCATTAAAGTTTTAGATCACGCAATACTACATGGAGATCAACAAATTAAAGAAATCTTAATACAATGGGAAGGACTTCGCCAGATGCTTCTTGGGTGTCAAGTAAAGAAATACGTAGCATTTTCAGACTTTGACCTTGAGGACAAGGGGGGAGTAATGATATGATCCCATATTATCCAAAAGACAACAGAAGCAGAAGGAATAAAAAAACTCCATATTGGATGAAAGACTTCATTCAATAATATAGAGATAAAATAAGAATCAAGATAGGCCATTCAAGCTAAAAAAGAATTAGAAGAATAAAGAAATGGGCCACATACATCCATAAATTACAAATAAGGGGGCTAGAATACAAGAAAGGTATTACAGACTACAAATCAATAGAAATCCAACAGAATACAACTCAATACAAGACCCTTACAGAGAAGTAATACACATCAGAAATCAAAGATGAGCAATAGAGAGTATAACAAGAATAAAAGCCATTACAGAACCATAACTGTACATTAATAACAGCAGCAAGAGTAAAGCAACTAGAGCAAATTATTCCAGAGCCTTCCTGCAGACATAAATAATAGATGGCACTTACAGAGAGCAGAAGAAAGAGTTAACCACCCAAAATTAAATAGAAAGACAAAACTATAAAAAACAAGAAAACAAGAAGAGCTTTTTTATGATCAGCTAACTGATTCAAATACCAATACTCAAGAAATGCCATCAGAGATAAAAGTCGTTAAGAGAACGCAAGAACGCTCCACCCTAACGAAAGAAGATTGATTAAATGTAAAGCTTATACTAATGAAGAACACTATATCTTGTAAAGAAACATTAGAACTAAGTAGATCAGAAGATGTAATAGTATAAATAGGGAGAGAAAGACAAACAGTAGGTATATGAATATATTTCTGAAAGCAAACTTCCTTCTCCTTCTACTTCTCTCTTCTCCTTCTTCTCTTGAGTTCTTCTCTGATTTTTCTCACCGGAAATCGCCGCTCTCCGCTCGGAAAACCCTAGGGTTTCTCCTCTGCTCTGAGCCTCTCTCCCTCTCGTTGGAGTGTTCGACACTCAAACTGTCGAAAGAGAAACAAAAGAAAAGGGTTAAAGCAAGCGTATCGAGGAAGCTTCATCCGATGGCCAGAACCCAGCCACCGCAGTAGCCATCAACGGCTCAAATCATTCCCAGGGAGTGGTTATCCGTGACATCGATCCATCTCACGGAAGTAGACGCGTGGAATCCACTATCTGAAAGGATCAAAGCCACCCAATCGAGGTAATAAGGTAATTCGTGCTAGATCCAACGGTTAGAAGGAATACCGCACGATCCGACGGCCAGAGACAATACCCCTTATTCCTCTTCAACCGGGTTCATTCCACTCACCATTATTAACCAATTAGACCCATATCAGAGGCAATCAACCAAAGGCTTGATCTTGACATCTAAGCGATTCGCCATGCAAGAACATCTAGGTGACAGAGGTGTTGAGATGAACAAAAAGACTTGTCTCAGTAGGACAATATGAGAGGAGACAAATATGAGGTTTAATACGAGGGTTGTTTAGTTTGAATTATCAGGAAGAATTCGCTAGAAAGAGCCACCTGCTATAAGTTGGTCAGAAGTGTTTTAAAGTGACAGGCATTGAGCTGGGACAAATGTGGAGATCATAAGTCAATGGACTAGTGGTGCTGACTCCGCACCAAGCTATCAAGTGGTACGGAAAGAGTTATCAGCCAAGAACCAATGGGCTGTTGATGGCAGCCATAAATCAAGTCCTTCGGTTAGAAAGCTTTACACCTGTCTATGATAACAAAACTGTTGGAAAATCAACAATCGGAAAAACACAAAAAGATGTTCTTTGTACTGAGAACAAAAAACAAGCAAGAAACAATTGATCCTAACTACAATTCACGTTCTCATTAGACAAGCAATACTTGCAAGTATTTAAAATATTTCAAACTAAACCATTTCCTATCCACATAATTCAAACTAAACTAAATTTTTTTTATCACCAAGTTACTCATTTAAACACCACAAATTTTAAACATGCCCAGATAAATAAATGTCATTCGGATCAAAGCAACAATACTTTCCATGACAATGCTCAAAATAACTAAGATCATATTCACAAGAAATTCCACCTTGAATTCTGTAAGTTAAACAAAGCCCAATGTTAATACTGGGCTTGAGCGGATTTCCATTAGTGCTAAAACAACGGTAACAAAACTAAATGTCAATCCTGGCCAACTAATTTTTTCAGCCTACATAAGCTTTTGCATCATCATCATCATCATTACCAGGAAGCTAAAAGAAAACTTGGAGAAGAAAGGGACTAGAGAACATAGTAATAACTAAATAGTTACTGGTAACCCAAGTTACCGGTTTAGGGCAAGGTCAAAGCACAGCGGAAATGAAAAAAATTCAGAAGTTCTTAGTTCCCTTCAATAGGATGGCAGCGGAGAACATCTAGATGGAATGGATTATTTCTTGCTTCCTAATTTTTCATTGTTTTTTAGTTCATTGTTAGCACTGGTCGATCTTTCATTAGCCTGATTTTCCTATTAGAAGGTCAAAAAATGAGCACATGATGCAGCGTATGAATGTTTTACAATTCCATATAATTAGTAAGACAATCATCTATGATGATTATCTACAAGAAAGACAAACTGAAGCTCATGAGTACATTTACATCCGTGAAGAAGATCAGGGATTCAGATCCTATCAATGTCGCAAAGTCTGTATTGTCGAACAGATGCTGCTGCTTTCTTCTAAATCTACAGCTCCTCCGTTCTAATTAATTATATTTCCAAGTTTACTTCTCTGAATCACAATTACATGCTTGCTTCACCTGGTCTAATTCTACAACCCAATATTTTTTTTGTTCTATTTTCTGTTTCACCAATAATCATTACAAGTACAAGCTCCCTCTCTGAAACAATGGAACCGGTTATTATCCCTAACAATTATCTCCCTACAGTATATTTTAGAAATAAGCTTTACAGCTGAATGCAGTCATTGCAAACCGTAAGATTTTTCACTACCCTTATTGTTTCCTCTAGTCGTGTATTGATTAGTGCGAATGCAATTGCTAGCTTTTCACTGTGATGTTCAAGTGAATGCTCCTTTTCTTCGTTTTCTATGTCAAATAGAACTACTTCGGTTCTTCGCATGTATCCCATTGCCTTTAATTGTTTGGTTAGTTCATCAAGCTTCAGATAGATTTGTTCTGACATTGGATGGAACTTGTCCTCTACATAGAACTCATGAACAGCACCATCCAGCTCCACCAAATTATTCCTAGGAGTCTTTTGAATCCCTCTTCTCTTCATAGTCAATCTAAGTTTTTCAGACTCATCCCATCTACTATTGAGAGCATAAATATTTGATAGCAGAACATAGTCACCAGAGTTCTAAGGTTCTAACACAACTAACTTCTTCAACACATACTCTGCTAAATCAATGTTCCAATGTATCCTGCAACCACCAAGCAAAGCCCCCCCAAACAACAGCATTAGCCTCCATTGGCATCTCGTTTATCAACTGATAAGCCTCTTCCAATAAGCCACTACGTCCAAGTAGATCAACCATACATCCATAGTGCTCAATTCTATGACTTAAGCAGTAAACTTGACCCATACTATTGAAATATGCCCGTCCATCTTCTACTAAACCTGTGTGAGTACAGGTACAAAGGAGGCCTATCAAAGTATTACCATCAGCTTCTCCATTTGAGCAAATAGAGCAAAGGAATGCTTTTCGTGACCAGTCATGGAAAGACCATTAATCATAGCATTCCAAACTATGAAATATTGCATTCATTCGTTCAAAAATTACCCAAGATTGAGCCATGCTTCCAAACTTTCCATACATATGAATCAAAGCCATCCCCAAAACTGGGCGTTCAAAAGGAATTCATTCATTTCCATTTAATGAGTACTCTTTCACCCAATTCACGAGTCTTGAGTTTTGCACAAGCTGAATGAACTACAACCATTGTGAAACAATCCGGCTTTATATTCGCAGCTTCCATTTTGAAGAACAGCTCCAATGCCTCCTTAGGGATCCCATTGGAAGAGTATCCGCCAATCATTGCACTCCAAGAAATAACATCCTTCTGCACCATTTCATTAGAAACATGGTTGTGGGCTCCGAAAATTTGCTACCAACCTCTCAACGAAGAGAGCTTAGAATGATGTTAGTCAAATTTTCAGACGGCAGATGAAATAGTAGATAAGATACTACCTAGAGATTTTGCCCTCATTTTATAAGGACTTTAGATACATTTTTCTATGGTGCAAAGCATAGTTGTACCCTCCCAATATTGAGATAGAACTTTCGATTAAGGCTAGTTGTTAGATCGCTAAATGCGTAGCGTATAGTAGCAACATGTGCAATTTTGAAATTTGGGATTTAAAATTTATAAAATTCATCATCATTTAACTTAAAGTGGATGGTTGGGGGAATGATGACGTGCCCGATCAAGATCCCATGGTTTTCGTCATCTAGGTATCACGGTCTAATTACTTAGTGAGGAGGAGGTAGTCGAGACTTTGAAGGATCCTTTTGTGATCATGGGTTGCGTCGTTTAAGGAATTCTTGTAGATCTCGGGTGGAGTTTGTTTAAGGGAATAAATATAAGTCGATTCTATCAGGTGCACCCTATGATTTACAACTCACGAGCCATTGGGAGCATAGATATTGTCGTAATATAATGGTGCTTATTTAGACCAGTGAGGACTCGTAAAACCATATCATATGTGGAGCCTACTAGTCAAATCATGCAGACAGAGGATACGGGCTACGTCCTTACTAGCATGAGATTATTTAAGTGTGAGTATAGATGTGTATTTGACTTAACATTGGCTCCTTGAGCTTGGTTCTTAATTTAATCCTCAAATAATAATTATGGATGGATGGATTGAATTTTAGTTTTAAGTTTTGGATATTGAATTTCGTTTAACCATTTAGAACTTAGTGATTTGTCTAATTTTATATTTATATTGATAATTAATTCAGATTAATCTGATTTGAACTTACAAGCGCATTTTGATGATAAGTATCCCCTCCGGTTGAAATCTTCATTCAACACATCCATTATCGGAGTTTATGTATTATTTTGCTATTACAGATCCTGTTGACTCTATTAATTTAATAATAGAGAATCAGATCTACTGTCATATGACAGAATTAACTTCTTAGGGATTTTCTCAAGTGGATAAAGTTATAACAATATCATTAAGTTTTATTAATATCGAAAAATAAATCAACCCGTAACATTCTCGGATACTAAATTTACGCATTAGCGGTGCCCATGGTTCTTCAATTCAAGTGTTCATATAAACTCTTAAATAATTTAGTGTATTTTGATATCAACAATTTGATATTAATTTCAAAGCACTTGAATTCAATTAGAAGTTTATCTTATGATACATGTATTTTAAGTTAAATTCATCTGAATATTTATATGAGTTTTAAAATATTCAAGTTGAATTTAATAAATACCTTATGATCGAGGTTTATTTATAACGCTTTCTCTGCTTCTAAATTTGTGTTGAATTGGTGAGCATTCGATTCTTGTTCTATAAGTTAAAATAATATTTATTTGTTTTGCATCTAGTTTAAATTCATTGAATTCTCAAACCAATGAGACTTAGCTAGTGTTTGTTGTGATTTGCAAGTCCATCATTAATCTTTTAGTTCTTTGATTCTTTTCCCGCAATGTAACAAAGTTTTTAAGTTTCATTTATACTCATTAATATCTTGTCGTGTCCCATGTAAGCTCATACTTATTTAAAGGCTTTTAGAATTTTTATATATGTAGGTTTAGCTTCAATTTATCATTTTCATTTAAGTTTGATTTAAGCGTATTAATAATATTATTTAATCATGTTTAAGCTTCGTGATAGTCCAAATTTGACAGTCTTTTGACATCCTCCTAGTCGAGAGTCTAGGTGTCTATCTTAAAAGGGCATTCTGGTGAACTTCAGGTAGTCTTCACACATATGCTTAAAAAAAGCATAGGTCTTCAAATACCTATAATTTCAATTGAGATTTTAATTTTGAGCTTAAATTTCATTTTATTAGTGGTTCTATCAATCCAAATTCTCTCACATCTTTCACTTCTCATAAGTCTATTAATTGATGTCTTGCTCTTGATCTTTCTTTATTTAAAGAGGGCCTTAAACTGTCCATATTTATATTGAGCGAGATCTTTATACCTTTTTCTCAATTGCTAGTTTTGGTCATAATATTGTTTTATTCATTCTTTAGCCTTCTTCATTATTCAATTTTTTTTAATGTCTTACATTTAAGGCTTTTGAAAGGTCTTAGCATTCATAATCCTTTGAACATTTCACCATTTTAACAAGTCTGGTCTTCCTAGTGCCTTTACAACCATCTTGAAGTTAGAGTGAAGTTCACCTCTCAACAACTTTGTTATTATCTTCATACTTCTCCAAATAAGCGGAACCCACATAAGTGAGAAAAGATGTCCTCATCATCAAGCTCCAATGTTTTTATAATGATTGATCGCCTCAAAATCCTTCTTTATAGGCTTTTTTTGATTTTTTCTTTTAGCTTTTTCTTTCATTCTTCTATCATTAAATCATTGACTCTCAGGATTTTGTGCATTATTCATTCTGATCTTTTTTTTGTTCTCAATGAATGTTCCATCTCATCATTGGGTTGACTTCATTAAGCAAAAATTGTCATATCAAGATACAAATTGAGGTTAGTGTTGACCTCACTTTGGGTGAGATTTCAACTTCTTCATCCTAGGCAGGACACCCTCTGGTTCTTAGAGACTTAAGACACTTAGTGATTGGGTGAACAATTTTGACTTGAAGAGTGAGCCATAGGAATAGTTATGCTATTAAAACTTTCCCCCCATAATGATCCTTTTCTTAGTCAAATTTCAAATTCAAATCAAACTTCAAATTCAAATACTTCAAATTCAATTTGATCAAATATTAAATTTCAACTTAATTGATTCTCAAATCTTAAATTAAATACCTTTCATGATTCATCTTATGGACTTAGCTTCAAATCAAATCAAAATTCAAAGATTTTCATAACCAAATATTCTCATTTATATTCACAAATATAAATGAAATATAAATTTAATCAAAATCAATTCAAAACTCAAATCCAAATCTACAAAATCCAACTTATGCTTTCAAATCTTGAACTTAGCTCAAATCAAATTCAAATCATTCCAAATTCAAAAGATTTTATTCTCATTTATATTCACAAATATAAATGAAATATAAATTCAAATAACTAAAATCGAATTCAAAACTCAAATCCAAATCCAACTTAAGTCCAACTTATACCCTTTCAAGTCAAATCCTTGAACTTAATCAAATCATTCTCAAATCAATCAAAACCTTTGGATTTTCTATTCAAACAATCATTCCTTCAATCAAATGCCCAAATATAAACATAAAATTCAATCATCTAAAAAATCAACTACCCATTCACCCACTTGAAGGGAATATGACTCCAAATCACTCAATTGGATTTATATTTTCATAAGTCCATATGTGAGTTCAACCAGACTTGAATCAAGCCTTGATCAAGCCATTGACTCATTTAGGCTAAACTTTTTGGTGACCTGAAAGCAAATTCTAATCCTGAGTTGGATTGAACTATTTAAACTCACATTTGAGCAACAATCATAGGATGATCAATCACTAATTGGATCAAACTAGAACCAAGCCTATTGACCAACTCCTTGTAGAAAATGAAACCCAAAGCCAAAATCCACCATGCCAAATTGATTGAAACCGATCTAAACCAATCCATAATCAATGATTGAATATGATCAAGCCATCAATTGACTAAGCCAAATTGTCCACTTGACCCAAGTTGAGTTGACCTAAAAATTCAAAATGGGTCAAATCTTGATCTAAGCAAAATTGATTGCAACATGGTCAAATTCATTCTAAGTTAGGTTATTGAACTTGACCAAAGCTTCATTGGCCAACTAGATTGAACCAATTGACCATGAACCAACTTGACCTAAGGTCAAATCAACTTTAAACCAAACCAAATCAAAATTGATTGAAACCAAAGCTTAATTTCAAATGATCAACCAAGCTCAACCATGACTAACCCAATTGGGTCAAATGTGTCAAATTGGTCAACTTGACTCATATTGAACTTTGAACCAAAATCAAATATAAATCAAATTTTAATGATGGGATCTAAATGATCATTTGAGCACTAACCCATGGTTTGACAGTTTGACCAATTGGTCAACTAACAAATTGACTTGATGGGTCATTGAACTAATTCAAACCAAATGAACTCCAAATCATTTGAAATTTGGCCCACTTTTGAATCATTTCAAATCTACCCAAAAATCAAAAATGACACACCCCTAGGTTGAAGACATGACCAAATTCATGAAATTTGGTCATATTCTCTCAGCCACTTCATCCTCTAGTGATCCACATGGACACTAAAGTGAACATGAATCACTTTGGGTTATGACAACCCAGGCCAAAATTAATGGAAATTAAGCATTTGGATCACCCCATACACTAACCTAGCACATGTGCACTCCCTTTCCTCCACTCCTCTACCTAAAACGAACCACATGGAGTGCCTAACTAAGATCAATCATGAGCAGAGCTAAATGGCAAAGCTAGTTTGGACATCCGTTGAGGAGGAGATATGCTTCATTCCCACTCAAACAGAGAAATTGCATTGATTGAGCAGAATGCATTTTTTTAGAATGAGCTCTCAACCTCCATCTTAGACATAGGACTTCTCTTAGACTTTAAGAGTTTCTTAGTCTTAAGACACATCTAGTGATTAGGTGGACACTCAACCAAGCCCTAAAGACTTAGAAGAGTTAGCCATAGGAATAGGCCATATTTTAGGGGTGTTAGAAAATTTTCTATCCTTAGCTTAAACCATTCCTCACTTTCCTTCCTTGAAGTCAAAATCCAAATCAATCTCATTTAATTTTCTTCAAACTCTAATATAATCCATATGATTGAAATCCATGTTTAAAATCCATGATTGAAATCCATGATTGAAACCTATGATCAAAATCTATTAAAATTCCTAAGTCCTTAATTTTCCATTAATGGACTTAGCCAAAATCATGATCAAACCAAATCAAACTCATGGATTTCTCAAAACTCATTTATATTCTCATTTATATTCACATATATAAATATAAATATAAATCAATCAAATCAAATTAAATTCCAAATCTAAAATCTTTCTTAGTCCTTAATTTTCCATCAATGGAGCCAAAATCATGATCAAATCAATTCAAATTCATGGGATTTTCTCATAACTCATTTATATCTTCATTTATATTCACATATACAAATGAAATATAAATTCAAATCAATCAAACCAAATTCAAAAATTGAAACTCCAAACTCCAAATTTTCCTAAGTCCTTTAAATCCTTCTTAATGGACTTAGCCCAAATCATGATCAAATCATTTCAAATCCTTAAAATTTTCTCATGATCCATTTATATTCTCATTTATATTCACATATATAAATGAAATATAAATTTAAACAATCAAAGCTAATTACAAAAATCAAACTCAAATCCACTCAAAATCCAACCTAAGCCTTTCAAGTCAAAATCTTGAACTTAGCCAAATCAATTTCAAATCAAGCTAAACTCTTGATTTTCCTTCATGATTCAATCAACCCTACAATCATGAATTCAAATATAAACACAAACTCCAATCACTAAATCAAAATCTGATTCCAAAATCAAACCCTAAATCCTTTCATGTTCACCCTTTGAATATGAAATTGTCAAATGAGTTAAAACCCATTTGACTTCAAATCACTTGCAAATGGATTTATATTTCAATCATAAGTCTATATACAAGATCAATCAAGTTTAAATCAAGATTTGACCAAGCCATTTGACCCACTTAGGCTCACTTGACCCAAAGTGACCTAAAGTACCCTTATGAGCCAAATTTTAATCCCAATTGGATTGAACCAAACTCATCTATGCCTCTCATCATGATCATCATCATGAGATGATCAATTAATCAAATTGGGTCAAACCAAGTCAAACCTAAGTTGACCAAGTTAACAACAAGCCCAAAATGAAACCTAACATAGCTAAATTCCACCATAGGCCACATTGAATGAAACCATTGATCTAAGTTCACTCATGACCTATGTTTGAACTTGACCAAGCCAACATTTGATCCTAACCTAGATTGGCCACTTGACAAGTTGACCCAACTTGACCTAAAAGTCAAAATGTGTCAAAATCTAAGCCAAATTGAATCAAACCAATGGGTCAAGTTCATTCCAAATCACTTGTTGAACTTGACCAAAGCCTCAATTGACCAACTAGACCTAACTGGCAATTGATCTTAGACCCCTTAAAGGGGTCATGTTGAGCCAAATTTGAACTTAACTAAAATTGATTGAAAACAAACCAATCCACTCCATATGACTAACCAAACCTAAACTACCTACTGAATAGGTCAAATGGGTCAAAGTCAACTTGACCCATTTGACCTAAATGAAGTCTAATGAGCTAAATTCAAAACTAATCCAAATTGAACCACCAAACCAAACAAAATTTCAAATGGTCATATGAACTTGACCCAACCCTTGGTTTGACAATTTGACCAATTTGTCAACTTGACTAAGTTGACCCATTTTGACCTAAATGGGTCAACATGAGCCAAACCTATCAAATGAATTCCAAATCTCATGAAACTTGGCCAAACATAGTTTCTCCACATACAAAATATATACAAGTTGTAAAATCAGCAAAATTACCATTCTGTCCCCAGGCCATAGAACAAATTTTGGCCTAATCATGGGTAATTTGGTCATACCCTCTTCATATCCACTTGATGCCTTCCTAATAGCTCAAGGGGACCTAATGAAGAGTGGTGCACCCAACCCAATGGGTTTGGGTTAGCCCAAATGGACCCAAGGCCAACCTCGACCCCATGGGTCAAATTGGCTCATTCCAAATCCTTCTTCCACTCAAATTCAAGCAAATGGGAGGTTGGCAATCCACTCAAGGCCTCAAACCGACCATGTGCCAAATCAAAATGGATCAAACAACCTCTCTAATGTGATCAATTGGATCAAAATGGCAAAGAAGCTTGTGGCCGTCCGATCCTTCAAGGGGGAGATATACTCCCCCTAATTAAATTCAAAACCATCATTCCTTAGTTCGATCAAGCCCTAGAGAGTGTTAGGGAAGTTTAGAGAGCCTTCTTAAGTATTTTAAGAGGGATTTGAATTTGAGATTTCTCAGTTTTCTCCATTGGAAAATAGGGGAGCTCATTTGAACTTCCAACATTATCCACAAAAAACCACTCCAATTCCTCTTGCATCTAAGGATCAATTCAGAGCACACTCAAGCATTCACTTGAGTTCTCACGGGAGAAGGGAATAAAGCAGAGGCCTCAAGTGGTGTTGGTCAATCCACTCAACCCCAAGGCCAGAATTTCAGCAGGGCTTGTCTCCTAGGCAGAAGCTACCTCATCGATCTGACCGGTGAAGTATGAAAGTTTTTGACCACCTAACATAGGAGGTGTTGGTCTTTTGTGAAAGGAATTTTTAAGTCATGCAAATTCCACCGTTGGATGCATTCCTTATTGGCTTTAGATGGTGTGGGTTATGTTTTGTTTCAATCCGAGCTCAATGCTGGATCTTCTAGATCATGGGCGTCTTGAGCTTAGGGAAGGGAGATCTTGGTCATCCATCCACATTTTGGATGGGCGACCGAGATTATTCCCATGTTTAGAAATTCATTTATCCCTTTTAAAAAACCGGGAGATCACGGCCATTGATCATGATGAAATCAAGCGTGCACCATCGCCACTTGATGGGATGTTTAAGTGGCATTCTCCGCGTGATGTGCAAACGCGATCCGCCACCACGTCACGCTGTGAGTAAGATTAGTAGGATTTTAATTGATGCTAATTAATCTATAGATCTTCTAAAATTCATATCTCTCTCAATAAAATTCAAAAAAAATATGAAATAAATTTCTATGAAAAGATAATTCAGCCTAGAATATTTAAAAAAATCATTTTAATGGGTTTTGAATTATGCTTTTCTATGATATTAAGTTTTAATAGAAATTTTATTTTTTTAATTACCTCTTGATTAAACATCTGATTAGTCCCAAACTACTTGGGTATATTTTAGGGGATGACTACTACCTCCCCTAATTTTCTTAGGATTTATTGAAGAATTAATTGGGGGAATTACAAATTATTTTCTAAATACCCTCCTTATGTAATTAAGGATAATTATGGTATGATTAGTGGTTTTAATCCATTGTAAGGATTAAGGTCGATCCAGTGATAGGAGGTTTAGAAAATAATTTTGGGGCATTTCCTAAGCTATTTCCTAAACCCCTTTTCTTTCCTTAATCTCTCTTAATTAAGGATAATTCATTTAATTATCCCTTAATTAATTCTAAAAATTCTAAAAACTTAGAAGTTAATTAATCTACTTTGGGTAGATGCTTGGTGTTAAGTTCAATTAAAAAATCAAACCCAATTCATATATGAAGGGGTGTTTTGAAATTACTTAAGCTAAACCCCTTAGCTTAATTAACCATTAATCATGAGCCAAATTGCATTAGGCCTTTTTTTTATTAGGTGTATTATAAATTTAAATTACTTGTAAGTTTTTATGTCATCTCATTGGCTCATAATTATTTGATTAATTATGTTAAGGTGGTGTAGGTAAGGGTTAATTAATTTGGTTAATTCATATCTTAACCTAATTAATACATAAAAAGGAATCTAATCGTCTAAAAATTAAACAAAAAGATCAAACACATGTGGGAATGGGTTAGGAACAGCAAACGTAACTCACATTTTTAAAATTAAATCAAACTTGAAACTAAATAAAAATTACATTGAGTACACTTTGATTTATTTTAAACCTTCTTATTCCATAAAAATGTCTTTAGGATTTGATTAAAGTGAATGTGTTTACATACTTTCATTGCTTTGATTCTTTCCCCAACATGTTAAATTTGTATGTCATGTGATTTCATGCATTCATATTTTTCAAATTCAAAATTTAAAAATAAAATTGTTTACTTTATGTCAAATTTGAATGTGTTGGCTAAAGTAGAAATATGAGTGGCTATTATCACTACTAAATTCAAATTATTTTTAAAACATATAAATCAATTATCAAATCTGAAAGTATGCTACTTATATTTTAATTATAAGCTTGCATGTGAAAGAATATAAAGGTATGCTTAGCATAGGTTTATCTTCTCTTTTATATTAGCATAGTTTTGAAAAGGAGTTGGTAAGTTGTATGGTTCATTTGAAAAGAACCTAACACTTATCTAATTCCATATCCTATTCATCCCTATGCTATCACCTAAGAAGGGCTATCTATACTTGCATGCATAAATTGTATAAACAAAATGAATCAATTAATACAACTTTTTCACATTTTTTCTTTTCCATTCATTTCTTTCATACAGATGGTTGTATTTAAGGAAAGTGGTATATTAGTCTGGACAACCCTGAGGTTGTGATGCTTTAAGTAGCCCTAAGTAGGTCTTGTACCTTACATCTCTGGTTAACAATGGTGTTGCACTCATTTATCTTTCTTATTTTCATGTGTGTATGTGAAAAATTAGATAAAGAAATATTTTCTATTTAAGAAAAAATCATGCATATTCAACTTCCAAATTTCCTTAAATGGATTACTTAGCATGCATCATAAAGTATGTTAAATATTCTCATTTGTATGTATAGATATGCTTAGGGTCCATTCATATGCATGTTATACATGTTGGAAAAGAAATGAAGTGATGTATGTTATGTGGATTTAATTTATTTTATTTAATCTTAAAAATACTTTTCTTTTTGAATAGGTTTGTTTAGAGTTTATCTAAACTTAGAATTAATTAAAATATTTAATCAAAACATTCACCTAAATAAAATTAAAATGTGAATCTACTTTAGAAATTACTTAGGTTAGGGAAGGAAAGAGAAGTTCTCTTCTCTTTCCCTCTCTTCATAACATAGTAATTAATTATAAGATTCACTTGAACCTAATTAAAACATGAAATAAAATTAACCTAAAATTATTAAACAACTTAAATGAAACCTTCTTCTAAGTTGAACATGTTTTCACACTTAGAAAATTTGAACTTAAAGCCATAGCTAAACATACCACACAAACCTTCAAATCACACACATTAGCCTAAGTCACCACTTCTAGCTTTATGTTAGGTCAGTGCATGATTTTATGTTTTATTTTTATTTTGTGATATATGTTTTAGACTGGAAGTTAGATTGTATGCTTGTAGAATGAATGGTAAGACACTCTTAGTGTAATCATTATTTTCTGCAAGAGATCATGCTTAAGGGGCGCTATCATAAATAAAAATATAAATGCTTTTGCTTGCATGTGCTTTATACCCCTAAGCATAATCAAATAGGCTAGATGGACTTAGTCGCTCATGTGTGAGGTGATAAGTCCAATATACATGCTTTGGATTTGTGTGGTTTGTTTTAGTTAACCTTTGTTTTGCAGGTATTAGTTAAATTTCCATTCTTTTCCTTTTCATATAAATTTATGCAAAATTAGGATTTTGGAATGATTGCTATGAGGATTTAGATGTGCATTGGTCATAAGATCCTATCTTATGCACCATGTGAAGCTTTAGACATCTTAACCAATCAAAGAAGAACCAAATAAGAAATGAAATTGAAGACCCCCATAATAATGAATTCCTTGCTAATTGTAATTTAATTCATTTGTAATGTCAGGTTGTATAAGGGTAGAGCTTCGACTACCACATTTGATATTTTTTGGGTTTGTGCGGTGGTCGATACAACGACCTTTTATTCTTTTGTGATTAGCTTTGTAAATTGATTAATGATTTGTTTAGCTTTTGCATTAAGTGGCATACTTTTCCTAGTTTCTTCCTTGCTTTATGTATGGCCTGGATGTGGATTAAGCTCTTTAGAAAAGAAATAAATCTTTTACCCAACTTAACAACTCAAAATTAAAATAAAGAACTCATAACCTCACCTAAAGCATATGTTTAAAATCAAGATAAAAGAATTAACAACCTCTTAGTTGGATGAGTATTTCTTTTGTAATATCATGCACAAATGCATCTTATTTCACTCTTGATTGGAGGGCTTCCACTTTTGCTAGAGAAACTTGGCTTGAACTTTGAGAGCCATGGTGGAAACTCACCTCTTCCCTTCTCGTTGATTTTGGCCAATAACTTTATTTCTCATGCATTAGGCATATGAATCCTATTAGCCTGAGTCAAAATAATTGTCCAAAAATAAAAATAAAAAAATAAAATTTGAATATCATTAGATTTAGGTCATTTAAAGCATGCCCTTTACATGATCTAGTCTCTTTAGGGAGTGAGTTTAAGGACTTAATCTCTTTCTAAATAAATAATAGCTTAGCTATCTTGCATAAGAATAATGACTTGCTTGTGTATTTAAAATCGTAGGAGTTAGTTGGCTGCCACCCCAGTGGTTGTCCAAGCTTGTGAGTGTTTTGTCCTCTCTTGTAGAGGCAAACCAATTACCCATTTTACCTTAGATTTAGGTTGTGCTTTCGGCTCTCGCCAAGGCTTCCTAGATTTAGGTTCTGAGGTTGCTTCTCCCCTTTGTGGGCTATAAGCATAATTCCTATTCTCTTAGACATTTTATTAATCTTGTGTTAAGGAATTATAAGTCTTAAATTTTTAATGAAAAATACAACTCAAACAAACTAAATCTATTTCAAAAATATAAAGCCTAATTATAAGATAGTTTGAGATGTGCTAGCTTCCCTAGCATGGGCATCTCTACTTATCTTCCATTTTGGCTTTGATAATAACTCTCCCTCTTTGATCAATTCCATTTGATCCTAAAAAATAAAATAATCGATTGATAGTCCTTTCCTATTGAAATCTTTTGAAGACAACAATCATTTATCTTAATCGAGAGTTTTCCTAAGGAATCCCCATTCCTTAGGATGTAATTAATTATGGCTTGCTTGTAGAACTTAATGAATCTGGTTTAAAATAAACTCTGCTTTACTTTTTCATATAAAGTAGGGGAAGAATCTCAGGTACATATGTAGACCCATCATCCTTAGGAGTCCTTATTGAGGTGATTGAGTCCATTAAAAGGCAGTGACTTCTATCTTTCGAGATAGTACACTATTCCTTGATGACGTACTCGATCACTTGAATATGTACATCTATGGATCTGGGTGGCATCCTAAAAAGAAAAATTTCTATATGTCTTGCTCTTTTATTTCTTCCAACAAATTTGAAAGGTGACTCCCTCTCCATATAGAAATTTTCTCACCACAGAATCGAAAGTAAGTTTCTCTAATTTACATGATCTAGTCTCTTTAGGGAGTGAGTTTAAGGACTTAATCTCTTTCTAAATAAATAATATCTTAGCTATCTTGCATAAGAATAATGACTTTCTTACATGTATTTAAAATCGTTGGAGGAGTTAGTTGGCGGCCACCCCCAGGCAGTTGTAAATCCAAGCTGTCGAGTGTTTTGTCCTCTCTTGTAGAGGCAAACCAATTACCAATTTTTGCCTTAGATTTAGGTTGTGCTTTTGGCTCTCGCCAAGGCTTCCTAGATTTAGGTTCTGAGGTTGCTTCTCCCCTTTGTGGGCTATAAGCATAATTCCTAATCTCTTAGGAATTTTATTAATCTTGTGTTAAGGAATCATAAGTCTTAAATTTTTAATGAAAAATGCAACTCAAACAAACTAAATCTATTTCAAAAATATAAAGCCCAATTATAAGATAGTTTGAGATGTTTGCTAAGCTTCCTAGCATCGTGGGCATCTCCTACTTATCTTCCATTTTGGCTTCGATAATAACTCTCTCTCTTTGATCAATCCCATTTGATCTTCAGAAATAAACCAATCGATTGATAGTCCTTTCCTATTGAAATCTTTGAAGACAATGATCATTTACCTTAATGAGAGTTTTCCAAGGAATCCCCATTCCTTGGATGTATAATATGGGGCTTGCCATTTGTAGGGAGAATGAATCGGTTTAAAATAAACTTTGCTTTACTTTTCATGTAAAGTAGGGAAGAATCTCATGTACATATGTAGACCCATCATCCTTGAGTCCTTATTGGTGGAGTCCATTAAAGGCGGTGACTTCTATCTTTGAGAGTATACTATTCCTTGATGGCATCGATCACGAATATGTACATCTATGGATGGGTGGCATCCTAAAAAGAAAAATTTCTATATGTCTTGCTCTTTTATTTCTTCCAACAAATTTGAAAGGTGACTCCCTCTCCATATAGAAATTTTCTCACCACAGAATCGAAAGTAAGTTTCTCTAATTTTCCCAAATCCATTTCCAAGCCTCCTTAATTTCTCCTTCTCAATTTTCTTCAAAATTGAAATAGGGGAGGTGAAGTGAAATTCCAACTTACTCAACTCTCCATCAAACCCAAATTAAACTTGCAAGCATCATCAAGGGACCTAGTTGAGCTCACTGAAGGTGTTTCTCAAGTCACCAAGCCATGGGAAGGGGGACTTTGATTAAAATTGATTGCCATTGAAGGGGAGCTTGGTCAATCAGGCAATTCAATTCAAATGAAGGCTTGATACTTTCAATAGGGCTTCATCTCTACTAGATGAAGCTACCTTTTCCATTGGAAGCGCTAGTCATAGCCTCCAACGAGGTATTATTCAAAATCGATCCTAAGTTAAAAAATGCTTGGTCCTTTGTGAAGGGAATTGTAATTCCATTAAATCTTAGCTGTTGGATCTCTTGTTTGTGCTCCCCCAAAGGTGTGGGGTGAGTTTGAACTCCATCCGAGCTCGGGTGAGCTTGGATCAAGCCACGATCGATAGACGACATCTATCTCTTGCCACTCGGGAGGATACGAATCATACACCATCCATTTTGTGTGATTGGAATGGATGATTATGGTTTAATCACACTTAGATCTCTGTTTAAACCCTTTAGAACCACGAGATTAATCTTGGCCATTTGATCCTTGATCAGACGACCTAGGGGAAAGCGCATCCCGCCTCTAGCTAATGTGGCGCACAATGTGAAAACTTAAATAACCAATCCCATCGTGCTATGTAGAAAGTGCACCGTGTCAGCAATCCATGTGGCACCGATGAGATTAGTTAATTAATTAGGCTATTTTAATTATCTATTAATCATAAAAACTTCATAAAATTATAATTAGATGTAGAAAAAATCCAAAATATATAAATGAGGGCTCATTTTAAAGATAATTCAATGAGGAATAATATAAAATTAAAATTAATGGATTTTGAATAGTGACTTTCACTCAATTTATGTTTTATTGGAAATCTAGTTAGGCTAATTACTCCTTAATTACTTTAATAATTAATTCCAAACTTCTTAGGGTTAATTAGTGGGATGATCTCTGCCTCCTATGATTTTCTTGGAATTTATTATTGGATTAATTAAGAAAATTAATTAATGAACCCTTAATCACCACCTAAATATAATTAAGAGTAATTAAGCATATGAACAGTGATTTAATCCCTTAATTGAGATAATTAAACATTATTTATGTAATGAGGAGGTTTATCGAATGGGTTTGGGATATTTTTCCTAAGTTATTCCCTAAACCCCTTTCTTCTTTAACTAAATATAATTAAGGATTAATCCACTAATGATCTACTTAATTAGTTTAATCAGACTTTTAGAACCAATCTGGAATTAATCAATCTCTTACTGGGTAGATCCTTAGGTATTCAAAAGCTTAAGGTAAGTTTGAGAAAATCATATCCAACTCACATGTGTGGGAAGGTTATGAAAGTACTTAATGAAAACCCTTTAGCTAAATTAATCAATCATTATGAGCCAATTGTATTAGACCCCTTTATTTCTTCAGTGCATTGCTAATTTAATTTCTATGTGGTTTCATATCATATGTTGGCTCATAATTATTTAGATAATTATGTTAATGTGGTGTAGGTAAGGGGTAATTAATGGATTTAATTCATACCTTAACCTAAATGAAACATAAAATCAATCTAATTGTTCTAAAATAAAATTTAACTAATTCACACATAGGAGAAATGGGTTAGGACCAGCAAACTCTTTTCACATTTCCTAAGTCAAATCAAATTTAAAAATAAAATTCTCTTTAAAAAATTTTGATTCACTTTGAATAATCTTATTTTATAGGATTATCTTTAGGAACTAATTAGGGTGAATAAATTCATATGCTTATATCACTTTTCTTCTTTCCAAGCATGCTAAATATTGTTTGCCATATGAAATCATGCATTCATATCTTTTGAAAAATTAATGAAATAAAATATTTACTTTTCTGTCAAATTGCATATTTTGGCTAAAGTTAAGAATATGAGTGGCTATTATCACTATTAAATCAAAAATTATTTTCAAAACCTATAAATCAAAGATTGTAAATGAAGTGATGCTACTTATAAGTACTTATAAGCTTGCATGTGATTATAGCATAAGATGTATATTATGTGATTTTCTTCTCTTCTCTTAACATGGAATTGAATAGGATTTGCAAAGTGTATAATTCATTTGAAAATAACATAACACTTGCCTAAATCTATTCGTATGCTTTTCTATGTTATGACTTAAGAAGGATCTTCACATTTACACATGTAAATTTTACAACCAAATCAAACAAAAATCTTTTGCATGATTCGTCATCCATTTGCTTCTTTTTGTACATGCACATTTAAGAAAAGTGGTATATTAGTCTGGACATCCTGGGGTTGCGAGGCTTTAAGTAAAATAAAAACATGTGTCAATAATGGCACCCTTGGTGTAGAAAAACAATGGCTCTGTACTCACTTATGTCTTTTATATATGTGGATCTGCATTTGATTAATGGATAAAAGAGTCTGTCTTTTCTACTTAATAAAAACATGCATTCATGGAATATCTAAATTTTCTTAAACAACATCTCTTTGCATTCATCATTAAGATGTGCTAAGAGTTGCATTGGATGTATAGATATGCTTAGGATTATTTATATGCATGATATAGATGGTGGAAAGAAATTAATGGTTGTGTGTTATGTGATAGTAATTCACCTTAACTAATCCTAAGATTCCTTTCTTATTGAATAGGATTATTTAGAGCAAATCTAAACTTAGGATTAATTAAAATACATAATAAAATATTCACTAAAGAAAAATCATTAATGAATCTATCTTAAAATTACTTATAGGGATGAAAGAAATTCTTCTCTTTTCTTCTCTTTACAATATTTAGTAACTAAATGTAGGTTCATTCAAACCAAATCAAATCATCAAATAAAATTGACAAATTAGCTAAATCACTTAAAATGAAACCACCCTCTAAGTTGAATCCTTCACACTTAGAAAGTTCTAACCTTAAAACTAAGACATGCCACACAAGCCTTAAATGGCACACATTAGGCAAAGTCATGATTTCTAGTTCTATGTTAGAGTGCATGGTTTGATGCGATTTTATTTTATGATATAATATTTTTAGACTGGATGTTAGGGTGCATGTGTGTAGATTGGATGATAGGATGATCTTAGTCTAATCATATCTTCTGCAGGAGATTGTTCTTAAGGGGTGCTGTAATAAAAATAAAAATACTTTTGCTGTGTAGGTTTGTTATACCCCTAAACATGATCAGAACTAGGACAGGTAGACTTGGTGACCCATGTGTGGAGTGCTAAGTCCAAATTATTCATATAACTGCTTGGGTTGTGTGGTATGTTTAGCTAATCTCTATTTTGCAAATTTAGTTAGATTATCTTTCTCTTTTGATTTGAATTTTGCAATTAAAATTTGGAATGAATGTTATGGGAGAATTATGGTGAACATTGGTCATAAGACCATATCTTATGTACCATGTGAAGCCTTGGGAGCAAACCACATCTCAAGTCAAATCAAAAGGAAGAAAGAAGTGAAGAAAAGAAAGAAAGAAAGAAATGAAGAAATGAAGAATGAAGAATGAAGACCCCCATAACATGAATCCCTTTTTAATTATAATTATTCATTTGTAATCCGGGTTGTATAAGGTAAGAGCTTGGCTACCCATTTTTACTTTTCGAGTTTATGTAGTGGAGCCCAACCACATCAGCCTCTTATTTTTTGCGCTAATTTTATAAATTGTTTGATGTTTTGTTTTTGATTGTGCAATTAGGATGGCATGATTTCCCTAGTTTTCTCATTATTTGATGAGTGACCTGGATGCAATTAGGCTCTTAGGGAAAAATATTTTTTTCTATCCAATTAATCAACTCAAAATTAAATTTAATAACTCATAACCTCACCTAAAGCCTAAGACATAAATCAAGATAATAAAAGATTTAGCAACTCCTTAGCTGGATGTTGTATGTCTCACATCATGCATAAAAATATATTGCTTCACTCTAATGGAGGGTTTCCACCTTTGCTTGAGAAAATGGTTTGGCCTTTGAGAGCCATGGTGGAAACACATCTCCTTCATTTTGATTTTGGTCCATAATCAATCTTCTCTTGCATTAGGTATATAAAATCTCATAGACTGTGTCAAATCAACATATCCAAAAATTAAAACTTAATAAAATTTGTATTAGATTAAGTTATTTATTCATACCCTTCATGATCTAGTCTCTTAGGGAGTGTGTTTAAGGACTTAGTCACCTTTCTAAATAAATAATAGCCTAGCTATCTTGCAAAGCATAAGATGTAATTAAAATCATAGGAGGAGTTACTTGTCGGCCACCCCTAAGCAGTTGTAAGTCCAATAGTCGGGTGGTTTATCCTCTCTTATGGAGATAAACCATATACCCATTTTTTTCCTTAAATTTAGGTCATCCCTTAGCCCTAGCCAAAGCTCCCTAAATTTAGGATCCGAGGTTGCTATTTCCCTTTGCGGGCTGCAAGCATAAATCCTCACCTCTTAGGCATTTTTATGATCTTGTATTATGGAATTATAAGCCCTAAATTTCTAATAAAAATTTAACTCAAACATATAATTTTTCTCAAATTTTAAAAATATAAAGCCCAACCATAGGATAGTTTGGGATGCTCACTATGTTTCCTAATATCATGAGCATCCCCTACTCATCTTCCTTTGGTTTCAATAATAACTCTTTCATTTTGATCAATACCACTTGATTTTCCAAAAATAATCAATTTGTTGATAGTCCTATCTTTGAAATCTTTGGAGATAATGATCATTTACCTTAATCGAGAGTATTCTTAAGAAATCTCACCCTTTAAGATGTAATTAACTATGGGGGCTTGCCTCTATAGGGAACTTAATGAACCCGATTTAAAATAAATCCTACTTTACTTTTTCATGTAAAATAAGGGAAGAATCTCTGGTACGTTCGAAGACCCATTGTCCTTAGGAGTCATTATTAAAGTGATTAGGTCCATTGTAAGATGGTGACTTCTATCTCTCGATATAGTACATTATTCCTCAATGTCACACCCGATCACCCTAATAAGTACATTTATGAATCTACCTGGTGTCCCAACAATATACGAAACAAATTTTATTTTTCAAATTCCCCAAAAAAGTTTGAGAAATAAAATACACCACAAGTGTTCTTCTGAATCTCTTGGAGCATATTAATGAAATCTGGCTACTAGAGATATGCCCTTATAGTTGGATCATGCATGAACTTAGCCCAAACCTCAAGACCTTGAAATATATTTTCGAATGGAGAAGCTGCTGGAGGTTTTCAAGAATGAGCAGCTGGCACCCTAGCATCCGCAAGTCCCAACTTGAGTGCTTTGTTGTTGGGAATTAGATCGAGGCCCTTCTGGTAAGCAACAATTGCTTCTTCATGGTTTTCGAACCCAAGATTAGTGGCACCAAGGTGGTTGTACCCTTTCGAATAATCTTCTTTAATCTCAACGGTCTTACATTCGTCGATGAGAGCCTCAGCATAGAGGTGGAGAGAGGCATAGGTAAAGAGGTTGGAATAGAGGATAGTTGGAGGGGGAGGGTTCTATGGACCTCTAAGACAAAGGAGGTGGGTGGTTACAAAATGAAGATTTTGTGTGGAGGGAGATCAAGAGAGAAGGTTATTTGGAGCGCCAAATTTTCGAAGAGAGAAATTTTTTTTTTAGTGACTTTGGTTCATAGGAGTTGAGTGAATGAGAGGGAAAGAATTATTCTTCCTTGTCCGACCTGTAGCATTGACAAGGAGAGTGTCAGGAAGAGAGGCCTATTTTACGTGTGAGATGGACGGGATGGAGAGTTCGTTCTTGCTTGTAGTGGAGATGGGACTGGGCTTAATTAAGTGGGGTGGTATGGGAGGGATGATGTGGTGGCCTATTATTGGTCGAATGGGAGGTGGAGGCATAGAGATGGGCGGCTATGAGTTCCAAAGCATTGATTGGGCACAATTAGGAGATAATTAGGTAGATTTATCTAGAAATGCATTCTAATTTTGGAAAAAATGTTAAGCACGATAACCTTAATTAAATTAGATGTTTATTCTAGATAATTTTAATGTTCTAGATGCAATGACATAGTCCATTTCATGATCGGAGGTCACTTAGTTTCAAGTCAGTGTCGAATTGGATCAATTTCAGTTTAAAAATCTACATTATCACTTTTGACTGCTTGACGCTTGTGTAGATTCATCCGAACCAAGTGTGAACAGTCTCATTTGATAGATTTTGATATTTCAAAGCTAACGACATGTTCTATTTCATGAACGGACATCATTTGGGCATCGTTATAGCCTTCCCACATTGATATACGTGTAGGCGTATCGATGAATTTTCTTTTTGATTGGTCGACCGTCAAATTATGCAATATGTATATTCTGATCAATTTTGATTTGAATGTAACGATGAAGTCCGCTCATCAATCAGAGGTCATTTCAATTAATTTTGGCAATGTCTAATATTTTTCAGCTTTGATGTGTGATCCAAAGCTCATTGAATTCATCGTGTGAGCTCAACTTGACTTATGGCACAGGCATGGAGGTCAATAAATGCCCCCCCATAAATATGATTCACACATAGAGTGGGTCATGTTTGTTGAAAATTGGTTGACCTTTCGTGCCGACTGTGAATCTCAAATTACTTCGGCTTCAATTTCAATAGGTACCCTAAAGATCTCTTTCTTTTATGTCATTGTAGATTTGAATTCCCTCTGACCCTAGCTTCCTGCTTGATCGAGTTTGATGGAAGAATTTGTTTGTTTATTTTAAGATTTGAAATTCCTTCTACCATAGCTTTAAGCTTGATGGACATGAAGAAGGATTGACCTGATTTGTCCACATTGACTTGACAAGTGTATGCCCTAAGTTCTGTATTTGCTGCTTTGACAGACTCTTTAAATGGTGTATATAGATGACCTAGCTTTTTGGCTTATTTTAGGTCTATAATATTGAGTTATCAATCTAGCAATGCATATTTTAACAGACTGAATAACCATAAAATTTATTTAGTTCAGTCATCGGCTTTGTATGAACTATGGAATTACTTCTTCGGTCCTATGCTTCTTATTTTGAAAAACTTAATGAGAAAATTGACTTTGATCTGTGCTTTGTGCTTGATCAGATCATGTGAAAATAGATTGATATATCATATTGCAGGCAATACGAGGATTAATTTAAGGCAGCTCTATGTTGAGAGTTATTTCCTCAGATTGTCTTGGTCCATCGATCAAGTAGAAAGACCTCTTGATTCTGGTTTCTTATAATCACTAAGCTGAATTTAGTTTGAGATTAAACATCTATCATCATTAGACTGACGACTAGGAGCTCTTTCACTGCGGCCTTTTCATATGGCTTGTTGAGTGAGGAGAGCGTCAGCGACTTAACTATTTATGGGCTTGTTGAGTCAGACCTTTATAACCTACTCGAGACTTCGACTTAAGCTATGGTGGATTAGTGATTTTGTTATCAGATTAAAGAATGAGGGCTCTTTCACTATGGTCTTTTCTTGCAGCTTATTGAGTGAGGAGAGCGTCAGCAACTTGGCCATTTATGGGCTTATTGAGTTTGACCTTTAGAACCCATCCGTGTCCCAGACTTGAATATGTAAAGGTTAATGATTTTCCAACTTAGTTGATTGATGCTTCTGAAATTGGGAGTTCATCTAACTTGATCTTCAGAATTTGATAAATCTGGGAGATAAACTTTTGATATTTGGGGCTATCTTTCATGCTTGGAGTTGATTCTTTTTGTTCTTGTAAGAGCCTGCAACTTTGACCATAACAGTCACAGATATATTCAAGGATCTCGGCAACCTGTATATATATACAAGAAGACCTCATGTTTTGCAGGAGAGGGTTGAACAACCTTGACCATAAAAAATGGCTCATTTCTAACAGGGAGATTGCAAATTAGTTCAAAAATATATTGCAAGGTTTGATTTCCTTTACTGTAAAATAATCTTAATATATTTTTTTAATCAAAATATGAATATATCTAAGGATCTTAGCTTAAAGGACGATATCGACTTAGATAAATATATAAAAATGCCTCCTGTCTAATAGGGGAGCTTTCACAGTAACTGTTGAGAAAATTCAGAATGTCTTTGGTTCTATGCTTTGTGCTTTTAGACTTATTGAAGACTTCCTCTTGAGAGTTTGAAATTTATATTTTTCTCCTGTCCCGGCTTTGTGCCTTGGCGGACTTAATGGAGTTGATGATTTGTTATTGAGATGTGAACATCTTCGGTCTTATGCTTTGTGCCGAACTTGTCGAATATTCATTCTTGAAATTTGAAATTTATATTTTCCCGCTGTCTTGGCTTCGTGCCTTAGTGTACTTGATGGAGTTGATGAATTGTTGGTGAGATGAGAACATCTTTGATCCTATGCTTGGTGCTTTGACATACTTGTTGAAGACTTCATCTCAAGGATTTGTATCTTATATTTACTTCTGTCCTTGCTCCATGCCTTGGTGGATTTGATGGAGGAAATAATGAATTATCTTGAAGACTTGTCGTGATTGCCTTCTTACTTCTGCTTATATAGAAATGTCTGACACTATCCCTCAGAGCCTTTGTTGGGTCAATGACAAAGAGTCATTAGTCCAATGCTTTACGTGTAATGGGCATGTTAATGATATAACTCCCTTGGTATGAACATTGGGATGGCTTCTTCAGTCCCTTTCTTTCTGCTTGATTAGACTTGCTAAAGAAAAGTTTCCTTTGGTCTTTGCTTTCTACTTAATAGACTTGTTGAAGGAGTTGAGATTTCATATTTGATATTGATACTAAACTCTACTTAGTGCCTTCTTGAGTGAGGATAATTTTTTTTTTTTTGATTTAGGAAATTGTCCTTATGACCATTAGGGATGATCTCTCAGTTTGGGCCACTTGAACTCACCAAGTTGGAGGGATTTGGAGATTTAGATGCCTTTATCTTTGAACTAACAAAGTAGGAGGATATCTTATTGTGGCTTTTGTGGCGTATTGAGTAAGCAGACCTAGTAATGACTCGATCATATTTGGGTGTGTTGAGTCTGACCATAAGCACCCACTTGAGTCTTGGACTTGAGTAATTGATGGAGGGTTTAATCATCAGTCTTACGAGGTGGGGGATCTCTTATTGAGCCCTTTATGGCGTGTTGAGTAAGTAGACCTGTCAATGACTTGACCGTATTTAGGTGTGCTGAGTTTGACCTTATGCATCAAATCGAGCTCTAGATTTGATGTATGGATGGAAGTTAGGTCTCCAACTTGATTTGTTAAAGTTTACAGACTTGAAAATTTCTCTTTTTGGTTAGTAAGACTTTGAAACTTGTGAATTTGAATTCATAATTTGAACATATATATAGGGATCTCGGCTTTATGTGTGATGTCAACCCAAATAGAAAAGGAGGCCCCCTATCTTACAGAGGAAAGCCTAACATTTTTCTATAAAATTCTAAAAATGCCCCATGTCCGATAGGGGGACATTTTCTTTATTTTAGAAATACATTCTTGTATTATAAGAGAATTTCTAAGCAAAACTTACACATATAATGACGGTGAGGAATAATTGATATTCTCATCACTAGGACCAATTCTCCTTCTTGAAAAGCTCAAGGACGTACTATATGATCGAATGCTTTGGACGTCCTCGCTCGGTAGACTTCTAAATTTTACTGAGCTTGGAGCCTAGCTTTGTCAAGCACATCAAGCTCTTTTACTCGTAGACATGCATTCTCATCTTGGGTACGATCGTGTTGAATGGCTACTCGAAGCGAAGGTAGTTCAACTTCAAGTGGTAGAACTACTTTAACCCCAAATACTAGTGCATAAGGAGTGGATTTTGTGGGAGTCTTATAGGTGGTGCGGTAAGCCCATAAAGATTCCACAAGCTTGTTATACCGGTCCCTTTTATTTCTTGCGAGGATCTTTCTGTGTAGCTTGACTAGTGTTTTGTTGAAAGCCTCGACCAAGTCATTTGCTCTCAGATTATCAATCGATGAGTATCACCAATCAATCTTATGTTAATAAGAAAATCTATTGATTTTAGTTTTCTTGAAGGCTGGACCATTGTCTGAGATAATTTAGCACGACATACCAGATCTATAAATAATATTATGTGTGAAGAAGTTGATCAATGCTCGACTATGACTTCCTTGAATGGGGGCAGTTTCAGCCCTCTTGGGGAAATAATCAGTGGCTGCTAGGATGAAGTGATGACTAGCTGATGATGGTGGCTCAATTGGTCCAAATACATCCGTTCCCCAATACTCAAATGGCCAAGATGCTATCGTTGGGTGCAACAAATTTTGAGGTTAACGAATGATGTTATCGTGGATCAGGCATTCATGGCATCTTTTGGCATGATCAGTGTAATCCTTTGCCATGGATGGCCAGTAGTGTCCCATTCTTTGATTTTAAAAGCCATTCTAGGACCTGATTGGTGTGTGCCATAAAATCCTTCATAAATTTTAGCAATTACCTTGTTGGCTTCTTCTATTCCCAAGCACCGTAGCCATATCTGCTTGAAGGATCTATGATAGAGGGTATTGCCAATATAAGCATATAGTCAAAGCCTTTTCTTGAGTTATGTAGCCACTGACTTATTGCTTGGCAGTTTGTCTTCCTTGAAATAGTCATCAAAAGGTTATCTCCAATCTTCCTTCTCTTCTACGATAATGATTTTATTTCGTGACTTTGGAGCTTCCTCAGATTGAGGTATTTTCTCTTGAATAGTCTGAGGCTCATCTTGTTGACTTTGAGAAGTACCTAGTAAGAGAGTGTGAGAAGAAACGTGAGTTGCATCCTGCTGGTTTGCATTTGATGAATGGAATTTTAAGTTTTCACCTAGGACAGTGCAAACACTAATTAACACATAACATTTTTATCCATACTTGTCATTTCTTTAGCTAGCTTAGTCAGGCAATCAACTTTATTATTTCTGGCTTGAGAGACCCGAGTTATAATGATGTTTGGAATTTATTTCATAAGCTCAAGGGTTCACTTGGTGAGCCAATTCAAGCTTATTAATTTTATAAATACCCAGCACTTGATTAATGATGAGAAGAGAATTGTCATAAACTTTTAGATTTTGAGCTCCCATGGAAATAGCTTCCTCCAAACCTACCACTAACGCTTCATATTCTACTTCATTTTTGGTTCATGACTCAGTCAACCTGTAAGAGTGCCTCCTTATACCACCTTTTGACATGATCAAGATGAGGCCAATGCCAGCTCAAGCTTTTGGGAGATTTGAGGGCTGAGTGTATTTGATGGATGAAGCTCCATCAAAATACAATTCTCATATTTGCTACTTTTTCTTTTCATATATATACATGATCTGCTCATTAGAAAGATCATAGTTGAGTGATGAATCTGATATGGTTGAAAGAAGAAAGTTAAAATTTGCTTTGCCTCTTTCTAGGGAATATATGTGATGTAAAATTATAGTAGAAGAACAAACATCATGCTGCTTAATCCAACATTGGTCTTGTCATTAAGAACTTCTGCGGATTGATCCTTGAGACGAGAGTACTTTTATGAGATAACACGTAATGACAGAGCTTTTGGACAGCAAAGATTAATGCTAAGCAATGCTTCTCAATTAGAGAATATATCATTTTTGCTCCTATTAAACCTTCGATTGATGTAGTATATGACGTTCTCATTTCCCTCTTCATTATGTTATACAAACAATGCACCTAGAGATTCCTCCAGTGCCACTGTGTATAAGATGAGGGGTTTTCTTGATATTAGTGCTATGAGAATGAGTGGGTTCTACAGATACTTCTTAATACTGTCAAAAGCCTCTTAACGTTCTTTGTTCTATTTAAAAGAAGTATCCTTCTTCATTAGCTTCTTCCTCTTGGATGCGGATATCTGATTGCCGCCTTCGATGAATTTCTAGCTCAGAGTGTGGAATAGATATTTCTTTAATCGGATGACTGCGATCAAAGCTGACCTCTTCTCGAAGATATGGAGCTAGTTGGCAACGGGATCTCCTGGATGACTCTCCAAGGTGTCGACCGTCAAAAATTTCATCACATATGACCTTTCTCTTAGGTACCCATTCTTGATGAGTTTTATTTGTGGTGGATTTTTGAGAGTACAGTCAAGATGTCACATCGATGTCTTTCTTTAAGGCAGTTTCACTTTGAGGCTTTGGCCTCCAAATTTGCTTACCTTTTTACCAAAATCTTTCAACGATGGATTCTTGGACCTATAGTTTAAGTCTCATGCCTCGATGCTCACCGTGCAAGGATTGTATCGGTTGACATCTTACTGAGGTTGTAGGAGGAGGTCTCCTTGGAGGAACTACTTTAGCCTCCCTGATGATAAAACCTTGATATTTTCTTTTCATCAGTCATTTCTCCTTAACAACTTTGAGGGCCTGATGCACTCTTGCATATACAATTTTGTGTTTCCTCACTAGAGAAGCTGGAACTTGACGTTGTTGGGTCCAAATGGACTATTTGATTTGACCAGTAGAGCTGCTTCGCTTTACCCATCTTAAGCTGTCAAACCTGTTATGGGTTGAAACACTCTTATAGTTCCACGTTGGTTGTTGTGGTGTTTATTTTTAGATTATGGGGAGAGGGGGGGACACCACATAAATCAGGGTGTACTTATTGAGGTGATCAGGTATGACATGAGGGAATAACACATTATCTCGAAAGATAAAAATCACTACCCTAAGATAAACCTAATCACCTAATAAAGACTCCTAAGGCATGATGGGCCTTTAAATGTACCAGAGATTTTGTTCGTACTTTACATGGATGAATAATATAGGGTTTATTTAAATTGGGTTCTAAAGTTCCCTATGGGGACAAGCCCCCATGATTAATTACAACTTAAGGAAGGTGAGTTCCTTAAGAATACTCTTAATTAAAGTAGGAAATTATTGTCTCCAAAGATTTCAAAGATAGGACTATCAACAAATTAACTATGTTGGGAAAATTAAATGAGATAGATCAAAAGGAGAGACTTATTATCAAAGCCAAAAGGAGATGAGTAGGGGATGCTCATGATACTAGGAAGCCTTGTGAGCATCCCAAACTATCCTATGGTTGAGCTTTATATGTTTGACATTGAAGAGAATTATGTATTTGAGTTGAAACTTTATTAAAAAGCTAAGACTTATAATCCCACAATACAAGATTATGGAAATGCCTAAGAGGTGAGGATTTATGTCAGAGCCCAAGGAGAAATAACAACCTAGATCCTAACCTAGAGCTTTGGGGCCAAAGTAAGTCCCAAAATTTAAGGCAAAAAAATTTGATTATTTACATCCACAAGAGAGGGTAAACCACCCGACTGCTAGACTTATAACTGCCTGGAGTAGCAGCCAACTAAGTCCTTCTACATTTTAAAACCATTTGGTCAAGTCATATGTTTTGCAAGATGGTTACATTGTTATTATTTAGAAAGAAACTAAAGTCCTTAAACCCACTCCCTAAGATACTAGAACATGAATGGTATGAGCAATGACTTAGTTTAATGCAAATTTTATCAAATTTTATTTGATTTTGGACTGTTCATTTTGACAAAGGCTATAAGATTTTATATGCCTAAATGCATGATGAAATAGGATTATTGGCTAAATCAGAGAGAAAGAAGTATTTTCCAACATAAGGGAAACCCTCAAAGGTCAAGTCTTCCCCTATCATGCAAAGGTGGAAACCCTTTCTTAGCAAGAATGAAATAAGATGATATGCATGATATTAAGCATACAACATTCAGCTAAGGGGTTGCTAAATCTTTTAATTATCTTGATTTAATATCTAAGGTTTAAATGAGCTTATGAGTTATTTAGAAAATTAGATTATGAGTTATGATTGGGGTAAAAAGTTTATTTTTTCCTAAGAGCCTAATCGAATCCAGATTACACATTAAATCATACATGAAGAAACTAGGAAAATACATGCCATTTCTATTACACAATGTAAATGAATCATCAAACGATTTATAAACCCAACATAAAAGAATAATAGGCTGGTGCGGTCGGGTGCCGTCGTATAACTTGAAAAGTGAAGTGGGTAGCCGAGTTCTACCCTTATACAACTCAATAAATAAAAGAATAATTATAAATTATAAATGATAAGTGTTATGGGGGTCTTCAAGTCTTCATGCTTTCTCCATTTCTTCATTTGATTTGATTTTCTAGCTCACATGGCACCCCTAGATTAAACCTTCTGACCAATGTTCATCCTTAACCCTCATAACACTTAACAAAATTCCTAATGCACATTTACATTAAAAGAATGGAAAAGTAAATCTAACTACATGTGCAAAATAAGTGTTAGCTAAACGCACCATATAATTGAAGCAGTTATATGTATAATTTGGACTTATCACCCTGCACATGGGTAACCAAGTCCACCTGTCATAATTTAGATTATGCCAAGTTGCAAGGAGAGCATTTATATTTATTTTAAGCACCCCTTAAGCACAATATTCTGCAAAAGACATAATTAGGCTAATCATGACCTAACATCCAGTCTACGAAGCATACATCCACCAAAGCATACCACAAACTAAACATACATCAAACCATGCATCGCCCTAACATAAAGGTAGAAGTGGTGACTTAATCTAATATGTGTGTATTACAACTTGTGTGGTATATCCTAACTAGGCTATAGAGTTATTATTCTCTAAGTATGAAGGACATTTAATTATAAAGGGTGGTTTCACTTAAAATGGTTTAATTGATTTGTAAATTTTACCTAGCATTTTATTTTGTTTCATTTGATTAACACTAAACAACTAAGCATTTTAAAGAGAAGGAAAGAGAGGATCACTCTCTTATATCCCTACCTTAAGTCAAATCTAAAGCAAATTAATTAAAGAATTCCCTTTAGTGAATGGCTTATTACATATTTTAAATTAATCCTAAGTTTAGTTTTATTTTGAATAATCTCATTCAATAAGGAAGACATCTTAAGATTAATTGGAATTAATTACTATCACATAACACATGTTTGTTCATTTCTTTCTATCATATATAACATGCATATGATTAAGTGCTAAACATAACTATACATAAAGTTTATATCTTAGCACACTTAAATAATGAATGTATGCAAATGTACTTGGAATTGATGTTTCATTTGGTTGACTTATTTGGTTAGATAAATACACATTCAAATGTATGAAGGTTTTAAGAAAGTACGTCACCATTATTTTGCACCAGGGGAGTGAGGTAGGAATCTCCTTGGGGCTACTTAAAGTTATGCATCCCTAGAATGTCCAGACTTATATATCTATTATTCTTAAATACAAATGAATTCATAAACAACTATAAGAATAGAAAACCATGCAAAAATAAAATTTGGTTTATTTAATTTATTTGCATAAATGAATTAAACCTCTATCCCAATTCTAATGTCAAAATGCATAAGAATGAAATCAAATAGGTACGTCGCCATTATTCAACACAAGGGGAGTGAGGTAGGAACCTCCTTGGGGCTACTTAAAGCCGTGTGTCCCCGGCTGTCCAGACTAATATACTCATTAACATTCAAACTTATGTAAATCAACATATGAATGTAAGAAAGATATTTCACTTCATACACTAAGCTTATATTCACATGTACCTCCTATGTGTATACATAACTAAAGTCACAATATATTTTATTATTCATTAATAAGCTTTTGAAAATACATTAGAGATTTAATAATGATAATAGCCACATATATTTCTAATTAAGTCAACACATGCAAATTTGATGAAAAGAAATCATTTTATTTAATTAATTTTTAAAAGAGATGAATGCATAAATCAAGTGACATATGCCATTTTAAAATGATTGGAAAGAAATAAAACAACACAAGAATGTAATTTTATTCAGTCCAACTAATTCCTAAGGACAATCACATTAAATAAGCTTATTTAAAATAAACCAAAGTTTCTTAAGGACATTTTAATTTCATATTTGATTTGATTTAAGGGATGTGAAGGAAGAGGTTTGCTAATCCTAATCTCATTCCCTATATGTGTGAGTTAATTTGAATTAATGAAGAGCAATTAAATTGATTTTATGGCTTAATTAGGTTGAGATATGAATTAAATCAATTAATTAAACCCTTACCGATATCTCCTTAAGTTAATTAACAAATTAATGATGAGCCAACATGATATGCAACCATATAAAAAGTAAATTAGCAATGCTCCTAAGGAATGAAAAGGGCTTAATGCAATTGGCTCATGTTTAATAGCGCTTAATTAATTATTTTTATTATTTTCTCACACATGTAAGCTAATCATAATTTCTTTAGATTTCTTTATACTATTAAACATCTAAAGAACTACCCAAAGCTGATTAATCAAAGTTAGGAATGAAATGGATTTTAAATTAATTAAGCCCTTAATTGGTTAATTAAATCCTTCGATTATATTTAATTCGGATAATGAAGTTAACTTAGGAAAAGTGATTAAGGAAGAGGATCCCTAAGTCAAAACAATCAAGACTCAAAATAGATTCCTTTCTTTAATTAATTAATTAAGTGCTAATTAATTATTTAAGCTTTAATTAATTTGAAATAAATGAAGAGGCTTAATGAAATGGTCATAAGGAATAAACCCAAACCATTTTCCTAAGACTTTTCATTGTTAACAGATGGCAATAAGCTTAATTAATTAATTATTTCACTATCCATTTGCTTAATTATCATTAATTAAAGTAGAAGAGTAATTAAGGCTCAATCAATTGATCTCCCTAATTAACTATCTAATAAATACCAAGAAAAATAGGGGAGGTAGAGGCATGCCCCTAAACATCTGTGAAAATTTTATAATTAATTGGATAAGAGTAATTAGGCTAATTAAAATTTTAATTAAATTTTAATTAAGTAGAAATTACTATACAAAATTAATTAATAATAATTTTCTTAGATTCTCCTCTGAAATACCTTCCCAAAAAGCCCTCATTTATATTTTTTATATTTTTATAGGATTAGTTATGAATTTAGAAAGATTCAACTTTAAAAATGGATTAATTAAGCTAATTAACACCGTATTCCTGTCGGCATCATGCGACGGCTGACGTGTCTCTCTTTGCATGTGGTGCAACAGGATAGGCTATTTTAGTAGTCACATCAGGATGCTAACTTGGATTGAGGCAGATGAGCTTTTGCGTAGGCCGTCCATTCTAAGATTGGATGGCCATGATCAGATTCATGATTTAAAAAAAAAATCAAGGGATCTATGCGTGATTTGATCATGGCCATCCGATCCAATCACGTAGAATGGATGACCCATGATCTCTCTCCTATGAGCGATGGGAGACAAAGCCCGTCCACCATGGATCACTCAATCCAAGCTCACCCAAGCTTGAATCCACTCCAAACTCAGCCTACACCTTCGCATGAAGGATCCATAAGGATCCAACGGCTAGGATGGGCTCAAATACAAGTTTCCTTTACAAAGCTCCAAACTATTTTCATTCAAGGATCGATTTTAATGGCATACCTCACCAGAGCTTGTGATCGATGGTTCTAACAATTGAGAAAGCTTCGCTTGGTAGAAATGAATCCCTGTTGAGCCGCAGGAGCTTTGATTTGAAGTGGTTTACTCTAGAGGTCAAGGTTCTCATATTTAGCATTTGGTCTTGATCAAACTATGGCTTTTGATAGTTTAGAAGCTTGGGAAATGATTTGGTATTGCTCGACAAGGTGTGGTGATGGTGTGTGTGAGTTTAATTGAAGTTTGATGGAGTGGAGAAGAAGTATGAATCATAAGCACCTTCCCCTATTTGATTTCACATGGGAGAGGGGAGTTTCGATTGAGGGAGTCTTAGGAAGGTTTGAAAATGCTCTGAGGGAATTTGTTTCTCACTTGGGGGCTCTGAGAGTGCGAATAGTCATGAATCCCACTTGAATTGATAGGATATACCCCTCAATTGCACTTGATGTATGGACAGGATCTGTCTTTGAATTTCTATTGACTACTCATCTAGGCGGGGTCACCGCCAACTCCACGCGCACCAGGTTGGAGGAAGTTGTGGTAGGGAGCTCAAGGCAAGATATGGGGGGATTGAGTTGGCTTAGTCTCATGGGTGCTCAGTTTAGCTTGAGAGGGGAGGAGGTGAAGTCCTCTTGGTCCATGGTTGATCCTAACTATTTTTGGGCTAAAGGGGTGCCATATGGCAATGGGATGGCTGCCCAAGTGACGGGAGAGTGGACTTTGCTTTTCATAGAAAGAGTCCAATATGGGAGGTTTTTCCAATGGCTAATCCTCTTAGATTAGGTCCCACATAGATTTGGGCTGGTTTGGGTGTGATCTAGGACTAGTTTGGGTCACGTTTGACCAGCTCCTAGGGTCCCATGGGTGGTTTTGGGTGTTTAGGCTTCACTTGGTCAAATGGGTTTATATGGGTTCATGTTGGGTTGGGTTGACCAATTGGTCAAATTGGGTCAAACTAAGGCTTGGGTTAGGTTCAAATGATCATTTAAAGAGTTTTGGTTCTAGTAGTTTTGATTAAATTTGCTTAGGTTTGATTTTGACACATTTGGATTCAAATAGGTCAAATGGGCTAAGTTGACCAATTTGACCAAATTAGGTTGGGTTAGGTGTTGGTTCAAGTTCAATTGGTTAGTTGAAAATAATTGTAGACTTTGGTTTGGTTTAATTTGGAATTAATTTGAATTTTGGCCAATTAAACTTTTTAGGTCAATTTGGGCTAGGTTGGGTCAAGTTGACCATTTGGTCAAATTGGGCTAAATTGTGACTTTGGTCAAATTCAATAAGTGATTTGGAATGATTTTAAGCCATTGGTTGTAATCAATTTGGGTTAAATCATGATATGACCCATTTTAGCTATTTAGGCTAATTTGGGTCAACTTAGGTCAAATGATCAATTGGGTTTGGTTTGGCTCAATTAAGGGTTTGGTCAGGTTCAATCATTGATTATGAATGAGTTTGAATTAATAGTTTAAATCAATTTGGTATATGATGGGTTTTGGCTAGTTTAGGTTTCATCTAGTCTAAAGGTTGACTTGGTCAAAGGACCAAGTTGACTTGGTTTGACCCAATTCAAGGTAGTTGATCACCCTAGGATGATTGTTGATCATGATATAAGATTTGGATAGGATTAGTTCGATCCAATTTGAGTTGGATTAGAACTTGGCTCAAAAAGATCTTTTAGGTCACTTTGGGTCAAGTGGACCTAAATAGGTCAATTAGTTTGGTTTTGGCTTGATTCAAGTTTAGTTGAACTCATATATGAGCCTAGGATTGAAATATAAATTCAAGTGCAATAAATTTGGGCTATGATGGATTTTGGCTCATTTGAAGTTTTCAAGTCAAAAGGGCTAACTTGGGTTTGACTTGGGTTATCCTGAGTTTGGTTTGATAATTATAGTTTGTGTTTATATTTTGGTGAGTGATTGAAGGAATGATTGATTCATGAAGAAATCCATGGGCTTTGAATTATTTTGGGTATCATTTAGCCAAGTTCAAGAAATTGGCTAAAAAGGCTAAAATTGAAAATTTGATTTGATTTGGGATTGATTTTGGCTATTTGGATTCATATTTCATTTATATTAGTGAATATAAATAAAGGTATAAATGATTCATGAGAAAATCACTTGAGTTTGGAGTGATTTAGAAGCAAATTTGACCAAATTTAAGGATGTAGGTCAAAAGGGCTTAAGTAGGGAATTGATTTAGTTTGATTTATTTTTGGTAATTGGAGGGTGGGTTTCATTTATATTTGTGAATATAAATGAAGAAATAATTGATTTATAAAGAAATCAATTGAGTTTCAGTTGATTTGAGTTGAGATTTGATTAAGCTTATGGAGGTAGGTCCATGTGGCTTAAGAAAGGTCTTGATTTGGTTTGATTTGATTTGGCTCATTTGAATTTGGATTTAATTTGTATTTGTGAATATAAATAAAGGATTGATTGATTTATAAAAAAATCAACCAAGTTTGATTTGGTTTAAAGGGAGTTTTGGCTAAGTATATGAAGGTGGTTCATATGGCTTAGGAAGGGATTTTGGTATTTGAATTTGATCATGTGCTTCAATCATTTGGGGTTGGATTTGATTCATAATTTGGATTTGAATTTGAGTTTTGGTTTGAGGAAGGAAGCAAGGATTGGGTTTAAGGCTATAGGGTAGGCAAGTTTTCCTAAATCCCTAAGGCAGAATCTATTCCTATGGCTAACTCTTCTAAGTATCTAGGCTTGGATTAAGTGTTCACCTAATCACTAGAAGTCTCTTAAGATTAAGAAACTCTTAGGGTCTATAAGAGTCTTAGATCTATGATGAGGAAGTTGAGAACTCACTCCAAAAGTGAGGTAAACAAAAGGGCGCCTAATAGGTGTGGTGTAACTAACGAGGTACACCACATGTATTGGTGTTGATCGAGAAGATCAACAACATCTGAAGGATTGCAAGCACTAATAGAAATGATCTACTTCTAAACCTGAGATGTAGAAGGAATCAAGATCTTAGTGCCATGCAACTCATTCTTTTGCCAAGAGCATAAGAGTGGAAGAAAGGATCCACTGAGGGATCAAGTATGTGAACCTTCCACTGGAGAAGCAGGTTCAGCTTATCCATAGAGAGAATAATGGTTTGAGTTTGATTTGATTTGGGGAAAAAAGATCCACTGGGGATTAAGATATGATTTGTGCCTTGCTGGGAAGAAATTTGATTTAATTTAATTGGTGGGTATGCACTAGGGATGAGAATTTGATTTGAATTGTTGGCTTATGATTCGGGGCTCCACTCGGGAGAGGATGTGATTCAGATTTTTGAGGGCACATCTGATTGAGATATGAGCTCCGATCCGCTGGGGATAAGATGTGTTTAATATATGGATTTATTTGGTTTATTTTGGGGGAGCATCCACTAGGGATAAGAGTGGGTGGATTGAATCGGACTCCACTGGAGGGAGGATGATGGATTTAATTAAATGGACCCTATCAGTGTGAGATGGGTCCACTACGAAGGGGCTATATCAGCTTGGGTCTATTTTAGATTTACAAATCCAAAGGGTTAGTCTATCGGCCATCAAGTAGGACTATCCAACCTAAGGGTTTCCTTTCAATGTGCAATGATCAAGTCAGGAAGAAAGCTTGCAGACTCATAACTTCCTGAACAAGGAACCACTAAGGTGATCGGTTAATAGCACCAATCGAACCCGACCTAAGGCGACTATTAAGTAAATGCCGCTATGGACTAATATTGACTCAAAAATAGTTAGAATCAATTTAATTTTAGATGGACCCTATCGGTGTGTGATGGATTTATTGAGAAGGGGCTATTATTAGTCTAGGCTTATCTTAGATTTACAAATACAAAGGGATTTCCTACTGGCCGTGGAGTAGAGCTAACGAACCTAAGGGGTGCCTTTCGATGTGTAATGGTCAAGTTAGGAAGAAAGCTTGTAGGCTTACAACTTCCTGAACAAGGGACCACTAGGGTGATCAGTTGATAGCACAACAAATCGAACCCAACCTAAGGCAGCTCGTCGGTGTGCAACGATCATGCTAGAGAGAATGCCTGACAGACTTATATCTTTTAAAGCAAGGATGACCACCGGGGTGACCTGTTGGTGGCACAACAAGTCAAACCTGACCTAAAGGTGACTACTAAGAGTGTGCCGACTTGGGGACTTATCTCAACTCAAAAACAGTAAGGCAATTCCTATAGGGAGTTTTGCTGACACTGCCCTAAAGATAGGATGCCTGTTTGGGAAAAGGTACCACTGGGGGTTTTGCTCCTAATCCATAAGAGAATATATATATATATATATATATATATATATATATATATATATATCATTTTGTTTGTATATTTGCTTGGACCCGATTGGTGTGCGAGGGACCACACTGAGAAGGAGCATATATCAACTTAGTCCTATCTCAGACTTACTAGACCAAAGGAGAATCTACATATCCACAAGACATTAATTAACTATATTTAATGACAAGAGTTGGAATTTTAATGGTGAAACTATTTTAGACCCATACACTGAGGAGAATGGGGTAGATTGAGTTGGAGTCCTGTATATGGTGTGGTAAGCCCACAAGGGTTCAACTAACTGCTCATGCCACTAACGTTTATTGTCATCGAGTATCTTATTTAATATTTGGATGAGAGTTTTGTTGAAGGATTCTGCTAAGCCATTTTTCCTAGGGTAGTAGATGGTACAATATCTCCAATCTATGTTGTCTCTGGGCAAAGCTATTGATTTTAGTGCTCTTGAATGCAGTACCATTATCAAATATAATTTATCGAGGCACCCCAAACCTATATACGATATGGTTTCTGAAAAATGGGAGCACATGCTAAGCTGTGACCTCTCTAAGTGGGATTGCCTTTGCCCTCTTGGAAAAGTAGTCGGTGGCAGCTAGAATGAATCGGTGACCCTTGGAAGAAGGATGATCGATCAAACCCACTATGTCGGTACCCAAACACTCGAATATCCATGAGGCCAATGTAGGATGTAGAATGTTGGGTGTTGGTGTAAGACCACACCATGTACCTGGCATTGGTGGCATCTCCTAGCTACGTCCATGCAATCTATGATCATCGAAGGCCAACAGTATCCTAGTATCTTGATCTCAGCCTTTATTTTTGGACCGGATTATTTTGCTCCATATAAACTTGAGTGTACCTAAGTCATGATACTACAGGCTTCATATTTGTCCAAATAATGTAACCACATATGATCGAAGGATCGTCGGTACAAGGTGCCATCCACGAGAGCATAGGAAAGGGCTCTCTGCTTCACCTGATGTGTTAATGACTTCTCTTGAGGTAGTTTCCCTATATTTAGATAATCCATGAACGGTTGCCTCCAATCTAACTACTTATCCTTTTTGGCAACAATAACCTCTCCTTTAAGAGAGAGTCTCTCGATGAGTTCAACGTAGACAAGGAATAAGACTTGCCTATTTTGTACCCTTATTGGTATGGACTCATCTTCCGAACATGCCAACTCTTTGGAAAGTTTGGCCAATGCATTTGCTACTGCATTTTTTCCTCGAAGAATCTTGTAGATGGTAACCCCTGGGATTTAAGCCAACAACTCCATGGTGTACTTGTGGTAGTGATGGAGCTTAGGCTTTAGAACCTTGTAAGACCCAACAATTTGGTTGATAACTAGCTCAGAATCTATGAAGATGTTGATACTCTAGATGCATAGTGTAATGTATAACTCTAGACCGGCAATCAGAGCCTCATATTAGGCTTCATTGTTGGTGCATGGATTGGATAGATGATATGAGAATCTCTTCATATCGCAGTCCGGAGTTAGGAGAACTATTGCAACCCCTTCCTTTTCTAGAAGAGTAGATCGCAGTTCTTCTCTCTTTTAAAAGGAAGCTGCACCATCAAAATACATCTCCCAGTGGTGAATGCTAGTGTCCCCTAAGTTCATGATTTATTCATCAGGTAGGTCATCACTAAGCGGAGAATCAGCAGGAAGTGGTGTACTGCTAGAAAGTCTACTAGTGCTTACCCTTTCATCGCTGTGGTGATGTCAATAAAATCATAGACCAATCGTGTATATGGATATCATTGAGATGTCATTGTAGTGGATTGATCCTAGAGATCATATTCATCTTATGAGAAAGCATGCAATGTCATAGCTTTTGGGATGCAAGGATTAAAGCTAGGCAGTGCTTTTTGATAGGTGGGTAGTTTATTTCAATAGGAATTAGACGACGGCTGAGATAATAGAGTAGATTCTCTTTCCCTTTGTGGTTGGTTTGAGCCAAATAAAGGAGTGAGATTAATCATATATATCGATCAATGGCTTTCTGTGATAAGAATAAAGGTAGCATCATTAGGTAGTGCTTGATGTCTTCAAAAACATGCTGGCACTTATCATCCCACTTGAACTTAGCGTCCTTTTTGATAAGTGCTAAGAATGGCTGATATCTCGCTGATAGGTTGGAAATGAAATGTCTTAGATATGCATACTGTCCTTGGAATGATCTGAGCTGAGTTAGACTTTTAGGGGATAGCATTTCTAAGATAGCTTTGATATTCTCTGGATTAATTTCTATTCTATGGTGCCAGATAACGAACACAAGAAATTTTCTTGAAGCTACTTCGAATGTACCCTTCTGGGGATTCATTTTAAGGTTAAATTGTCTTAACCATTCAGAAACTACTCTCAAGTTAAAGAGGTGGTCTTTCCTTTCTTTACTTTTGACTACAATCGTCAACATAATATTTGACTTGATGATGAATGAGTTCATTGAAGATCTGAGTCATGGCCCGCTGGTATGTAGCACCAACATTTTTAAGGTTGAAATGCATGAACCTATAGGAAAAGATTCTGATCGGGGTTCAAAAGGTAGTGTTTCTTTCATCTTTAGGGACCATTATTATTTGGTTATAACCAGATGAGCCATCCATGAAAGAGAAGACTACATGATATGAGGCAATGTTAAATTGGTAGTGGAAATTCGTCTTTAAGACATGCATTATTTAGATCCCTAAAATTGACACATATGCAAATTTAGCCATTCTTTTTCTTAACTAGGATGACACCGGTAGGATATTTTTCTTCCGATAAGCGGCATCGATCAACAATGACTTTATTGTTCAATGTCTAATTGCATGCGTCAGAGATTGCGATAGGTTAGCACTAGGCTCATTGCTATTTTATGGACGGTATGTCAAGAGATAGCATCTCTTTGTAACTCCATGCAAGCGTCCCTCGATGCTAAAACTATATCATTGATTTTAGTATCATTCAACAAAGAAGCGTATGTCGGCGTGGATTATCTTGATTTCAGTTGATTTCTTTGAGCTCGTCGATGGTTGACCTGATCTCCTCTTCAAACTCTGGCAGTGCATCTCTGACTTCAAGATCATTTGGATCATTTGAAGTTTCTAAACACACCTCCTCATATGAGTTAGCATGATTTGAAAATAAGCTATCAGATTTTAAATGATTGGTGATGACTAATCAATGATTGTCATTATCGACTGGACCCACTATATAGAATCCTAATCCTAGTCTTGATTGAGAATATATGCTTTGGCTATCCCATAACCTTTCAAAGTAGTCTGACCTATGTTTAGACCAAGTATGTGGGGTTAATCCCTTCTTTACTAAGTTAAGAACACAAGGAAAGTACCAATCAAAAGGTAATTATATTAAATCTTTATATGAATCATCCTCAAGTTCTACATTAACTTCCTGGCTTGAAGATGATGCTCACAAAAAGAATCTCTGAACTCTCCCATTTGTGGATGACTTAGGAGCTTTCTTTACTACCAAACTCTCAACTTTTTGGAAGAGAGTGGGGTTAGAGCTAAGGTTCCCAACTGACTCCTGACCATTTCATATGTAGATGTGGATACATTTATGCTTTGCTTTGGAGTCCAGTCTTCATCACTGTCATGCTCCAATGTCACCTCGAAAGGTATCCACTACTGAGAAGAGCTCACTAGTGTGCTAACCACATAAGACTCATTCTCTGAACTAGATTCTAAGTCTATGTCGATAGCATGTGTACTCTTGGTGGCTAGGATATATCTCCTATTGGGTGGCCAACAGGGAGGCTTTCCACCTCGGGGGTTGCCTATGAATTGTCCTCTACCTCTGCCTGGTGGAGGTGGGGTCATCCTACCCATATGTTGGAATGAAGTAACGAACTATGGGTGGAATATAATATTAGGCTCTATATCTTCCCATGAGCCCATCTCTCACTTTCTTTTATTTTCTTTTTCTATTTTTTTCTTTTCTTTTTCTATTTCATTTTATTTTTCTTTTCCTTCTTTTTGTCCCTCTTAGGGATTTTGACTAGTTTCACCAAAATGGACTTGCTAATTTTGGGGAAGAAAATAGGTTGCATCCTCATACATCCCAACATCATGAACTGTGAAGGACTTGAGATCTCCTTTTATGCAATACATAATTACACCTCTCATGAACTTCATGCACTGATGTAGATAGGATGGAACTATGTTGTTCTCATGTATCCATGATCTCCCAAGCAAATCATTAAAAGATGTATCCAAGTCTATGATATGGAACTTATATTGATCTTAGTCATCTATCTCTTAGCACTATGGAGCCTAAGGCCCTCTGCCTTATTCATTTTCTCACATATCATTCTTTCTTTTTTGGAGTTTGGAGATGTCAATCCTCAAGCAAGGATTCTTAAACTCATAATAGTCAGATGCACCTTGGTCGCAACTTTTTGATCTGTATGCAACATCCTTGTAATGTATAGAGGGCGATTGTGTTTGATCATTCCTAGAAGTAAGTCTTCATCACTGAATGTAACTCCTAATATATCCTTTGAGCTATGTGCCCCCTCTTTGTAGCTGAGCTTATATCTTTGGATCAAGGAGAGCCTTGATTAGAGATTCTCTCATCTCTTTGGATAAGACAAGGGCATCATATATGCTTAACTTAGTTGGAAACTTTTTAAGATATGCTAGGACATTATAATTAACCTGGAATTAGTTCTCCACACTCATATCCATGGGTGGAGCATCTTATGGCTGGTCATTAGAACCAATGACTTATTTACTCTTATCGAGAGGTGCTACTCTAGGAGGTAGAACTTTGCCTATAGGCTTGATGACTTCTTGGAATGATGAACTTATGAAAAGTTCTACCTTGTATACCTATAGCTTCTCTTATGGGATCCTCGAGTCGATTGACTCCAAGTCAATCTCAAGAGGTGAACCTGATTGATTCAGAAAAGAAAAGTCTGATTCTGAATCAAAAGAGTGGATCGGAATGACTAGAGCTATCATTATTATTTTCTAGACTTGAGAGAGTTTTCAAGAGGAATAAAATCTAAAGTATCAGAAGTGGACAAGATGTAAGTGAAAGTTTTCTTAATTGATTTCTTTTTAGGTGGAGATACATAATAAAAATCTAATAAAGTAAGCGGGGTAAGGGATTTAATTATCCCGATATAGTGCTCTAGGTAGAAGAAGAGCTAATGGAGGAAGAAAGTAGCTACTGTGGAGAGTCTTTGGGCTGGATGGTGGTTGTACTAAATTATCTAAAGTGGGTACTGCTTCTTTGGGTGTCACCTTCTTCAAGTTATCTTTGGCAACTTGCAAACCTTCCTTGGTATTGGAGGTTTGAGCTGCCTCAGGCACCTGCAGAGAGAGTTTCTTAATTTTAGAAACTTCTTTTTTAGAGGTTCGGGATAATGCAATATCCCAACCTTCTTTGGTCTTGAGAGGATCACAAGTTTTTATAAGAATTACCTTAATAGAACTGGAAGGTTGTTCTAATAAGTATTCCTTGGAGATGACCATGACACCTGACCTGTAACTATGCTCAAGCCAGTCCTTAAATGTGATACAACTTTCTAAGACATGACTAATCATGTGGTGGTAGGGGTAATAGTTAGGATCATTACTCTTGCCCATATCTTCCAGCCTCTTGGGTTCTGGTAGTTGAAAGTCATATTTTCTTAAGAGATTCTTAAAAATTTTCCTAACTATCTCTCTTTTGAATGAATATAGCTTATTCAATCTATCAATAAGAGTAGGTGGATAATATCTAATTGCGGGAGGCGGAGTTTAAGAATACCTCTGTTGGGTGCGATGTTGTGGGAATGGCCATTGTGGCGGCTGATATGATGGCTGAGGTGGTGGCAGAGGAGGTGGAAAAAACTTGAGCTGGGATCTCATATTGGACTCAGGTTGCTTCCCTTTGTCCTTGCTTCTTCTTGAACACCTTCTATGGCTTGGGCCAAGATGATTCGTTTAGAAAGGGTAATTGTTTGGCCTCTTCTTATAGGCTAGCCATCTTGTTAATTAGTTTCTCAAATGTCTGGATGGTAAAGCCCTTAAGCATGAAGGTGATCGGGCCATGAATATTCTTGAGAAGAATCACAATGACGTGCTATCCGGATAGCTGCAGTCGCATTTCATGCTCAGATTGCACCACCTGAGAATATAATCAATAAGAGACTCATTCAAAACTTGTGTCACTACAACAAGATCTCCTACAGTAATTCTTTGATGAGCTCCAACAAACCTTTTAATGAAGAGATGCTCCAACTCAACAAAAGTGCCTACCAAATTATTGGGTGGTTTGACATACCAATCAAATGCAACCCCTACTAGGTTGCTGAAAAAAATTCTAAATAATAGTGCATCACTGCGGCATTGAAGACTCGAAATGTGTAATATGTTGATGCAAGTTCCCACTTCCATCAGAGATTTTGAAGGAAGGTGGTACAAAACCCTTAGGGTATTGAACTACATCAAATTCCTCTAGGTATGGTTTACCCTTTGGAATAGATGAGCTCCCCCGGGCATCCATCACCTCCTTCACATGCTTCTCTACCATGTGCTTGATATCCTTTTCATGCATGGAGGTTCCATTTGTAACCTTCCTATGCAAGCTACCTGCATCATCCTCTATGGGAGTGCTCCTAGGACACTCTAGGGTATGTACTAACTCTAGATGGTCAGCTATCATGGGAGAGAGTAAGCAGGTGGGAGCATTCTGCTTCGCCATCAACTCTTAAATCTTATTCCCCATCTTGTCAATATGATTGTATCTTTATCTGAGCTGGTGAAAGAGGTGCTGAGTCGAGCGAGAAGTGTCACCCTCCTCGAGCATAACACCTTCTTGGCTAGTCTGATCCTGCTGTAAGGATCCACGAGTGTCAACCATGTGGACCTCAACTGTATCATCTAGCATGTCATCCTCATCAGGATTCAAGCTAACCCTACCCTCATCCTGCTCGGAATAGTCACTCTCAAAATCTATCTGGCAAAGTAATGTCTAATATGTCATCTGTGATCGATCTACTATGCACATTTTGGTGGATAAATACATTGTTGCTTGTATACTGCTCCTTTGCTTGAATACAATGAACCTTCTCAATACCTCATAAGAGGATCAATTTTCATGAGGACCATGTCTATGTCACTCCCCTATCTCTATATCTCTTGGAGGTGGAGGTGTGATGATGCTCTTGGGTTGCCACTCCTTCTACTTAAGGTGGGAGGGGGGAGCTTAATCTCAGCAGGTGGAGAATGGATGGGATCCTTGGGTTATAGGCGTATCATAAGAGAAGGTCTCTCTTGAGCTTATGAAAATGGCACTATGGATTAGTGATGGTGGACGATGAGGGGAGAAATGTGATGAAAACGCACTCGCGATCTCTATGGTTGTCTTGCAGAACAATGTTTGTCTAATGACCACTATGTGGCGACAGGAAAATCCATCAAGGAGGCTGATTTTTGGCCCTCCTGCTCTCTGCACGGTAGATACTCAGACTGGCTCTATCTCTCATGGATAGCCACGACACTCTTAGGAATCACATATCATAAGTCAAACAGACTGCACTCGGCGTCATATGCTCGACTGGTGTAGAACAGTCTAAGTCCAATGTAGGGCCTCCTACTCCCCAGTGTCTGGTATGTTGGTGGTGGAGAGAAGCGCAATCCTATGGTAATCCTCCTCTCCATAAAGTCGAGAGAGGTGGAACTACTACTGGGTGGAGAGTTCTCACAGGGGAACCCTCTCAAAAGCATATGTGGCTCACTACTCCTTAATCTTTCAATTTTTGTGACACTTAGTGCAGTGAGTGAGCAAGGCAGGCCTACCTCAAAGTGGAGGAGACCTCTGGAGGCTAAGATAGCCTTCCCCTTTGGGGTGACCAACGAGGAGGTAGTAGCTCTCACTGGAGCTATGGCAGGTACTGAATAGGCAGGTGTTGAAATTGACACTAAGCGAATGGGAACCGTGTCCTTCCTCTTGAGAAACTTAGAGTGGATGGGATATCCGGCATCATCTCCACCTCCTCCTAGCGGTGTGAGGACTTCCCCTGTGTAACATGGACCCCCTCAAAGCCATGACCAAATTAGATCAGGTTGGTAGCATTAGTTATAGTGAGATTGGCTTGATCCAAGGCCACATCTACACTAGAGTGAAATGAGAAGATGAACTTGCTAGGAGCCATGATGATTGACTATTTGGGCTGATTGGCTGAAATCCATTTGTTAAAATAAAATTGAGTCAGGCTCTTGCCTTGATATTTTCCTTCAATCATTGATTTCTATATTGAATTTAGAATTTGAACCCACACTTAACAAATTTAGGTATGCTAAGTGGAGTTCATTAAATTTTGGAGAGATTTTTGATATTTGGAAGAGAAACTTGACCATATGATTTTGACTTAGAACCCATATTCAACCAATTTAAGTAGGTTGGGCAGGGTTCAAATATTTGAAGTGACTTGTGAGGATATTTGTGTTGTGTATCTTGTTTGAAAATTTTGATTTGAAAGAACCTTAGAAAATTTTGGTATGCTAAGAAAAGGTTTTGATTGTGTGCTTTGAAAATTTTGTGAAAGTATCTTTGCTTGTTATGGTTGGTTATGTGTGTGTGATATATGTTGACTTGAAATAAGGCTTCTTACTTAACAAATTTGATATGTTAAGTAGTGGCCAAATATGTTTGATATGTGTTTGAAAATGAGACTCTCACTTATCAAATTTTGTACATTAGGTGAGAGTCAAGTGTATTTATGATTTGAAAATGAGACTCTTACTTAACAAATTTGGTATGTTAAGTAGGAATCAAATGTGATATGATTTTGTGTTTTGAAAATGAAACTCTCACTCAACAAATTTGGTATGTTAAGTGGGAGCCAATTGTGATATAATTTGCTTTAGAAAATGAAACTCTCACTTAACAAATTTGGTATGCTAAGTGGGAGTCAAATGTGATATGATTTGCTTTCGAAAATGAGACTCTCACTTAACAAATTTGGTATGTCAAGTGGGAGTCAAATGCGATATGATTTTATTTTGAAAATGAGACTCTCACTTAACAAATTTGGTATATTAAGTGGAAGTAAAATGTGATGTGAGTTATGTTTTGAAAATGAGACTCTCACTTAACAAATTTGGCATGTTAAGTGGGAGCTAAGTGTGATTATGACTTGCATTTGAAAATGAGACTTAATAAATTAGGTATGTTAAGTGGGAGTCAAATGTTATATTATTTGCTTTTGAAAATGAGACTCTCACTTAACAAATTTGGTATGTTAAGTGAGAGTCAAATGTGATATGATTTGCTTTTGAAAATGAGACTCTCACTTAAAAAATTGGTATGTTAAGTGGAAGTCAAATGTGATGTGATTTATGTTTTGAAAATGAGACTCTCACTTAACAAATTTGGTATGTTAAGTGGGAGCCAAGTGTGATTATGACTTGCTTTTGAAAATGAGGCTCTCACTTAACAAATTTGGTATGTTAAGTGAGAGTCAAATGTGATATGATTTGCATTCGAAAATGAGACTCTCACTTAACAAATTTGGTATGTCAAGTGGGAGTCAAATGTGATATGATTTGCTTTTGAAAATGAGACTCTCACTTAACAAATTTGGTATGTTAAGTGGAATTCAAATATGATGTGGTTTATGTTTTGAAAATGGGACTCTCACTTAACAAATTTGGTATGTTAAGTGGGAGCCAAGTGTGATTATGACTTGCTTTTGAAAATGAGACTCTCACTAATAAATTTGGTATGTTAAGTGAGAGTCAAATGTGATATGATTTACTTTTTAAAAATGGGACTCTCACTTAACAAATTTGGTATGTTAGGTGGGAGTCAAATGTGATATGATTTGAAAATGAGATTCTTACTTAACAAAATTGGTATGTTAAGTAGGAATCAAATGTGATATGATTTGAAAATAAGATTCTTACTTAACAAATTTGGTATGTTAAGTAGAAATCAAATGTGATTATGATTTGTTTAAAAGAGGGGAAATCTATTTAACAAATATGGGTATGTTAAATAGAGATTAATTTTTTTTTATGAATTTTGGAAATGGAACTCTTATTTGACAAATTTGGGCATGCCAAATGGAGTCCAAAGTATGTCATGATTTTATGTGTGTGATCTCTTGCTTTTGAAAAGATGGAAACTTCAACTATAGCATATGTAAAATATGTTAAGTGAAGTTTTAATTTTATGCTATGATTTTATTTGAAGATAGGATATTCATTTAACAAGTTTGCGCATGTTGAATGAAGGTGGTCATCTTCAAAGGTGTGATTTCTTAAAAAGAGAGAAACTCCAACTCTAGCATATGTGAAATATGTTAAGTGGAGTTTCAATTTTATGTTATAATTTTATATGAAGATAGGATCTTTATTCAACAAATTTGGGTATGTTGAATAAAGATAACTACTTTCAAAAGATGTTTTGAAAAATGATTTTGATTTTGAATTTGAAAAGAACCTACATGTAACAATCAAGGGGATTGTTTATATGGGTTTTGTGATTTTTGAAAATTTCTTATGAATTTTGTACAAAATATTTTATTATGTGAATTTTGAAAAGTACTTTTAGAAAGTGACATTTCACAAAAGAGTTTATTTTCTTAAATATTGGAATGAACCTTGCCTCAACAAGCTAGTGGTAAGGAGGTTCTAAATTTTTGTCATCTCCTTTTCATTAGTTAATTTTATCTTTCACCTATTGGGAGACCCATTAGGGGTTTCAAGACCTACAAGGAGTGAGGTCCTACAATCTAGTGGATGTTGGCTAGCTTTGCTTAAGAATGAAATAAGCTAAGTGTCAATGGAAGGAAAGATAGTCTTGGACTCATATGAAATACAAGTCCACTATCGATGCTTGGAGACAATAATTGTCTACTAGAGATGGAGAGAGGAACCATCCCAGTGGAGTAGCCAAAAAATTTGTGATGTTTATTTTTTAGATTATGTATGAGGGGGGGGGGACATCATGTAGATTTTAGGTGTATTTATTGAGGTGATCAGGTATGACATGAAGGAATAGTACACTATCTCAAAAGATAGAAATCATAATCCTACAATGGACCTAATCACCTAATAAGGACTCCTAAGGCATGATGAATCTTCGAATGTACCAGAGATTTTTTTTCTTCTTTATATGGATGAATAAAGTAGAGTTTATGTAAATCAAGTTCTAAAGTTCCTTATGGGTGCAAGCCCCCATAGTTAATGACATCCTAAGAAAGGTGAGTTCCTTAGGAATACTCTCGATTAAAGTATGTAATTATTGTCTCCAAAGATTTCAAAGATGGGACTATCAATAAATTGGCTATGTTTAGAAAATTAAATGGGATAGATCAAAAGGAGAGACTTATTATCGAAGCCAAATGGAGATGAGTAGGGGATGCTCATGATACTATGAAGCCTAGTGAGCATCCCAAACTATCTTATGGTTGGGCTTTATATATTTGAAATTGAAGAGAATTATGTGTTTGAGATAAAACTTTATTAGAAAGCTATGACTTATAATCCCACAATACAAAATTATAAAAACTTAAGAGGTGAGGATTTATGCTTGTAGCCTAAGGGAAATAATAACCTCAGATTCTAAATCTAGTGAGCTTTAACGAGGGCCAATGCACATCCTAAATCTAAGGTAAAAATAGGTATATTATTTACCTCTATAAGAGAGGGTAAACCCTTGATTCTTTGGACTTATAAGCACAGTGGCGTGACTAACTCTCCTATTTTAAAACCATGTGGTTAAGTTATATGTTTTGTAAGATGGTTAAGTTGTTATTATTTGGAAAGAAATTAAAGTCCTTAAACCTACTCCCTAAGAGACTAGAGCATGAGTGATATGAGTAATGACTTAGTCTAATGCAAATTTTATTGAATCTTATTTGATTTTGGACTCTTCATTTTGTTAAAAGCTATATAATTTTATATGCCTAGATGCATGATGAAATAGGATTATTGGCTAAATCAGAGAGAAAGAGGTATTTTTCATCACAAGGGAGACCCTCAAAGGTCAAGTCTTCCCCTATCATGCAAGAATGGAAACCCTCTCTTAGCAAGAATGAAACAGGATGATATGCATGATATTAAGCATACAACATTTAGCTAAGGGGTTGCTAAATCTTTTAATTATCTTGATTTAATACCTAGGCTTTAAATGAGGTTTTGAGTTATTTAGAAAATTAGATTATGAGTTATGATTGGGGTAAAAAGTTTATTTTTTTCTAAGAGCCTAATCGAATCTAAGCCCACATTAAATCATCATACATGAAGAAATTAGGAAAATACATGCCATTACTATTACATAATGTAAACAAATCATCAAACAATTTATAAACCCAATGTAAAAGAATAATAGGTGTGCGATTATTACCATTGTACAACGAGAAAGAAGGTAGTGAGCTCTAACCTTATACAACCTGATAAATGAAAGAATAATTACAAATTATAAATGCTAAGTGTTATGGAGGTCTTCAAATCTTCATGCTTCCTCCATTTCTTCATTTGATTTACTTCATTTGATTTGGTAGGCTTTTAGGCATCACATGGCACCCCGGGATTAAATCTTCTGGCTAATGTTCATCCTTAATCCCCCACAACAGTTAAAAAAATTCCTAATGCACAATTACATTAAATGAATGGAAACATAAATCTAACTACTCCTGCAAAATAAGTGTTAGCTAAACACATCATACAACCCAAGTAGTTATATGTATAATTTGAACTTAGCACCCTGCACAAGGGTAACCAAGTCCACCTGTCCTAATTTATATTATGTTTAGGGGTTAAGCAACCTGCAAAAGAGAGCATTTATATTTATTTTAAATTCCCCTTAACCACAATCTTCTTCAAAAGATATAATTAGTCTAATCATGGCCTAACATCCAGTCTATGAAGCATACACCCTAACATCTAGTCTATAATAGTACATCATAAAATAAACATACATCAAACCATGCACCACCTTAACATAAAGCTATAAGTAGTGACTTAATCTAATGTGTGTGTATTAAGGCTTGTGTGGTATGTCCTAACTAGGCTTTAGAGTTATTATTCTCTAAGTATGAAGGACATTTAATTATAAAGGGTGGTTTCACTTTAAATGGTTTAATTGATTTGTAAATTTTACTTAGTATTTTCTTTTATTTCATTTGATTTACACTAAACAACTAAGCATTTTAAAGAGAAGGAAAGAGAGGATCACTCTCTTGTATCCCTACCTTAAGTCACATCTAAAACAAATTAATTAAAGAATTCTCTTGTAAATGGCTTATTACATATTTTAAACTAATCCTAAGTTTAGGTTTATTTTAAATAATCTCATTCAATAAGAAAGGCATCTTATGATTACTTGTAATTAATCACTATCACATAACATATGTTTGTTCATTTCTTTCCATCATATATAGCATGCATATGATTAAGTCCTAAACATAACTATACATGCAATTTATATCTTAGCACACTTAAATGATGAATGTAAGCAAATGTACTTGGAATTGATGTTTCATTTGGTTGAATTATTTGGATATATTAATTTAAAGCTCTATCTAAATTCTTATATAAAAGCATAAGAGAAGAACTTCAAATCATATAATTAAACAATCCAACCATTTGAACAAAATATGGATGCATGTCTTTTTAATAGAAAGATGGGAGGAGGGGGGTTAGGATCATTCTCTTTTATCCCTACCTTAAGTCACATCTAAAGCAAATTAATTAAAGAATTCCCTTGTGAATGGCTTATTACATATTTTAAATTAATTCTAAGTTTAGGTTTATTTTAAATAATCTCATTCAATAAGAAAGGCATCTTAAGATTAATTGGAATTAATTACTATCACATAACATATGTTTGTTCATTTCTTTCCATCATATATAGCATGTATATGATTAAGTCCTAAACATAACTATACATGAAATTTATATCTTAGCACACTTAAATGATGAATGTAAGTAAATGTACCTGGAATTGATGTTTCATTTGGTTTAATTATTTGGCTATATTAATTTAAAGCTCTATCTAAATTCTTATACAAAAGCATAAGAGAAGAACTTCAAATCATATGATTAAACAATCGAACCATTTGAACAAAATATGGATGCATATCTTTTTAATAGAAAGATGGGAGGAGGGCGGAGGGGGTGTTCATTCATTAGCTAAATACAAATTCAAATGTATGAAAATTTTAAGCAAGTAAGTTACCATTATTCTGCACGAGGGGAGTGAGATAGGAACCTCATTGGGGCTACTTAAACTCGTGCGTCCCCAAAATGTCCAGACTAATATACCCGTTATTCTTAAATACATATGAATGTATAATAAACAATATGAATAGAAAACCATGCAAAAAAATAGAATTTAATTTATTTGTGTAAATGAATTAAAGCTCTATCCCAATTCTAATTTCAAAATGCATAAGAATGAAAGTTTTAAGCAAGTATGTCGCCATTGTTCTACACGAGAGGAGTGAGGTAGGAACCTCCTTGGGGCTACTTAAACCCGTGCATCCTCGGAATATCCAGACTAATATACCCACTTTTCTTAAATACATATGAATGTATAATAAACTATAAGAATAAAAAACCATGCAAAAATAGAATTTGGCTTTTTTAATTTATTTGTGTAAATGAATTAAAGCTCTATCCCAATTCTAATGTCAAAATACATAAGAATGAAATCAAACAGGTACGTCGCCATTATTCCACACTAGGGGAGTGAGATAGGAACCTCCTTGGGGCTACTTAAAGTTGTGCATCCCCGAGATGTCCAGAGTAATATACCCATTAACATTCAAACTTATGCAAATCGATATATGAATGTAAGAAAGAGACTTCACTTCATACACTAAGCTTATTCACATGTACCTCCTACGTGCATACATAACTAAAGTCACAATATATTTTATCATTCATTAATAAGTTTTTGAAAATACATTTGAGATTTAATAGTGATAATAACCACACATATTTCTAATTTAGTCAACACATGCAAATTTGACATAAAGGAAATCATTTTATTTAATTATTTTTTGAAAGAGATGAATCCATGAATCAAGTGACATAAGATATTTTAATATGATGAGAAAGAAATAAAGCAACACAAGCATGTAATTTCTTTCAATCTAACTAATTTCTAAGAACAATCACATTAAACAAGCTTATTTAAAATAAACTAAAATTTTTTAAAGCCATTTTAATTTCATGTTTGACTTGATTTAAGGGATGTGAAGAAAGAGGTTTGCTAATCCTAATCCCATTCCCCATATGTGTGAGTTAATTTGATTTAATGAAGAGCAATTAAATTGATTTTAGATTAGGTTGAGGTATGAATTAAATCAATTAATTAAACCCTTACCTATATCACCTTAAGTTAATTAACTAATTAATGATGAGCCAACATGATATGCAACCATATGAAAAGTAAACTAGCAGTGCTCTTAAGGAATTAAAGGGCCTAATGTAATTGGCTCATGATTAATAGTTAATTAAGCTTAAGGGATTTAAAAAATTACTTTTATGATTTTCTCACACATGTGAGCTAGTCATAATTTCTTTAGATTTCTTTAGACTATTAAAGATCTAAAGAACTACCCAAAGTTGATTAATCAAAGTTAGGAATGAATTGGATTTTAAATTAATTAAGCCCTTAATTGGTTAATTAAATCCTTGGATTATATTTAATTAGGATAATGAAGTTAACTTAGGAAAAGAAATCAAGGAAGAGGCCTCAATCCCAATCCCTAAGTCATTTCAAACAATCAATTAGGCTCTGAAATAATTAGATTTCTTTTCTTTTAATTAATTAATTAAGTGGCTAATTAATTACTTAAGCTTTAATTAGTTTGAAATAAATGAAGAGGCTTAATGAAATGGTCATAAGGAATAAACCCAAACCATTTTCCTAAAACTTTTCACTTTTAACAGATGGTAGTAAGCTTAATTAATTAATTAATCCACTATTTGTTTACTTAATTATCATTAATTAAGGTAGGAGAGTAATTAAGGCTTAATCTATTGATCTCCCTAATTAACTATCCAATAAATTCTAAGAAAAATAGGGGAGGAAGAGGTCAACCCCATAAACATCTTTGAAAAATTTGAAATTAATTGAATAATTAATCAGAGAATAATTAGGCTAATTAAAATTTTAATTAAACCTTAATTAAGCAGAAATTACTACTCAAAATTAATTAATAATATATTTTTAGATTCTCCTCTGCAATATCTTTAAAATAAGTCATCATGTCTATTTTTTTAAATTTTTCTAGGATTAGTTATGAATTTAGAAATATTTAGCCTTAAAAATGGATTAATTAAGTTAATTAACACTCTAATCCCGTCGGCGCCACGTGGCGGCTGATGCAGCGCACTTTCCATATCACGCTATGGGATAGGCTATTTAAGTAGTCCGTCGACGGCACTCGACTGCGGCGCTTTCGCGTGTATCATCTAAGATCGGATACGCGATCAAATCCACAATTTTGAAAGAAAAATCAAAGGATCTACGTGTGATTTGATCATGACTATCAGGTCCAATCACACAGAATGGATGACCCATGATCTCTCATCTGGCGATGAGAGGCCCCATGCATGGATACAAAACTCACTCAAGCTCAGATCCACTCCAAACTCAACCCACACCTTCGCACGAAGGATCCACAAGGATCCAACTGCTAGGATGGGCTCAAATGCAAGTTTCCTTTACAAAGCCCTAAACTATTTTCATTCAAGGATCGATTTTAGTAGTATACCTCACCGAAGTTTGTGACTGGCAGTTCCAACAATTGAGGAAGGTTCATTTGGTAAAAATGAAGCCCTATTGAGCCGCACAAGCTTTGATTTAAAGTGGTTTGCTCTAGAGTCCAAGATTCTCTTATTTGGCATTCGATCATGATCAAACTATGGCTTCCAGCAGCTTGGAAGCTTGGGAAATGGTTTGGTATTGCTCAACGAGGTGTGGTGATGGTGTGTGTGAGTTTAATTGAAGTTTGATGGAGTAGAGAAGAAGTATGAATCGAAAGCACCCTCCCCTATTTCAGTTTCACACAGGAGAGAGGAATTCCAATCGAGGGAGGCTTGGGAAGGTTTGAAAATGCTCTAAGGGGTTTCATTTCTCACTTGGGGGCTCAGAGTATGTGAATAGTCATGAATCTCGCTCAAATTGAGGGGGTATATCCCTCAATTGCACTTGATGGACAGACGGGATCTATATCTAATTTTTTTCCTATTCACCCTTTGCCATTGGCATGGGAGGGTGTATAACTCCATGTGGCGGGGTTGGAAGGATTGTGAGGAGCTCAAGGAAATATATGGGGGGATTAAGTTGGCTTAGTCTTTTGGGTGCTCGATTTGGCTTAAAAGGTGAGGAGGTGAACTCCCCTTGGTCCATGGACGATCTTAGCTATTTTAGGGTGGGCTAGGAAGCATAGATGTGCTCTATATGGCAATGGGATGGCTGCCCAAGTGATGGGAGAGTAGACTTTACTTTTTATGCAAAGAATCCATTGTGTGGAGGTTTGTCCAATGGCTAATCCCCTTAGATTGGGTCCCACTTAGATTTGGGCTGGTTTGGGTGTGATCTAAGACTGCTTTGGGTCAGGTTTGTCCAGCTTCTAGGGTCCCATGGGTTGGTTTTGGGTGTTTAGGCTTCACTTGTTCAAATGGGTTCATATGTGTTTATGTTGGGTTGGGTTGACCAATTAGTCAAATTAGGTCAAACCAAGGCTTGGGTTAGGTTCAAATGATCATTTAAAGAGTTTTGGTTCAAGTGGTTTTGATTAACTTGGCTTAGGTTTGATTTTGGCTCATTTGGATTCAAATAGGTCAAATGGGCTAAGTTGACCAATTTGGCCAATTTGACCAAATTGAGTTGGGTTAGGTGTTGGTTCATGTTCAACTGAAAATTGAAAATGATTGTAGGCTTTGTTTTAGTTTAATTTGAAAATAATTTGGATTTTGGCCAATTTGACTTTTTAGGTTAATTTGGGTTAGGTTGGGTCAAGTTGACCAATTAGTCAAATTGGACTCAATTGTGGATTTTGTCAAATTCAATAAGTGATTTAGATTGAAGTTGAGCCATTGGTTGTAATCAATTTGGGTTAAATCATGATTTGATCCATTTTGGCTATTTAGGCCAATTTGGGTCAACTTAGGTCAAATGGTCAATTGGACTTGGTTTGACTTAATTAAGGGTTTGATCATGTTCAATAATTGATTATGAGTGGGTTTGAGTCAATAGTTTCAATCAATTTAGTATATGGTGGGTTTTTGGCTAGTTTAAGTTTCATCTAGGCTAAAGGTTGACTTGGTTTGACCCAATTCAAGGTAGTTGATCACCTTAGGATAATTGTTGATCATGATATGAGGTTTGGATATGCTTAGTTCAATCCAATTTGGGTTGGATTAGAACTTGGCTCTAAAAAGTCTTTTAGGTCACTTTGGGTGAAGTGGACATAAATGGGTCAATTAGTTTGGTTTTGGCTTGATTCAAATTTAATTGAACTGATATATGAGCCTATGATTGAAATATAAATTCAACTACAATTAATTTGGGCTATGATGGATTTTGGCTCATTTGAAGTTTTCAAGTCAAAAGGGTTAACTTGGGTTTGACTTGGGTTGACTTGAGTTTGGTTTGATAATTATAATTTGTGTTTATATTTGGGTGAGTGATTGAAGGAATGATTGATTCATAAAGAAATCCATGGGTTTGAATTGATTTGGGTATCATTTAGCCAAGTTCAAGAAATTAGCTAAAAAGGCTAAAATTATAAATTTGATTTGATTTGGGTTTTATATTGGCTATTAAGATATATATATATTATTTATATTTATGAATATAAATGAAGGTATAAATAATTCATGAGAAAATTACTTGAGTTTGGAGTGATTTGGAAGCAAACTTGACAAAATTTAAGGATGTAGATCAAAAGGGCTTAAGTAGGGAATTGATTTAGTTTGATTTATTTTTGGCCATTGGAAGGTGGGTTTCATTTATATTTATGAATATAAATGAAAGAATAATTGATTTATAAAGAAATCAATTGAGTTTGGGTTGATTTGAGTTGAGATTTGATTAAGCTTATGGAGGTAGGTCCATATGGCTTAAGAAAGGTCTTGATTTGGTTTGATTTAGTTCGATTTAATTTGGCTCATTTGAATTTGGATTTCATTTATATTTGTGAATATAAATAAAGGAATGATTGATTTATAAAGAAAATTACCAAGTCTGATTTGATTTAAAGGGAATTCTAGCTAAGCAAATGAAGGTGGTTCATATAGCTTAGGAAAGGATTTTGGGATTTGAATTTGATCATGGGTTTCAATAATTTGGGGTTGGATTTGATTTATAATTTGGATTTGAATTTGAGTTTTGGTTTGAGAAAGGAAGCAAGGATTGGGTTTAAGGCTATAGGGTAGGCAAGTTTTCCTAAATACTTAAGGCATAACCTAATCCTATAACTAACTCTTCTAAGTCTCCAGGCTTAGGTTAAGTGTTCACCTAATCACTAGAAGTGTCTTAAGACTAAGGAACTCTTAGTATCTATAAGAGTTCTAGATCTATGATGAGGAAGTTGAGAACTCACTCCAAAAGTGTGGTCAACAGTTGTACAATTTTTTGCTTGAATAATGGTTGTTGAGCACAAAGTTCAGCATTTCTCTTTCTTCGTTGTCTTTGGGTTAGCTTATTTCCAAATGAAGAAGTTTCTACATTGCTACTTTTCTCGAGGCTTCAGCCTACATATTTGTTTTTTCATTTCTACTGAGATCTTTTGGCGGCGGATTCCCAAACATGTGGCTCAAGTGTCACGCCCCGATGTTCACCGTGCAAGAATTGCTTAGAACAGTCTTGAGCCCCACTGAGAGTAGCCTTTTTAGTGAAGCTTTCTCATTTTTTATGATACTTGAGCCTTTATACTTTTTATTTATAAGACCCTTCTCCTTAATAACTTTCAATACCCTGTGCACTCTGAAGGACAGAGTCTTAGGATGTGTCCTTTGTGGGGTTATGCTTGGTGCTGCTGGCACTAGAATGATTGTTTGAAATAATCAGTAGAGTTGTTCCTTTTCACACACTTGAGATTTTCAAACCTATTATGAGCGGGAACACTTACTTCTGACATCAAGTTGGATCCAATGGCTAGTGATTCAAGCAGTAACTCTTGAGCTCGTAGTTCAACATTTCTTCTCCTTTGCCTTCTACTCAATTTTCCTCAAAAAAGATGAGGCTTCAGCATCATGCCTTCCTAGTGCGAAAAGTTCAACTGGCAAAGTGGTCGCATTCATAGGCATGATTGAAACTTTCTACCTAGTGATGGTTCTTTTCATGATTGGTGCCTCTGAATAACTCAAATTTTTAAATACAGAGGCTCTCTTTCGAGGAACCTTAATGGCAGTTGCGACCATTGTAGTTGTTCTCCTCCCTTGCATAGGTTGGTGTGTATAATATGCAGGTGCTTCAAGTAAATGATTGTTTGCAGCTGCAATAACAGGGAAGTTTACACTACCAAATTGGATGGTAGTACCATTAGCCAAACAGATATTGGCTCCGTGACCAAGCTGTATGATGAAAGGAGTGTTCTGAAGATCCATCTTTGCAAATAAAAGATGGGAATTAACAGTCAATAATTGATGTATCACCGCATACTTTCATAATGCATATATATAATATAGCAAACTAATATAGAGAATAAGCATATTAGTCATAAGAATATGGTTGATTTAAATTTAATTTCATTGATAATTGATTTTAATTTTATTTTTTTATCATGCTCCACTGCTACTATAGCTCAAATTCGAATAGCCAAAGATGGAAAGAGAAATATGTCCCCAACGGAGACGCAAAAATTTGTGAGCTCTGAAAATTCGCTACCGACCTCTCAATGAAGAGAGCTTGGAATGATGTCAGTCAAATTTTTAGATGGCAGATGAAATAGTAGATAAGACACTACCAAGAGATTTCACCCTCATTTTGTTAAGGACTTTAGATCTGGTTCTAGGTTTCCTATAAATGTAAACACCTATAGTTAATTACCCTTCCAAATACTGAGAGAGAACTTTCGATTAAGGCTAGTCGTTAGATCACTAAATGCGTAGCATATAGTAGCAACATGTACATTTTTTAAATTTGGGATTTAGAATTTATGAAATTCATCATCATTTAACTTAAAGCGGATGGTTGGAGGAATGATGATGCGCCTGATCAAGATCCCATGGTTCTGTCATCCCAGGAAGTTGTGGTATCTAGTCTACTTAGTCAGAGGAGGTAGTCGACCCAACCTGACCGAATGATCCTTGTTAGTAGCCATGAGTTGCATCATCCAGGGAATCCATGTAGATCTGGGGTAGAGTTTGTCTACGGGAACAAATATAAGTCGACCTTAGCCGATAGAGGATTTTTTGCCTTATCAAGTGCACCTTATGACTCACAACTCAAAACAGATCCATTAGGGAGCATACGGGCTACAGTCGTGACCGTAATATAATTGTTTCATTTAGGGGAGACCACCCGGTCAGAGAATTCTGGTCGTAACCATATCATATGTGGAGCCTACTGGCCAAACCACGAGGACAGAGGACACGGGTCACGTCCTTACTATCATGAGATTATTTGAGTGTGAGTATAGATGTGTACTTGACTTGACATTAGCTCATTTGTGAGCTATAATATTTTTAATTTGTCACATCTGATAAATAATTATGGATGAATGGATTGAATTTTAGTTTTAAGTTCTGGATATTGAATTTCGTTTAATCATTTAGAACTTAGTGATTTATCTAATTTTATATTTATATTGATAATTAATTTATATTAATCTGATTTGAAGTTGCAAGCACATTTAGATAGTAAGTATCCCCTCCGGTTGAAATCTCCATTCAACACAACTATCATCGGGATTTATGTACTATTTTGCTATTCCATATCCTGTCGACTCTATTAATTTAATAATAGAGAATCAGATCTATTGTTATATGATAGAATTAGCTTCTCAGAGATTTTCATAAGTGAATAAAGCTATAATAACATCATTAGATTTTGTTAACCCAGACTCAGTTCATAGACCCAATTGGGAATCAACTCGCGCAGCATCCTCAGACACTAAATTTATGCATTCAACACTATGTCGAGGCACATGCGGGTTCTTCAATTCAAGTGTGCATATAAACTCTCAAATAATTTAGTGTATTTTGATACCAATGATTTTATATGAATTTCGAAGCACTTGATTCAATTAGAAGTTTATCTTATGATACATACATATCAAGTTAAATTCATATGGATTTTTATATAAGTTTTAAAAATATCTAAGTTTAATTTAATAAATACCTTATGAAGCATGTGAGGTTTATTTAGAACTAAAATTAATGTCTCCTGTCTACTTCTAAATTTTAGTTACAAATTCGATGGCATAGCATTCTGATTCTTGTTCAATAAGTTAAAATAATATTTATTTATTTTGCATTTAGTTCTGAATTCATTGAATTCTTAAACTCCAATGAGACTTAGCTCATGATTGTTGATGGATTTTTAAGTCCATCATTAATCTCATTGAAGTTCTTTAATTCTTTTCAACTACCTGATGCAGAATGTAACAGAGTCCATTGCAAGTTTCATTTATACTCATTAATAAGCTGTTGAGTCCTCATGTAAGCTCATACTTATTTAAAAACTTTTAGAATTTTTGTATATATAGGTTTAGATTCAATTTATCATTTTTATTTAAGTTCAATTTAAGCTTATTAATACTCTTATTTAATCATGTTTAAGCTTCATGATAGTCCAAATTTCGGTGGCCTCCCGGCATCATCCCCACGTAGGGGGCTACATCAGGAGTCTAGGTGGCCTACTTTCCATGCCTAAAGAGGCATGCACAGTCGACATCTTGCGATACCATGACCAGTCTTCACACCCACCATGCTTTAAAACGTGCATAGGTCTTTAAATGCCTGTAATTTCAATTCAGATTTTAATTTTGAACTTAGAGTTCATTTTACATTAAATTAATTAAGTCATCTGTTAATCTAAATTTTGGCAACCTTCCGGTGTCTTCCCCAAATAGGGGGCTCATTGGGAGTCTGTCCAACCTTTCCTTCATCTCTACTGAGCATAATAATCAATATCTTGTAACACTACAACTGTGATCTTCTATCTGTTAGCTGTATTGAGCATAACATTACCTTCAAACTCGTCAGCTCTGCTGAACATAATGAGATCTTCATACTTTTTTTGAGTTCTATATCTGCTAGTTTTGGGTCATAATATTCTTTTTGTTCACATTATTTCTTAGCCCTCTCTGCATCATTCAAATTTTTTAATGTATCAGGTTACGATTCTCAATCAAGGCTTTCTAGAATGTCTCAATAGCAAGCTCATAATCCTTTGAACATTTCACGATTTTAACAAGTCGATCCCTTCCCCAATGCCCTTTGCAATCATTTTGAAGTCGAGTGAAGTTCACCCTTCTCAACACCTTTGTCTGTCAGTATACAATCTTTATACTTCTCCATCTCCAATAAACTTAGTGAGAAAAGAGATGTCCTCATCATCAAGCTCCAATACTTTAGTATAATGATTGATCACTTCCTCAAAATCCTTCCTTTTATAGGCCGCATTTCTCGCTTCCTTCTCCTTTTGAGCTTCTGCCTTTCTTTGTTTAGTTTATTTCTCTTCATCCATGAAATCCATAGGTTTTGGCTCTCGAGGCTCGGTTTGGGCGTGCCTTATTCATTGTCTGACACAGGGAAAATATTCGTCCGAGTCCGCGTAGCTTTCGTCGCGGACTCCAATCTGTCTGACGCAGTGCTGAAAAATGGCCAAGTAAACGGAAGCGCTATTTTTTGCGGTTTAAGCGCCCGGCGACGACCGACCGATTTATCTCGTTTAAACCTCGGGAACAAAATATCGTCGTTGGTATTCTTTAATAATACTCAGACGGGGCTTTCGACGAAGAGAATTTCTTGAGCTCCATTGTCGGCCACCTCCGTCGTTCGATCACGGCTTAGGCTTAGCGAATTTCAAATTGAGGTATTACGGTTGGTTAGAGGTATTTCCACGCATTCTTGAACTTGAAAGATTTTAGGGTTTTCTATCTTTGTCCATTACAATCCATCGATAAGTGTTTAGGTTTCTTTATGGCATTTTTTTGATTATATGGCTCTGTATGCCGTACCTCTATATCTCATGCGTCTCCCTCGAATATTAGAGCGATTTTTTTTTTTTTGATTGTTACTGTACCTGTACTCTCGAAACCCAAGCAGTACCTATACTTTCTTGAGATTTTGCGTTTTTTTGATCCATTTTTTTTTTACCAGTGGAGGGCATCTTATGGCTAGAATCCGTTATGAATAACTGGGAAAAGTTGTGTTTTGTCGGTTTGGGTGTGTTCTATGAAGAAAATGAATCTGTACTCTGTACCTCTATACCTCTATACCTCTGTCTTACATGCATACCTCTGTACCTCACAGCCTCTATACTGTACCTCACTCTGACGATGTTAGAGAAGATTTTGGGCTATTTTTTCTTGATTGTTCGGTCCGGTTGTTGAGATAATGTTCTTGCTATCTTGTGGAAGTAGTTTAGAGGTTGTTTGGAAGCTAATTTAGATGCTTGTTTGCAAATGTACTCTCAGAACCCTCGTACCTCACCTATACTTTCTTGAGATTTTGCATTTTTTAGTCCATTTTTACCATGGAGAATCACATGGCTAGAATCCGTTATGAATAACTGGGAAAAGTTGTGTTTTGTCGGTTTGGGTGTGTTCTGTGGAGAAAATGAATCTGTACCCCTGTACCTCTGTACCTCTGTACCCTCCTGATGTTAGAGACGATTTTGGGCTATTTTTCTTGATTGTTCGGTCTGGTTGTTGAGACAATGTTTACTGCTATATTGTGGAAGTAGTTTAGAGGTTGTTTGGAAGCTAATTTAGATGCTTGTTTGCAAATGTACTCTCCGAACCCCTCTGTACCTCTGTACCTCTATACTTTCTTGAGATTTTGCATTTTTTTCAGTCCATTTTTTACCGTTTGGAGGGCATACTATGGCTAGAATCCGTTATGAATAACTGGGAAAAGTTATGTTTTGTCGGTTTGGGTGTGTTCTGTGGAGAAAATGAATGTACCCTACCACCTCGTACCTCACCTCTATACCTGCCTCTGTACTCTGTACCTCTGTACCCTCGATGTTAGAGCGATTTTGGGCTATTTTTCTTGATTGTTGGTCGGTTGTTGAGACAATGTTCTTCTTATCTTGTGAAGTAGTTTAGAGGTTGTTTGAAGCTAATTTAGATGCTTGTTTGCAAATGTACTCTCAGAACCCCTCCCTCTGTACTTGTACCTCACACCCTCGATATTAAGGTGCTTGCAATCCATTATCTTGCTAATATTATTACCTTAACTTTATTTTGAAGTTGACGTAATGCGCAAAAGGATAAGTCTAGATGCGAGGGCGAGTGCCATCGAGCATTATTTGATAATATTACGGCTTCACTAGTGAAGTGGCTGAAATATTGAAGCGGCTTCACGAACCAATTCGTCGATTACGGATTGCGGCGACTTCGGTTGCCATAACCCTATCTATCTTCTTTGGGACATCGAAGACCTTTTTTTGGGTGGGCGTGCATTTCTTTCACCGGATGAAGTAGTGATCTTTGGGATGCCAAACAAAGGGGAGAAAGTTTTATGGCAATCCCCATTGTCACGGTATAGTTGATTATAAGAATAAGCTCGAGCAATCGGATAGCTTCGTTGTGCGGTTTACATATCGTTTTCTTATTTCAAATTTGTTGCATACCACAACTATAGAGTAGCTTCTAGTTTAATTACTACTGTAGATAATATTGAGAAATTCTTTGAGTACAATTGAAGCCATTTGGCCTTCTTAGTGTCACAATTCAATGGCATTACAAGAAAGATCTGAACGGTAGCTGGCTACATGAGTGGCTTTGTCCCTCTTCTTATGGTATGTTCGACCCATCGGTTATGTTTTACTTGATGTGAGCAATTTAACGTATAAATTTTTGTTGTAGATGCGGTGAGCACATTATTAGCATTAGGCCATTTCCGTCATGCGATACGTATGTTGCGTTGGCCTAAAATAAAGTTTGCGATGTTGCCTTGATGATTTGGGAGGAGACAGTGCCGATGGTTATGTTCATTTCGTGTAGTAATGCATTTACCTATGTTGTTTGTCGTCATATCTATCTTTGGATTAACACAGGTCCGCCTTACGCTCGAGGACTTATCAGAAGAATATTCTGCCTAATTTTGTAAAGTTCAGATAGCCAAGCATGATCATAAAGATTGCCCTCCTCTAGCATGGCGGAGCATCCTCAAACTCATCCTCTGTCACATTTGCTCATGCATGCAGAATAGCCCTTGAACTCTCTTGTTACTACTAAAGCAATGGACCTTGGGCTTTCTTTGAGATATGCCATTGGCACAATGGCATTATCGCGGTAGTACATTCTCGATAGCTCTCGCCATAGCGATCTTGATCGATAAATATCGTTATAGGATGCCTTCCACCCATCAGTGAAATGTCGAATAACCATGTGAATGACTCGATGGTCTCTTAGACAAAGGCTACTCGAATAAGGCGTTTTGCCAATGATGATTCACTCCAACGAGTGGGGCCGGAAAGATTATATTTATTGAGATAGCTAGTATCAAAATTATCACATCCCAAAATAATCAAATTCAACCTAGACATACCATTGCTCCAAAAAAAACTCACCAAGCAATCAATCCGAACATCCCATGCAAACATCTGTCCATGCTTGTCTTTCCTTGAGCAGTAGTATTAATTCGTTGCTATCACCACTTGCAATCCGTGACCTTAGCTCTTTACGGATGAAATTGAAAGCATCTCTTTTTGAATCAATATTCTCACCACTTCCTCTTAGATATGAGCAGCGTCGATTGCACTAATCGCCTCGTCATCGTCTTCAAAGCGATGCCTTCTCATCGATGCGCATCTGCGATCGAGAAGATCTGAATCACCGATCTTTGCCGGTGAATGATTATGGCTCTCTATATATTTTTAGCACCAATTCCCCTCCAAATCCACGAATCGAATCATGCGGACAACCACTCCTCGTATCGGTTTTCTTGAATTTTGTTATATGGTTTAGATTGTGGTTTTTCCGACACTTTGCAGAAAATCTCGATTTCAATTTCTTAGAGTTTGGCCAATAACTTGTATGGTCTTTTCTAACAGAAGCGGTTTGATGTGCATAATCTGATTACATAAGCCGGTTTCATTATACTGCCGTACTGTGAATACAAATTTGGGTCATTAGATAAAACAACTTCATCATCATTCACCATTCATTCATTCATGCGCGAAAATAGAGTCCAAGCAGTTCACGAGATAATAGAAATCAGATGAAAGCAGAGAAATCTGAGAGCATAGAATGAGTTAGTCCAGTATAGACACAAAAAATACCCAAAATGGTTGAGCAACCAAGTTACCTGAATGAGAGGTATAAGAATTGAGAGGGTATAGAATACGAGAAGGTATAAATACGAGAAGGTATAGAGGAATTCTGAGAGAATACGAAGGTATAAGTACGAAGGTATAGAGGTATAGAAGGTATAAAATTGAGAGGGTCTGAGTGAGAGGAATGATGAGAGTCTGAAGGTATATATGATACGGAAGAGTATAGAGAAAGGTATAGGGGTGATACAGTGAAAGTGCAAGGAGAGAAAAGTCCTGAGAATACAGTCTGTTGGGATTTAGTTACCATGATCGAACAATGAGAACTGAGAGTGAAACAAAGCGGAAAAAATCGTCACATCGAAAGACACTCTGAGAGTACATATGTAAAAAGCACTAAAATTAATCAAACACCAATTTCCTCCGAAGGATTACATTGAATATGTTTTCTCGAACTTTACAAAAAAATCATGAAAAATAAATATGAATACTGGGAAGGATTACAACTCCTTAAAAGATTAGATCCATTTTATTTACGGCATCATTTTATTTCCCAGCGCCATTTCAGATTCATTCTCCCTTCATAGCTCTTCGTTGCTCACTCGGTCTGCAAATAAAAAATATACCTTGCAAATGAAGATATTTTAATTTTTTCCCACGTATACTCATTCCAGTTTGCGGGCGAACGCTAAAATAGCGTCGTTTCCGTCTTACGGCGTCATTTTTTGGCACCGTTACCTGTGCCACGCGTCGTAATGCGATTGGAGTTCGCACGTAAAGTTACGTGCGGACTCCGGACGTAATATTTTCCCCTAAGCCTGTGCCTTTTTCTTCTCAGGCTCAGGAATGTCACTTTCTATCTCATCCCGCGCAGGATCCCACGACTTCACATTAAGCAAAACCCCCAAGCGCTTGCATCATCCCTTGATCCAGAAGATACAAATAGAGGTTATTAGTGTTCTTCTGAACCTCCTGGAGCATCTTGACGAAATCTGGTTCCTAAAGATACGCCCTTGTAGTTGGATCAGCCGTTAGCTTAGCCCAAACCTCAAGACCCTGAAATATATTTTCGAATGGAGAAGCTGCTGGAGGTTTTCGAGAACGAGTGGCTGCAGCCCTAGCTTCCGTGAGTCTTGACTTGAGCGCTTCGTTGCTAGGATTTAGATCGAGCCCTTCTGGTAAGCAGCAATTGCTTCTTCATAATTTTCGAGCCCAAGATGAGTGACACCAAGGCGGTTGTACCCTTTCAACCAGTCTGGTTTGATCTCAACGGTCTTATGGCCGTCGGCGAGAGCCTCAGCATAGCGATGGATAGAGGCATAGGCAGCAGAGCGATTGGAATAGAGGACAGCCGGGGAGGATTTGGGTATGGACCTCTAAGACGAGGAAAGAGGTTAGCTGCAGTTGAGTCGAGAGATTTTGTGTGGAGGGAGATCGGGAGACAGCCAGGAAGGTTGGTTGGAGCAACCAAGTTTTCGGAGCCGAGAGGAGGAAATTTGGCTGACTTTCGATTGGCACATGCAGGAACCGAGTGAAAGAGGGAGGAATTCTTCTTCCTTGTCCTGCCTGTAGCACTGACGAGGAGAAACCAGGAAGAGAGGCTTTTGCGTGTGAGATTGACGAGATGGAGAGTTCGTTCTTAGTTGTAGTGGAGATGGGACAGAGCTTAATTAAGGGAGGGGGGATTTGGGTATGGACCTCTAAGACGAAGCAGAGGGAGGAAAGAGGTTAGCTGCAGTTGAGTCGAGAGATTTTGTGTGGAGGGAGATCAGGAGACAGCCAGGAAGGTTGGTTGGAGCAACCAAGTTTTCAGAGCCGAGAGGAGGAAATTTTTTTTGGCTGACTTTCGATTGGCACGTAGCAGGAACCGAGTGAAAGAGGGGAGGAATTCTTCTTCCTTGTCCTGCCTGTAGCACTGACGAGGAGAGAGCCAGGAAGAGAGGCTTTTTTGCGTGTGAGATTGACGAGATGGAGAGTTCGTTCTTAGTTGTAGTGGAGATGGGACAGAGCTTAATTAAGGGAGGTGGTATGAGAGGGTGAAATGGCGGCCCATTTTAGTTGAACGAGAGATGGAGGCATGGAGATAGATGACTTCGAGTTTTGAAGTATTGATTGGGTACAATTAGAGGATAATTAGGTAGATTTATTTCGAAATACATATTAATTTTGATGAAATTATAAATGTGATAACCTTAATCAAATTAGATATCTATTCAAGATAATTTTGGCGTTAGCATGCATAATCATTCGGATAATTAAAATCGGCGTTGAATTAGATCATTTATTTCGAAAATTTCATTATATTTAAACTCGACGTTGACGTCGAGAGGAATGAATAGCTCGTTTGATGGATTGATGTTTTGAAACTAACACGTAATCAATTTATGAATGACGTTTGGATCGTCGCAACCTTCCTTTGATATGCATATGCGTCGATGGATTTCATCGAATCGGCGTCGAATTTGTCGCATATGTGTATTCGATCGATTCGACATTTTGAACGTAATAACAAAATCTACTCATCGATCGGAGGTCATTTTGATAGATTTTGCCAATATCCAATATATTTCAGCGTCGATGTGCAATCCGTAGCTTGTTGAATTAATCCTATAAGTCCGACTTGACTTATGACGCATGCATGGAGGTCAACAATGACGAGATCTCTCCATTCTTTCACATTTAGTATACATGTCAAGAAGTGAGGTAGCTACAAACACATTCCTGTCCATGCCCTTCTCAGTTACCAATTCATGTATCCATTCCACCAGCTTCACATCGCCCAATTGGGTGCAGTCAGCACCCTAACGACGGTAAAACTATCAAGCTTTAATCTCATCTCCAGCGACTTTCTAAACACCACTACAGACTCCTTCAGCATACCTTCACTTATGTATCCACTAATCAGTCCAAGACACAACATCTGCCACAGGCATTTCATCAACAAGCATCTTAGCGTCACCCAATACCCTCATATTTAGCATATGAGGAAAGCAAACTGGTCTTCACAAACACATCCAGCTCAAAGCCAACTTTTAGAATCTGGGCATGGATCTTCACTCTGGTTCAAGGAGCCATGCGCAGGCCTTTAGAACAGAGAGAAAAGTGAAGTTGTCGGGCGAAAAACCGTCCTGGCGCATATTGCGGTAAAAGTGAACAGACTCCGCCATGAGATTGGCGGAGACGAGACAACAGATTGCGGTGTTGTAGTGGAAAAGGTTTGGTTTTGTGGTTTGTGAAAAGAGTAGGAGGGCATGGGAAGGCTGGCCGGAGACGAAGGAAGAGCGGAGGAGGTTAAGAAGATAGCCATCATCATCGAGGCCGAGGCGGAGGAAGCGGCCATGGATAAGCTTGACGTCGCGGAATGGGAGCGATACTTTTAAAAGAAGGATTTTAAGGTAAAATGCTATAGCGGACAGGAGGAGACGAGAAGGAACGGGAGTTGTTGCGATGGTGGCGGCCACAAAGGCCATTTCCCGCAAAGATATTCGTGCGGCCGCTGTTGAAGGGGAAAATTATTACGTGCGGAGTCCGGATGCGTCCGGACTCCAATCATATTTTTTTCTTTTTTTTTTTTAATTTAAAAAAAAAGAAAAAAGAAAAAAAACGGTGCCTTCTTATTGAAGTCCGCACAGTGCAGACTCCACACGTAATATTTGCTCCTATTGAAGGAGGCAAATGGACTCATATTCGCGCCAAGAGGGCAGTTACAGCCTTACAGGTTCCCCTTATCTAAGATCTTCAAATGCAGAAATTTATATGGGGATTTACATACATACCACATCAAATTTTTTCTATTTACATATTTAACACATAAACTTACTATTTTATAAATTTAACGTCTAAAATATTTTAATACAACAGAAATTCCACTTTTCATCTCAAAATCTGTTCTAATTTCTTATAATGATGAATTCTCCTCCTTAGCTTTTGTCTTCTCAAAACTCCCATAACTCGATTTTCCTAATTGCATAAAATCTCATCCGTTAATACATAAAATCATCGAGGTTTGATCTTCCTTTAGCCATTGATCTTCTGCGATATTTAGATTTTTTTTTTTGCACTAAAACACCATTCAGCTTTATCTCAAAGGTGTGATGTAATGTGGTTTTATTCAACTTGGGTATTGCGCTTTTATTCTTTAGCTGTAGTAGAGACTGCATAACAAAAAAAAAAAAAATGAAAGTGGAAAACATAAACAATATATTGCAGTTTTATTCTGAAAAATAGAAATTTGTTAATCTACAATATGTTTTAATCTTATTTCATTTTTATAAATTTTTTAGTACTTAAATGCAATAGTATTTTTTATGTATTCTTGAAAGTTCTTCTCCTTGCGATATTCTTGAAACAATGTATTGTGATTTTAATCTTATTTCATTTTTATAGATTTTTTAGTACTTAACTACAACAGTGTTTTTTCTGTATTCTTGAAAGTTATAGAAAAGCAGAAACAATGCTTTATTTGTTAATTATATTGGATTTTGGTTAACATTGAATCTGAAATTATTTCTACTTATCTGAGGAAGATGGCTAAATTTTAATTTAAATGCAGATATGAGTCAGTGTCTACATATAATCTTTAAATTTGGTGGACATTGGGTTGAAGTACCAAATAGAAGTAAATTAATAAGAAAGTTAAGCGATAGACCTACTGTTTTATTCTTAAAGTGAATGTGGAAGGAATTTGTCCATTGCTACAAGGATATGAATTTAAGTTATACTATCATATTTTTGGGACATCTCCAAAGGAATATAGATTTATTGAAAGTGATGCTGAAGTTTTGCAAATGATTGAGGAATATTTTGCAAGTATCAAGGTTGAGGTGGTGGTTGCAATAGAAGAAGATAATGCAAATAACACATTATCACAAGGTAGAGAGGTTTGTTTTCATAGTGACATGCTTGAGTGCAATCATTCCTATCCCAATAGTATTGATACTTCTAACTCTCTGCTCGATGAAGTTAATGACATGTTTTCAAGATTCAATAACTTTCAAGCAAGCCTTACGAACGACTACAATTATAAATAATTATGGGATTAAGATCAAAGCTAGTGATAAAGCCCGTGTTATAGCTACTTGCTCATACAGAGATTGTCCATGGAGAATTAGAGCATCACTTTGTGCTGATGAACAAACATTTGAGGTTAAGAAATATACTACATTACATACATGTCCAGGTATTAATAGAGCTAGGAATAGATTGTCAACTTCAACTTGGGTTGCCCAAGATACAAGATATTGTGAAGAAAAACCAAATATTCCTCAAAACATATCAAAAATAGTTTGAGTCTACTTTTGGGTTATCACTATCATACATGAAGATGGCGATCTAGAGAAAAAATCAGCATTGCATTTGGGTCAATTGATGATAATTACAAATTAGTCATTTGTAAGCTTGTTATCCCATTCATCTTACACTTATGATAATGATGATTGGTCATTCCAGCATTTGTATGTGAGCTTCAAGGTTTGCATTGCTAGTTTTCTTGCAAGATTAATTGATAACTAGACAAATTTCTAGGTGTGTTAAAACTTAAAACCATTGATCACAAATGTTATTTTCCTGAATTCATTACATCAAATCGTGCTTAAATGGTTATTTTTCTTGATTCCTAGACATTTTGTTTTGTTTTGTTTCATTGTTAGCTTCTTACTTCAACAATTCTTGTAGATGATTTGATTACCTTTTAGATATCTTGTAACCTTTGCTGATCTTTGTTGCTGCATTTTACACACTGACTATAATACTTAGAATTTCATTGTTTATGCAGATGGAGCTTATTTCTGAAGTGTGAAATCCATTCATTGTGGAATACAAGGATTCTTTGGTTGAAAAGGTCTGGGGCATGCCTTCATTATCATACAAGTCGGTTTATTGGCATTGTGGGGATTCATTCTTCATTTATTACCCTACTAGATTTCAAACATGATTGGTAGAATTTGGCATATTAATAAATTTTAGAAATTACAAGTACTAAGCAGCCCCAAAGTGATACTCAAACACAACGATAGAGTTGAATATTATAATAACTAAAATCCAGGGGTACATTGATGACTATGACATTACGCCGATCAATCTTAACCACACATCGCTCATACATATTAACACTTATCCATTTACATATTATGATATAAAAGTTAGAACAATAACAACAACTCCAACAAAAATTTTCATGAGTTAATATGAGCTCGAACTTCATTCGACAATCTCATCATGAGCTCTTGACGATCATGTATGAAAGGCTCAACATCTACTGAAAAACTACAATCATCATATGTTACTTCGAGCATGTAAATTTTCTTAATATTGATCTCGAGTATATATAATACATTGCAAGTTATACCTGCATCAGACTTGATTGTTTTGGAGCACATTCCCTATCGTTGACGATTGACTTAAGATCATTCATGATATTATTGAAAAGCTTTATCATTGTTGACCCATATGTATAAATCTCAAAATCAGTTTAATTGATGGACTTTAGAAGCGATCGCATGCTCAAAATCTGACGTCCGAAAATGGTCAAAATGATCTCGATGAGCGAACTTCGTAGTTCGTTGAAATATAAATATTATAAAATCAACGATCAATCGATTAAGCAGTTTTCAATGCGTATATTGAGGTCAAGATCTAAGTCAAATGATATCACTTGAAATTGACTGTCGTTGCTTTAAAATCAAATCTATCAAATAAGGCATTTCACGACTAGAAAATTTGCGGAAAGCGGCGTCGATTTATGAAATTAACAATTTGGTGACTTGAACGAATGATCTCTCATCGTAAACGCTATCGTCATTAAATGATAATTACTAATTGATATATATATATATATATATATATATATATATATATATATATATATATATATATATATATATATATATATATATATATATATATATATATATATATATATATATATATATATATATTATTATATGTATTTATCGATGAAATCAATTTAAAATATTTAATAAATTCACTTTTAAAAATCCCCAATTACCCCATTTTATTCCCTCTTTGGTTTTCTGAAGAAATTAAAAAAACTGAAATCACTCCCCATTTCCCTCACTACTCCCTCTCTTCTCTTCCTCACTCTCTCATTTTTTTTATAATTCCTGTTTCTCTCTCCCATTCCTCTCTCAGAAAGGTAAACTCCTCCCCGTTTTTGATTTTCGATAAAATCTGTTCCGCCACCCGCGCCGCGCAGCCCGCTCCCGCCGCGACCCACTACACTCGTTCCACACGCAGCTCGTCGGCCGAAACCACGCCCCACTCCGCGTCGCAGCCTTGCCCCGTCTCCCGCGGCCGTAGCCCGTGACCCGCCGGCACACCGCGTGTCCCATGGCCACAGCCCGCGACCCGACAAACTACACGACTCGCCGCTGCCAACCTGCCCGCTGACCCGAACCGCCGTTCGCGCCTGACCCGCATGACCAGCCCACTATCGCACCAGCCTCTGGCCTGTTCTGCGCTTGAGCCGCGTGACCAGCCCGCTGTCGCAAGTCTGACCCATGTAACCGGCCCGCCAGCCTTCTTTACTTCTGCACCCACCGACCCGCCTCGGCCCGAAACCACTGCTGCAGCCTACTAGCCCGCTAACCCTTCAAACCCCTGGTAACCATTGCAATTCACAACCCACTGTTTTCATTCTGCATAATCCAGCCTCAAATCTGGCCCGTTCTGTAATCCATCCATTTTCATGCGCATCAAATTCATTTTCCGCGTGGATTGAGGAAAACGTTCTGCTTCGATTTTTCAACGTCGCTTGCTTGCCTCCGTCATTATCATGATCGAGGGAAGAATATCGTCGATATTCTTCACTTGATTTGCGTCATACCCCTTACTTTCAGTCTTTTTCATTGCTTCGGGAAGAACGTTAATTCTTCTTCTTTGATTTTCGATGTCACAGCCTTGCATTCCCAATGCATACAATTCCTTTTGCTAGCATTGCATCTTGAAAATGTTAGAACATATGATTTGTGAATGTGAATATATACATATGCTTGTGTTTCTCAGGTTTGAAGACCTTATGCTAAGAGTGGCGAGATGAAAACATGGTGTCATGAACGCACTATGCAAACACGTCTGAGTAAGCCCCTTGTTAGATATCGCTCCCCTGAAATCTTAAATTTTATCTAATTTCAGACTTAAAAAAAATGGGGGATAATTATATATTGCATGTATGTATTCTTTCAGTTTGAAGACCTGTTGCTCATTGTGATGAGATTGGATGTGTCAGACACCACTCATTCATCAAATGGCGTCAGAAACAAAACACCCGATACTATGGGGATGATGAGAGGTCAAATTTTGTCAAATCTTTTGACTTAGAAAAAGTGGGGAAATAAATGAGGAAATTTAAGTAAATGGAAAACTTCTGCTAATTTTAAACTAAAAAATAAAATAAGAAAAAAAGGAAATTAAAATGATATACAACATGTATAAAATAAAATAAAATAAAAAAAAAGAATGGTGAATATCATACAAAATTTATGAAGTGATTGAAAATGAGTTCCAAATCAATATGCTCAACCTTCAAGAAAATGGAATGGAATAAACAACTCTTAGCCTTATTTATAGAAATTGGAAGAAGAATAAAGGGGAAAAATCAAATTTAAACAAGATAAATTAAATTTAAACAAGAGGTGGAAAATCAAATTTAAAAGGGGAAAAATCAAACTTAAACATAAGAGGGGGAAAATCAAATTTAAACAAAAGAGAGGGGAAATCAAATTTGAACAAAAGAGGAGGAAATCAAATTTGAATAAAAGAGAAAACATCAAACTTAAACAAAAGAAATCAAATTTGAATCTAAAGAAAATCAAATTTAAACAAAAGGGAAATCAAATTTGAATACAGAGAAGAAAATCAAATTTAAAACAAGAGGGGAAAATGAGAATTATTTTAAGTAAATCTTCTTCTTAAAATGACAAATTAATTATCCTTTGAATAGCTTTAAAACACCTTCTTGCTTTGTAATTCTTTGTACAAGCGTAGACTAAATCAAAATCAAATAGAAATATATAAATCAAAATCTACAATAATCATACTTTAATAAAAATTAAATTTCATTCATTATGATTTTAATCAATAACCAAATTAGATGAAATTAGCTAAGTTATAAATCTGCATGTGCTTTGACATAGAGATTTCAAGTGCAAATTTAATGTATAAAAAGGCATAAAGTTAGAATTTAATGAAAATACAAAATCAATCTCATAATTCAAACATAAAATTACCTAAAATTACAATACACCCGCATGGGCCCCGACACTATGTTGAATGCCTAAATTTAAGTGTTTGAGGATGATATGCGGGTTGCTTCCAAGTTTAGTCTTAGGACTAGGCCCGGGTTAACAAAATCTAAAAATTTATAATAAGAGTTTCAAATCAGTGAAATGTCTAAAAAATTGATTCTGTCAGGTGACAGTAGATCTAATCCTCACATTGGCTAACAGATCTAAAGCTCTTAAACATATTCAAATTAATCAATTTTCAAATCAAATTAAATATCTATAAAATGCTTAAATGAAATTCTATCATTAAAAACTTAAATCAACTCAATCCACTTCCATGTATTGGGGTGACAAATTAAGAAAACTCTAGCTCACAAAGGAGCCAATGTCAAATCAAGTGTTCTACTATGTTCACTCTCAATCAATCTCTTTCCAATAAGGATGTGGCCTCTTGCATGGTTTGGTTGGTAGGCTCCGATGAAGCGATTCGACCGAGTCCTTTGATTGGGTGGTTTGGCATCCTCCATTATATTATGATCATGATGTAGCGTATGCTCCCCAATGGCTCTTCTCTTTGAGTTGTGAATCATAGGTATACTTGATGACAAACAACCTCATCATAAGGTAGACTTAAGCTGTCTCCTTACAAACACCACCCAGTCTACAAGATTTCTTGATGACGTAACCCATGTGTTGATGAGGATCCTTTGTTGGTTACCTCCTCGACTAAGTAGACTAGGGACCTGCGGGATGGTGAACCATGGGATCTAGATCGGACGCGTCATCATTCCCCAATCATCGGTTTAAGCTAAATGATGAATTTCATATTTAAAGTCCATATCTTCTTACTATATACTTTACGCATTAAGCTCTAATGACTAGCTAATCAAAGTTCTCTCACTTAGGAGTAATTAACTATAGCTTGCATAGGAAACCCGAACCATCTAAAGTTCTCACCAAATGAGGATGAAATCAGTGTTGTCTTATCTACTATCTTTTTGAAAATTACACACTTTCTACTCTTTTGAGAGGTTAAATTTTGAGCTAAATTTGGCGACTTTTGGGACATTCTCTTTCCATCTTTAAGTCATATATGTTATAAATAAAATTTTAAAATTTAAAATAACAAATGGTGATTTAAGTGTGTAATAAATTCAATATGAGGCCTATGTAGAATGAATCATTCTAGTAGTATATCTTTATTACATATTATATGTAGTACCTCGCATCTTGAAATATGAGGGTGAAATAATAATTGCTAATTACTAATCTCCATCTTTCACTTTTTATAAATGGATCTACAAAGCACTCCTTTCACATTTAGGTAGTGCGAACATCACTTTGCCCAATCGTCATCAACAGGAGATGTCGGGTTACCATCCAATTTGGTAGCTTGAATTTCCCTATTGTAGCGCAACTCACGGTACCCATTCATGGTACATTCATCCGAGGCCATGCTGGAAGGCCTCAAGTTACTGAAACTCCTACTAGCCATGTGTGACCAAATCCAACCAGAAGGTTCTCTCGTGAGAACTTCATTTTCAAGAGGCTAGGTCAATCAAGCTCCATTGATGAAAAGAATCATCAAGGGACAAAGCGTGTCTTTAATTCCTGGTACAATGTGCCTATTGAACCTCTGTACGGAAAGCATGATCATGAAGCTTTAGAGAAGCAAATTAACCAAGATAGAAGAAGGAGAAATGCGAGGGCTCAAGATCCCCTTTGACGACAGTGAGCAAGCGATACTTATAGTGAGTATTCTACCCACAACAACTTTGACAATCTAAAGTGGGTAAAGAGGAATAACTCTACTAGAAAAATAAAATAGTCCTTCTGGAAGAACTAACCACATCAAGCTCCACCACCAGAGGAGAAACTCAAACCGTCTGGATACATAAAGTTCTTAAAGTAGCCAAGAGCTAATGAAGATTTGAGGCATGGTGATGGAAAATGCTAAAGCTCCACCAAGAAAGTTATCATCTCTCTTAGCGGCCAGAACCCATTACACTTCACATGGTGAATATCGATGACACTTGGACCTCGCATCCAATCACGAAGGTCTTGAAAGATAAGAAATATGGAGGCCAAGGCCCGTAATGAAACTTTGAGAATAGAAGAGGTGTGACATCGATACATATACAAAATCCACCTCAAAATTAACTCATCAGAAGTGGATACCTAAAAGAAAGGATATCACTGATGAAAGATATGATGGTCGACACCATGGAGAATCCTCTAGGGGATCCCATCATCGATCAGTTTCACCCCTACAAGAGAAGGTTGAGGTTGATCTTGGTCCTTTAGTCAAAGAGATACTTATTCCGCACACTAAACCAAAGATCCATTGGAAATGTCGATAAAAAATTTGTGAGTAGGAAGAAAATAATGAAGAAGATTCTATGAAAATAGAAGTCATCTATATGGTCAGTGATATAGATGAGCTCTCCGCTCATCACCATAAGCATCACCACAAATCCAGGGAATCTAAACCTGAATTTAATGCTTATGAAGAAGTTTCTTCACAGAAGAAAATAGAGGATGGATCTTCGATCTAGGCTGAAGAAGAAGAAGAAGAAAAGAAAAATGAGAAAGAAATCATGGGTGTCAAAGTATATGATGAACAAAATGATCAACGGTACATGCTTTTATAATCATCGTACAACCTTAACAATGTTATATCACAAAATGAGGAGAAGGCAATCAAGTTCTTTCTGAAAATGAGCAAGGAGCGAACAAGAAATAGAAGAAGAAGAAGAAGATCTGTCTTGATTGGCCATGGTGCTAGCTAGAGCAAAAAAAATAGAAATGCATCAAATGGAGGCTAAAGACAAGAGATTGCACTTGGTACCAAAATGAATGATATGATGTACAAATGAACATCATGATGGAGATGTTAGAAGAATATCATATCACCTATTTTGTCGCTAATCAATAGTAGTTAATAATAACTTCTATACCACCAGTATGGTACCTCAAGCTCTACAACACATGCCATGCATGAAGAAGGAGTTAACCAAACACCTCTCCAACAATTCAAAATCGGCTAGCACAGAATATAACTTTCGCTAGAAATAATAATCAATGAAAAGATAAAGGTATAGCCTCGAAAGTTAAAAGGTGGGTAAGCCTTACCCAAATACGATGAAGTCTCAAAGGTTACTCGCAAAATTTAATACTTTCAATGGGCTTGGTAATCCAAAGCAACATCTAGCCCAATTTAAGGCTACTTGGTAACATGAGGAACGATGCACTTTTTTTTAATTGTGTAGCAAACTTTTTGAATGGTATGAATTGCAAATGATTGATTAAAATATTCTGAATTAGAGACTATATTTATGAAGAGGTTCAAGTCGAGAAAATCAATTAACCTTGCCTTTGAAAGAAGGAAAAAATGAGTCGGTGACAAAATTCATAAGTCATTGGCGCAACCTAAGTATGAAGTGCGAGCAACAGTTGGAAGAAGAACATGCGATCCAGTTGCTAATGGGCAATATGGATGATAAAATGGCACCATTTCTATGCATGACATCGATTGCAACATTTTAGGACTTGCTCGATAGGGTGGCTAAATTCGAAAAGTTGAATCACCCTAAGTCTGAAGTCTATGCAGATAAAGCAAAGAGAAACAAACCTTCGGACTCAAGAAGAAATGAAACTCATCCACTTCTATAGCTCAAATGGTGAAAAGGGGTGATATATAATGTAGATAAAGCGAAATGCATAATGATGATAAGGGAAAAAGCCTGTTTATTCTAATCCACAGCCAAAATTGGTATTAGGAGGTAATGATAAACCTCAGACTTTTCCAAGTGGTGGGGAGCATCCAAAATAAGCAACAAGAGATGATGAGCGAATGCGACCATCTCTTAAGAAAGATGAACAAAGAATATTCTTTAGAAGGGATAGTGTGGCTAAATTATTTACAGCTCAAAGCGGTCTATTACAAATTAAAAGGCTAAAGAAGGCGTCAAGTCAATAATCCAAACTATCCTATCATCGAATGATCAGTCACCCTATCAAGATTATATGTCTTCAAAGATTGGCTAGAAAGGAAGTATCGACAGGTGAATTTACACTATCGATAGTGTTCTAGTCAACCCAAAGAGAGTCTACAAGGATGATTCCTCTTCGTATCATCCAATAAATAGAAGGAGAAATCGGTTCATCTGAAGAATGGAAAGTAGTCTCCAAAAGAGCGTGAAGATCTTTAAAGAAGCTAAAAGACATCCCAGTGTAAGTGAAATCACCACTTGAACCTATATTGGACTTAAGAGATGCCTAAACCAAGTATTTGGGCTTCTTAGTGGCATTCTAATAAGGCTACTTCATGACATGAGGTCTACCAAAAGCACTAATAAATCAAAGAAGCGGCTAAGAAAAGAAGATCAAGAAGAGAACTACAACTCAAAGATCATTAACAATCTTAGGAGTATCATCACAAGAGAAACCATTTAGGCTGACTTCATGCCTAAACTTATTCTTGAATCGGATGAAGAAGATAATGGTGTCTTGTAGACATGTCGAATCATCTATGTGATGTCGGATATTCTTCAACTTTAACTCAGAAATGATAGTCGACAAACTCAACCATCAAAATTTTTATCGAAAGCAAGAAGAGCTGAGGAGCTAATGTTTGAATTTTGTTTAATGACTCAATAATACAATAGATTCAGATGAAGATCTATGTTTTCCCGATGAAGAGTCAAACTCATCGATATCATCACGTTATGAAATGTATGACATTGAAAAGTGAGTCTAACCCTTTTGGCCAATCTTCCAGAATAAGAAGGGAACTTGAAGAAACTACCTCTTCAGAAGAATCTGAACGAGACAAAGTTATTCAAGTTCAGTTGAGAAGTGGTAAAGTCTTACCACCTTCATCAAAGGGAAAATAAATAAAGACAAAGGCAACAAATTGAAGTCAATGAAGATATCATTCCTAAAATCTAGATAAAGCCTAAATCAAGCGAGAAGATAGATTATAATATTCTATCACATGAGAAAGATCCTGCACATGAGTGTGTACAGGCTCTCTTGATGTCAAAGACCTCAGAAACTTTGATACAATCTCAAAGATCCGGAGAATTATGCACTTTCTTTGAAAATGCATGATTGAAGCATTGCAAACTCAAGATCTCCCAATAATCACATTTTAAGAGATCTTATGTTGAAGCAATCACATCATCCTCTTTATGTTATTGCATAAAGTGATTGCATCTCGATCAGTCAAATATTGATTGATCCCGGTTCTTCTATCAATCTTATGAGTCTAAAAGTGTTAAGAGGATTATCACTCGATATCCAATATCTTGGGAGAGATAAATTGATGGTTCATGGTTCAATAAAAAAAGGGCAAAAACTTTGGGTTCTTTATTCTCCCACTCAAGTTCAGATTTATATACAGAAGCCAAGTTTCATGTAATCGATCGATACATCATTTAGAGCTCTCTTGGGCTGGCCGTGGCTGCATGAGTATGGCATGGTCCCATCAACTATGCATCAATGTATGAAGTCTGAAAGATGGAGAAGAATTGAATTCGGTAACTACAACCATTCTCCCAATGAAGCAAAAATCTATGAAGATGCAAAGTACTTCATCCTCAAAGAGCCTAAACCACAAAACTCTTGAAGTGGTAGCATCCACTTCAGGAACTAAAGAGCAATTTCACAAAATGAAAGAGCAGAAGCAAGGAGGAAGAAAGAAGGCAATGTCGACTCTCCCTAAAACACTTGATTTTGCACCTAAGTCAAGAAAATCAGTTCCTCATTTGGGAAGTGACACGGAAGAAGAAGAAGATATGCATATCGAACCTAAGGGAACTTATAAGCTCTCAAGAAAAGTAGAGTATAAAATAAGTGATTCGATTTAGACTATGATTTTGAATCTACTTATGAAATAGAGTTCAGATGGTTGCATCAAGGAGGATAGCTCACTTGGCAGTCGATGACTCACTCAAAATTATACCCATCCCTCGGTGCTTCAAAGAAATCACTCCAGAGGTTCATAATATTGAAGAATTGATAACATTCTATGTTGAGTGAGAGTGGGAATAGAACTCTATTTTACAAATAAGAGTCTCACCTCAAGATTTTGACATACTCAACATGAAAATTAATGAGATAGTGCCAACAAGAATACCAATATACTATCCAAAATTATGAAGAATGATGCATAAGCTTGGAATTCATACTAGAACTACTAAACATAAGACTCAAGTCTTTAACAAGATATGGAGCCAAAGAAGTCCTCAAGCATCGCGAAAAAGTGATAAGTTTATCACTAAAATTCTGGAGTTCATCCACAAATCTCATCAAATAGAGCCTGTTATAATATAATAATAGAGAAACTAATATGAGTCTGATGAAGAAGATGATTCTGAAATTCTTCTTAAAATGATGAAGAAGTAGAAGCCAAGCACACGAAGAACTTGAAGATGGTGGTCAAATAGCTACTATGGATGAACCTAAAGAAGTCAACCTAGGAACTGAGGATGATCCTCGTCCAACTTTTTTCAGTGCCCTTCTGCCTGATGAGAAAGTTGAAGAGTTGAAAATGCTACTTTGTGAATTCAATTGATTACTTTGCTTGACATATTCTAAAATGCCGCTTATCCCGATAGCTCATAAATTATCAAACCAATGCAATGCCTATTAAGCAAGCTCCTAGACAAATGAGATTGGAGACTGAAGAACAGGTAATCACAAAAAAATAAAAAGCTAATCAAAGCAGGCCTCATTCGAGAGGAGAAGTATGTAGATTGGATAGCCAATATTGTCCTAGTTAGAAAGAAGAATGGCCAAATCCATCTCTGCATTGACTTAGGACCTAAATAAGGCGTGCCCAAAAGATGACTTTGCTTCCAATATCGAAATTACTAGTGGACAACTTCCAACATCATGTTCTCATTTATGGATGGATCATCGGATACAACCAAATCAAAATGGCACATGAAGATGAAAAATATATATCGTTCAGAACTCCCATCAACATCTATTGCTACATGGTCATGCCTTTGGCTTGAAAATGTTGGGTACATACCAAAGAGCCATGACATATTTTGATGAGTTGATTCATCAAAAGGTGGAATGTTATGTTGATGATTTGGTGGTGAAGAGCTTAAGCCATGAAAACTACTTCAGAGATTTGAGAATTGTACTAGAGAGAATCAGAAAATATGATCTCAAGATGAATCCTCTAAAATATGCATTTGGGGTATCCTCTAGAAAATTCCTGGGGTATATTGTATGCCACAGAGGTATTGAAATTGAACCTGCTAAGATCAAGGAAATTGTGGACTTGCCTCCATCGAAGAGTTTATGTCGGCTATTCTTTACAAGGATCTGCATTCATCCATCGATTATATCAAATCTATCGGGGATGTTGTCAATTTGCAAGGTTAATGAAGAAGGATGCTCCATTCAAAGTGGGACAAGAATGTCAAGAAGCCTTGATAGCATTAAAAGCTACTATTAAATCCACCAATCCTTAGCGGCCTACTCAGGAAGCCCCTCATTCTATACAGAACTGTGTTAGAAGAGTCCCTTGGAATATTATTGAAACAATACAATGAAGAAGATAAAGAGAATATTCTTTATTATATCAGTAGAAGATTAATATGACCATAAATGAGATATTCTTTGATAGAGAAGCACTATTTAGCATTGATCTTTGCAGTCCAAAAGCTTTATCATTATATGTTATCTCACAAGATTACCCTATCTCAAGGATCGATCCTTTGAAGTACTTGGTAATAAGACCGCGTTGATAAACTTGGCAAGATGAAGCGATGTGCTTTACAATTTGATATCACATATGTTCCAGAAAGCGGTGAAGGGACAAGTCTTAGATTTTTCTTGCACATCTCATCCCTACAGACTCTTCTCTTAATGATGATTCTCCTGATGAGCTAATTATGCTCATTCATGAAAGAGAAAAATCATAAATTTAAGAAATATACTTTGATGGAGCCTCATCGATCAAACAAGTCCAATCTAAATTTCCAAGAGCAAGAGCATGAATTCATCTTCATAACACCGAAGGAGGGATAATGAGAGATCATATGGATTGACCAAGCCAAGAACTAATAATGAAGGAATATGAAGCATTAGTGGCGTCTTGAAGAAGCTATTTTCATAGGCATTCAAAACTTGCATATTTTGGTGATTTGATTCTCTTATTATAAATCAAGTACTTGGCATCTATAGAATCAACAAGCTTGAGTTAGCTTTCTATCACAAGTGAGTTCTTGAGCTTATGAAGTAGATACCAAATATCACACTAACTCGAGTCTCAATCCGAGAATAGTAAAGCTGATTACTTAGCAAAATTACCTAAGAAAATGGCAAGTATGAACAGTGATTATATCATTATCGGCATATTTACTCAACGAGTATTAGAGCCAATAAAATATCAATCCCCGTAGGTAGAGGGGTTACCAAATTTGACCCAGCAGGATGCGACTCGGGTTGCTCCTCATACTCCCAAAATCAAAAGTTATACCAAGAAGAGCTAAGAATGACATTGCCTGAAAAGTGTGAAGCCTTTGTTGTAGAAGAGTCCGCGTGATTGGCAACCTTCATCATTACTTTAAAGAAAATTACCAAATAATAAATTGGCGACTCAAATCAAGAATATTATGCTATGCTTTCATCAACAATACTTTATATCATAGATCCTTTGAACAAATGTGGCTAGATGCTGTAGATGAAGCAAAGTGATGGTTGAAGTTCATGAAGGACTTTGTGGTGCACATCAGTTAGGTCCCAAGATGGCAGTAAAGATCAAAAGGATGGGTTATTATTGGCCATCTATGGTGAGAGACTGTATTAATCATGCTAAGAAGTGTCATGAGTGTCAAGTACATGAGGATCTAATCCATCAACCTCCAAATCCATTACACCCAAAAATAGCATCTTGGCCATTCAAATGTTGGGGTATAGATGTAATTGGACCAATCGATCCAATCCATCACCGGACCTCTCTTCATCCTAGCAATGATTATTTCTCTGGGTGAGGCTACCATTTAAAGAAGTTACTGCTGACCAAGTGATCAACGTCTTCACGCATAATATAGTCTATAGATTTGGAGTGCTATGCCAAATAATTTTAACAATGCTTTCAAAAGTGCAAAGATTTATAGATTCATCTCGACACAAATTAATTGGCGATACTCTTCAATATACAATCCAAGAGCAAATGGTTTGCGAGGCCTTCAACAAGATATTAGTCAAGCTGCTCAAGAAGATTCTCACTAAAAATAAGAGAATGACATACCAAGCTAGTAGAGGCTCTATGGGCATATCGAACCACCTACAAGATGCCGACTAAAGCCACTCCTATTCATTGGTATTTGGAATCAGCCTTCTTCCGCTTAAGTTGAGTTGCCTTCACTTTGAGTAGCCATCAAGATAATCTAATCAAGATCAAAATGCTCATCTGAGAATGGAGGAACTCGATGTGCTTGATGAAGTTAGATTACAAGCTCATCAAAATATGAAAGTCTATCGAGCAAAGATGTCCAGGGCTTTTGACCATACAGTGTGACCTCAAACATTCCAAAAAGGAGAATTAGTCCTAGTGCTAAGAAGACCAATTATTCCCAATCAAAAATTTGGTGGAAAATTTGAGCCTAATTAGGAAGGCCCTTTTGTCATTGAAAAAGTGTATCAAGGAGGCATACTCTCAACCTAAAGGGTGAAAGACCAATGCCGCCAATTAATGGTCATTACAAAAAAGTACTATACACAAATACAATCCCAAGGTACAATAGAAATCCAAGATTGGGGTATTTTATATCTAGTTGTCATCGCGCCGAGATCCGTAAATAAACCCACTATAGATAAAAAAAACTTTTCTATGAAAATTCCCCTATTATAGGGGGCATTTTGGATATTATATACACAAATGAAATCAATGTTGTATGTTAAAATCTCCTTTAGAGTACATCAATTCAAATATGGATGTATTTGTATATTTTTATCTTGAAAATTCTCCTACATGTACTTTAGAATTTCCCCTGCAAGACAGGGGCATTTTTTAAGTTTATATTAAATCTATTTGAGTTGATATCGTGCCATGAGATGAGATCCTCAAAAATACTCTGATTTAGGTTAACATCGAGCTGCTACAATCAAATCTAATATATCCATTATCATTGTTAAGTTAGAGACAGAATAAAAAAAGAATCTATTTCTATGTATGAAAAGATAACCCTAAACATGTCAAGAAATTTATCTCATTTGCCAAATTGAGATCAGAAGAACTCCCATTTTGGAAGCTTCAATCAATTAAGTTGGAGAAACATCAACCTCTACATCCAAGTCTAGATATGGATGGTTCTAAAGGTTGACTCAACAAGCCCACAAATGGTCGAGTTGTCGACGCTCTTCACTCAACAAGTCGCAAGAAAAGGCGCAATGAAAGAGCCCCATTCTGCCGATGATAAAACCACCAACCCATTATAACTTAAGTCGAAGAATCAAGTAGGTTCTAAAGGTCGAACTCAACAAGCCCAAATATGAGTTCCGACGCTTCCTCAACAAGCCGCAAGAAAAGGTCAGAAGGAAAGAGCCCTTGCTCAGCTCAATGATGATAGCTATTCAATCTCAAATTAGGTCCATCTTAGTGATTGTAAGCAATCAAGATCCAGGAGATCCCTCTCCTTGATCAATAGGTCAAGACAATTTGAGGAAACTCTCAATTCAGAGCTACCTCAAATCAATCTATATTTTGCCCTCAGGGTGATATCTCAATCTATTCTCAAATGATCTGATCAAGCTCAAAGCACAGATCAAAGCCTACCTCCTCATCAAGTCCGTCAAAGTAGAAAGCATAAGATCGAGGAAGCAATTCCATAGTTCATACAAAGTCGATGGTCGAACTAAAGGAATTTTGTGATTATTCACCAAAAGTTACACGCTGCTAGACTAATAACTCAACATTGACCCTATATGCAAGGTTGGGTCATCTATATGTATCCTTCAACGAATCAAAGCAAAGACATGATTCATGGAATACATACACTTCCCCGACAAGTCAATATGACAAATCGTCAATCCTTCATCAGCCTATCAAGATCAAAGCTGTAGTAAGGAATTTCAAATCTATTCAAGCATCAATAAACCGATTCTAGGTAATCATTCATCAAAATAAGTAGACCAATTCCTCCATCAAACCCAAGCAAGCATGAAGCTAGGGTTGGAGGAGACTCAAATCTGTAATGACATAAAAGAAAGAGATCTTCAACAAATCCATTGAAGCAGATAGTAGATGGTGCAAGAACTCTTATCTATCCGACAAGTTGATTCTGACAAATCGGTCAATCCCCGTCATTTAGCATGCCCTGAATAAGGTAGCATGCTAATGATAAATCTTATCAAAGCTCCGTAAGTTGTGGCAAGTGAAGCTGAAATGATACAAGTTCTATAGCCATTCTAAAAGGTCAACCAGTTTACAACAAATGTGACTCACTTCAAGCATGAATCACATTTATTGGGGGGCATTTGTTGACCTCCATATGTGTGCCACAAAGTCAAAGTCAAGCTCGTAAGTTTAATTCGATGGACTTTAGAAGTGACAGTGAGTAAATTGAGGCTCAAAATGCATTGGACATCAATGAAAATGGTCAAAATGACCACATATCGATGAACATACTTCACCATTGAGTTCAGAACATTAAAATTGACCAGAATATAAATATTGCAAAATCTAACAATCAATCGATTAAACGCTCGAGTTGTCAACATGCTTGCATGTATATCGAGGTCAAGAGATGCCGACATAAGTCAAACGATCTCCGTTCATAAAATTGACTATGCCATTGGCTTTGAAATGCTAAAATCTATCAAATAAGACTACTCACACTCAATTTGGACGAGTCTGCATGAAAATCGAGCCAAAGTATGAAGCGCATTGAAATAAATTGACTAATTAAAGGCCGATCCAAACCAAATGACCTCTGATCGTGAAACAGACTATGTCATTGCATTCAGAATGATGAAATTACCTTCAATTAATATATATTGACTATGTGTAATTATCGGCGTGAAATCCACATTAAAATATTTAATAAATTCAAAATTTATTAAAAAAATACCCAAATTATCCCCATTTCCCTCCTATTTTCAATTTTCTGAAAAAAAAATTAAAAAAAATAAAAATAAAAAGAACCACTCCCCCCATTTCCCTCAACTATTCCCTCTCATTCTCTCTCACTCCTTTACTCTCCCTCATTTTTCTAATTCTATTTCTCTCCTACATTCCTCTCATGTCCCAAAAGGTAAAAGCTCCTCCTTGAATTTTTCTCGACAAATGAGCCCCCAAGCATACTGCTCCTCACAGATCTGATTGTTTCCACGCACTGCCAAACCACGCTCCTGAATCGACGCTCCTCATCCAAATGCGGACTCCATCGAATCATATGCTCCTGCCTCCATGATCGATGAACTGACTCCCATCGCCGCTGCTCATAATGAAATCATTGCTTCAGGCTGACTATTATCGCCAGAATCAACACAGAATCGCCTTCCTCGCCAAAATCTTAAATCCACTACCTTTTCAAACTCTACCTTATCAGTTTACTACCCCACTATTTTGCCGCTCATAATCCAACCCATAAATCTTGCCTATTCTCGTAATCCTTCATCAGAACACATCCAATTTTTGGCTTTTTGCTTCCGCAAATCGGGAAGAACATCGTCAAGCAATTCTTCCTGATTTTCTCCTTCCTTGCTTTTCACCGCCGCTTTCTCACAAATCGGGAAGAATATCGTATAGAAATTCTTCTTGATTTTCACGTGCACCTCGCCATCTTTTTTTTTTTGACCAAAATCGTGGAAGAACATCATCAGTAGGCGAATTCTTCCTTCAATTTTCGGTGTCGCACCCCTTACCTTGTATTCCCAATCGCATACTCAACCTCATTTCTTTGTTTTGAGCATCAAAATATGTCGAACATGTGGATTTGAATGTGAATATATACATATTTCTTTGTAGGTCAAGACCTCTCGCTCATTGCTCAGATGAAAAAATGGTGTTAAGAGCCGCACGCCATAAAGCAAGTAAGCCCAGTTAGATATCGCCGCAGATGAAATGAAGATTTTGTCAAATAGACTTAAAAAAAAGAGAATGATAATTATATATCAGATTGTATTCTTCAGTTTGAAGACCTCACAGGATGAGGGCAACGAGATGTGTGGTATCAGATACCACTCTATGCTATATGCAGAAAGCAAGCCTAAAATCACATGTAGCCCCTATGTGACGACAAGGTCAAAATTTCAAAATTTTTTGACTTAAAAAAGTGAGAAAATAAAATGGGCTAACAAGGGTGCTAAATGGGAAAACTTGTATTAATTTTAAACTAAAAATGTCAAATAAGAAGAAGGGGAAATTAAAATGATATACATATGTATAAACAAACAAAATAAAAAATGGTGAAAAGCACATACAAATTTATCAAAGTAGATTGAAGCAATCAAGTTCCTTACGCTCCCATTCAAATACCCAAATTCTAACCTTTCAAGAAAATGGAATGGAATAAGCAACTCCCCTTAGCTTATTTATAGAAAATAAGAAGAATAAAGAGGGGAAAATCAAATTTAAACAAAAGAAAAATCAAATTTAAACAAAAGTGAAAATCAAATTTGAATAAAAGAGGGAAATCAAATTTGACAAAAAGAGGTGGAAATCAAATTTGAAAAGAGAAAAATCAAACTTAAACAAAGAGGAGAAATCAAATTTGAATACAAGAGGAGAAAATCAAATTTAAACAAAGAGGGGAAAAATGAGAATTACTTTGAGGTAAATCTTCTTCTTAAAATGACAAATTGTTATCCTTGAACCTATAGCTTCAAAATGCCTTCTTGTCACTAGATCTGAATTCTGCATAAGCTTTAAGACGATACTAAATCAAAATTTACGAAATAAGACTATCTAAATAAAATCACAATAGTATTTCCTTTAATCAAAAATCTGAATTTCATTCTAATTATGAATTTTAAAATCAAACCACTAATATGAAATTAAGTTATAAATACCGCATGTACTATAGAGATTTCAAGTGCAAATGTTAATTAAAAGGAAGAAAGTAATTAAATGAAAATACAAAATCAATCTCATAATTCAAACATAAAATTACCTAAAATTATAATACAGATCCCACACTATCAATGCCTAAATTCAAGTGTTTGAGGATGCCGAAGTTGCTTCCCGCTTTAGTCTTAGACTAGAGTTAACAAAACCTAAAATTTATAATAAGAGTTTCAAATGAAATGTCCAAAATATTACGACAAGAGATCTAATCCTCCGTTACAGCGTGAGTTGACAAGATCTAAAGCTCTTAAACATATTCAAATTAATCAATTTTTCAAATCAAATTAAATATTAATCTAAAAATGCTTAAATGGAATTCTATCATTAAAAACTTAAATCAAGCTCAATCTATCCACTTTCCGCAACTATTTATCGGGGGTGACAAACTAAGAAAACTCTAGCTCACAAAGGAGCCAATGTCAAATCAAGTGTTCTACTATGTTCACTCAATCAATCTCTTGAAGAAGGACGGGCTCGGTCCTCGACTACGTGGTTAAAGAGGCTCCACAATTAGCTATGAGAGTCCCCGATCGGGTTTTGGCCACCGACTCCATTATATTACGATCAATCAGAGATGCTCCCTCAATGGCTTGCTTTGAGTTGTGAATCATGGGTATACTTGATAGAAAACAACCTCATCGCCTAAGGTAGACTTAAGCTTGTCTCCTACAAACACCACCCTCTAAAGGATTTCTTGAATGATGTAACCCATGTATTAATGAGGATCCTTCGTGAGTCGACCACCTCCTCACTAAGTAGACTGGATCACGCGCTGGGATGACAACCATGAGATCTAGATCGCCATCATTTCCCAACCATCCTTTAAGCTAAAATGATGAATTCATATTCTAAATTCAAAACTCTATATGCTACTATGTGCTACGCAATCCTAAATGTTAATCGAAAGTTCTCACTTATTGAGAGTAATTAACTATGTGAGCTTGCTATAGGAAACCCAACCGATCTAAAGTCCTCACCAAATGAGGATGAAATCACCGTATGTCTTATCTACCATTCATCTCAAAAATTACACCTTTTAAACTACTCTTTTCATCAAAGGTTGGTGAATCCCACATCAATTCATATACAAAAATTATATATAGCATCAAATAAAGTACAATTAGATTTTTGTTCTGGAACTATGAACAAGTGCTTTCACTTCATAAGATCACAATACGCAAATCATAGTTCGGATAATTATGACTAATTTTTAAAAATTAAAGCATATTTTCATGTATATAACAATAAGTGTGAGGCTATAGTTGGCACATAAGTATCACTAATTAACAAGATAGGATAAGGGAACCAATCAACAAAATTCTTAGCAAGGTAAAAGAGAACACAAAGTCCAATGACAACCTTAGTTTCCATTTTCTAGATATTTAGTATATAATCAAATCACACACCGACAAAAGTAAGCACTCACAAAACATGCAATAGGACAACACCCCATGTTATCCGAACCACAGTTAAGTTGCAAATAAAAGATTCTTACTTTGTAATAAGATCACATCTCCATGAACAATCATAGATCCCAATAACATGAAAAAATACATCCCATTCCCAATTACCTCTTTGAAAAGAGTTTCCAATTCATCCTCCTTGAGATTCCATTTTCTTTGAATGAACATTAACTTAGTCTATAAGAGAAAATGATCGAACACTTGATGTGCATCTAAATAGGCTAGCAATGCTTTAGGAAAACTATTACGCATCTATTAAAGAGTATTAAGAATGTGGAATTCATGTGAAAATTCATAAGAGATGTAGAGACATTCATTTTGTTAGAAATATAACTACTCAAAACTAATTATACTAAAACTTACATAAACTTATTAAAGATGGAAAAATAATGATTTTTAAGGAATACAAAAAAAGAAGGACAATGAATACATGTGATAGCACATCCTTCTATAGTATGCTTTTGCTATGCAAACATAAGTTAAGCATGCATTCTTTTCATTGTCTTAGATTACATAAGCAGTGTAATATAAATTCAAATTGTGATTTATCATCAACAAAAAAAAAAGTGTGACAACATCTTTCCTATCACAAATAGCAAAAATCTTTTGGTTTTCATCTCATCTAGTACTTGTGTGGGAGTATTGAGAATGTGGAATGAGGGTTTCTGAAACTTACCTCCAACTCCTTCATATAAATCTCATAGTACTCAGAATCATGATAGAAGTTAAAACATGAGGATACAAGATGAGTTGTGAGGATGATGATGAGTTGTGAGGAGGTCCGACCTTGTTGGAAAATTGTTGTGGAGAAGGTTATACTTGATGAGCTTCGCATGCTGTTAGGAAGAACTGAAGAATTACAAGAGCTTTTGAGGGAAGACTTGCTAACGAGGAGAATTGTCTTACTTGAAACTAACAAGCATAGGAGCTTTGAGGAGACGGAAAGTGGTATTACTATTGCATTAAAATGTTTTAGGTGCTAAATTTGTAAAATAGCGAGTTTATGTGTTAAATATGTAAATAAGGAAGTTTGATGTGATATGTATGTAAATCCCTCTTATATTTCTTGTTGTCCTAGCAAGTAAGCAATCTTCTTAGGCTGTTCGAATGTGTGGATGATTTAGGTAACATTTGAAAAAAATTGTCTCAAAATATCCTGATTAAAGTGTTGCTAAATTTACTTTAAGATTACATATTATATTGAATTTCAAAATAAAACCAATATTGATTAAAATGAGCAGAATATTTTGATCTAAGAAAAAAAGAAAGAAAAAAAAAATACTAGAGCTAAGATTATGTGAATTATAATATTCACCCATTAGTATTAGCGGTCTTTTTTATATTTTTTATTAAATTCCCAATAACGATTTTGCTCAAACGGAGAATAAGAAGAGTTTGCACTTTCTTCATTTTTATATTGTAATGTTTAATTTGAATTTATTTTGAAATATTTGCAGTTTGTAAGAATGTTAATGGATTAAGAGGGAAGATCATAGTACGTTCCATTAAGGATCCGTTTAGGATAGTTGTAATTTTTTGTAAATATAATTATAATATTATTATAAGAAATTAACTTTTTAAAAAATTAACATACATCGTAAAATTAAATGACCGATGCACATTTTCGAATGTTCGATCTAATCACCCATTTCAGCAAACTTACATAAATGATCTCATGAACATAAGAACATCAAACATACCGATCCGAGCTCAATCAACTCGATCAAGCTATCGGAGCATGAAAATGGATCCCCGATCCGCCAAATGGTCACCAAACGACATATTTATAGTCGATCGAGCTCGTCAAGACCTAATCCAACGAATCCAAGATCACCCACATCATTAAGGCACCTGATCATCAAAATACACCATCTCGATCGGGGGATCGTGACTCGCCGTCCGATGGGAGTGTTGGAGTTTTCCACGAATTTACAAGGCTCCACTCCCAAAAAATCTATAAATAGAGCTTCATTCTCACCTAGAGGACCGAATCGATTTGAAGACCGTGAGAGCTCGAGAACCACCAGACCTTGACACGCATCTTTCACCACCGCCACCACCAGTACAAAGATCGAGCTCGCCTGAGATCGCTCGTGACTAGAAAAGATCGCCCTTTCTCCCAAGATCAAGAGGTTGCTCCTAAGATCGCTTCGCCGCTTTTGGGAAACTTCTGGAGTCGATATGATTTTTTTCTACACTAATATTGTTTCCTCCAAACACCTTCTTCTCCAACTAACGAAGAAGGACTCAGATCTTTGAACACATAATGAAAGTTCTATAGATCGCAAGGCCTGGTTTTTTCCCTTAACGGGTTTTCCACGATAACCCCGTGGTTCATATCCCCGCCAGGTGTTGATTTTTTGGGCTACCTAAGATCTCATCTACCGAATAAAATTCTCAAGACGCAAGTTTGGCCACCTGGGAATAACAGCCCCATTGCTATATCTCCAATATGGTTGGTAAACGGTTTGCCCCAACGCCTCATTCTCGATCAAGGACGCCAAGTCTCCAACACTTCTACATAATGTGACTCTCCCGTGAGGGTCATCGTGCCCCTCTTTGGAAGATCGCTCAAAGGATGGAGGATTCTTAACGAAATTCTTCGACTCGAGAGGACGGAAAACGCTCCAACACGGAAGAGCCACGTTGCACGCCCTCAAAGATAATCCATTTTCTTCCCGAGAATGATTACCGAATGCCGGATCAACAAGTAGAGAACCGCAAAGATGTCAACTTCGGATACCGCCTCTACTCACCCCACACGAATGGCACAGACGGTGAAACTCCACGCCACCTTATACGCGATGAACTACGACAATCGGTGCGTGAAGAGTTCAAGAACAATCAATGATCCATTCTCCCCGCCTCTTCCAAAACTCGCCCCGCCACGAGATCATCTCAATATTCGACGAGTTTTCCCAACATGGACCTTTACAATGGCACAACCGATCCAGCATATCGATCACTTTAACGATCATGCACATTCATGTAAATGACTCTATTCGGTCGTATTCTCGAACTCTCAAAGGACATTCAGACTTTTTCGCCGCTAAGGGTCCGTCCGATCATTTGGAGAGCTGATTTTTTGTAGAATGCTCTCGGCAACAAGAGAATCATCGGATTCATCACATCCTAATCCGAATAGATGGAGAGTCCTCAAAGAATACTTCCGTGAGGTTCTCCTCAAGCTCGACAGATACCGTGAGTATCCGTAACTTTTGAGGGCGTGCATCTCTGAGGACTCCGCCAGATACTTCTATTCATCATTAATGCGGAGACAGCCCATTCCTATGTAACGTCCACAGAGGCACAAATCTCCGCCGACGTTATCGCTGCTCATCTAACAATGCTTGAACCACCAAGCGCAAGTGGAAGAAGGTTCCCAAAGGTGATGTTCAAACATCTCAAAAAAGAATAAAAGAACCTCCCCAAAACCTCCTCAAGACTGATGACTCAATCGAGGAAATATAATGCTCAACACGCCATGCGCAACATCCTACGATATTTAGAAGAGGATCAAGTGGTCACACCTTTAAAGCCCTGGAATTGAAAATCAAGAGAAATTCTGCCACTTTCACCCCAGCCGAGGGCACACCACTGAAGAGTGCCACCAACTGAAGGTAGAAATCGAAAGACCCATTCAATAAGGATATCCACGTCAATTGGAAAAGAATCAATCATACTTAACATACCAACCGGGGGCAACTTTAATCTCAAAAGATAAGCAAGTCGAACACCAACGAAAGGCAAAGATCAAAATCAACTCGCATACAAATATTCAATTCTTCCATACGTTAACGCCATCGGTAAACACTCGACAAACAACCCGTGATAGTCAAAATGTCCTGGTGGACTTCCCACACCTCTTCCATACGTTAACATCATCGGTAAACACTCGACAAATAACCCAGATAGGTCAAACGCTGGATCTCCGCGACCTCTTCCATACGTTAACGCCATCGAGTAAACACTTTGACAAACAACCCGTGATAGTCAAAATATCCTTGGTGGACTTCCTACCACCTCTTCCATACGTTGCTGCCGCCGAATAATATTCACCAACAACCCAGATAGGTCAAACGCCCTGGTGGACTCCGACCTCTTCCATACGTTAATGTCATCGCAAAACTGACAAACAACCTGGATAGTCAAAACGCTCCTTCCCACCTCTTCCATACGGTTGTCATCGAGCAAAACTCGACAAACAACCCAAAGGTCAAAAGGTCCTCGGTGGACTTCCCGCTCTTCCACAAAGTACGGCCACGAATAATATTCACCAATAACCTGGAAAAGTCAAAACTTTGTACCCACTCCACACAGTGTTAATGTCATCGATAACACTCGACAAACAACCTTGATAGGTCAAAATCCTCCGGATTCAATTCAACCTCTTCCATAGTGTTAACGCCATCGTAAAACCTCGACAAACAACCTGGATAGGTCAAAATCCTCAACGGATTCAATTCAACCTCTTCCATAGTTAACGCCATCGTAACACTCGACAAACAACCTCGGATGGGTCAAAATCCTCGCGGATTCAATTCAACCTCTTCCACACGTTAACGCCATCGTAACGCTATCGTCAAACAACCTCATTGCTGCCGTTATCCGCTGACTGACGCTGGCCACCGACTACGCCATCGGCTGCCGACCACCCTTGCCGCCGCTAACCTTCAGAGTTTACCGCTGCTGACTACTGCTGGCTACTACGGCCAATTATCGCTGATAATCTCGCTGATTATCATATTGTCGCCGGCTAATATCGCTGACTATTGCAAACACTTATCTCGCTAATTGCTGACATCGCTTCCATTGGTAGCCGCTGACCACTCGCCGCTAACCTCAGAATCCACCGCTGCTGACTACTGCTGCCGCTTACTACATGACTCATCTGGCAATTTCACTTTATCGACGTTTGCCACTGCTGACTCGCTTCCATGTGCCGACCACCTCGTTGGCCGCTAACCTCAGAATGGCTTACCGCTGCTGACATCTGCGGTTACTACCGTTCATCGCTGAGATCTTATCGACGTTGGCCGCTAATTGCTGATTACTGCCGCAGCTATTTACCGACCACTCGCTGACCTTAACCATCAGAATTTGCCACGCTGCTGACTACTGCTGCTGTTACTACTGGCTAATTATCGCCGGCATCTTTCGCTGACCACTCATCGCCGGGTCATCTGCCGACTACCGACGCTTGTTACATCTGACTACTGCCGCACATTGCCGCCGACACTCGGCCGCAATAATCGCCGGACTCAATTATCGCTGGTCATCCTCGCTGACTACCGCCGCTACTGCTACATTGCTGCTTATCATTGCTGACCATTCGGCCGCTAACAACTGCCGCTTAACGCTGCCGGTTAACGCTGACCTGTTACCGTCTCACCGCTGGACTACTTTATCGCCGGCCGATTGCTGGTCACCGCCACTGATCTCGCCGGCCACCGCCGCTGATCTCGCCGCTCGGTTACCACATAATCGTTGCCGGTCCTCCTAATTGACTATCGATAGGCTGCAGCCGACCATTGCCGCTGCTGAATTACTCGCTGCCGCTGACCACTATCGCCGGCCACTATCACGACATCACCGGTAATTTTCTCCGGTCACCACCATGTCGCCGGTTATCCCCGCCAACTACGACGTCTGCCGCGCTGACTACTGCCGCTATTCATTGCCGGCCACCGCCGGCCGCCGACTACCATCGTGCCTACCGTGCACCATCACCGCAACTCAGACGATCGAGATGAAAATTATTCCAAGAAGAGTGCCCAAACTCCCACCGTGGAGGGCTATGCACTCTGCTGGTGGAGATGAGGGTAGAGGTTGATCCAAGAAGAGTGCCCAAACTCCCACCGTGGGGAGGGCTATGCACTCTGCCTGGGGTGAGGTGGATCCAAAAGAGTGCCCAAACTCCCACTGTGGGAGGGCTATGCACTCTAAGAGGAGAAGAGTGTGTGCTTTCCTCTTACCTGGTTTTATAGACCCTTTCTGGGCAAAAAGGAAAACCGCCTAAAACCGCTTGAAACCGCCTCAAATCGCCAAAATCACATAGTCCGGCATGGGGTCTGCTGCCGCTCAGGCCACAGACTGCTAAGGCCACATACCTGAAGGTTCTGAATAAATGGCCCACTGTCGTGACTGGTCCATGGGCGCAACCGTCCATGGCCGAACTGCTGCTCACGGGCAACCGCCGGGCGGCCGAACCGCCGGGCCATCAGATGCGATCAGGCCGGGCGAATAACCGCCGGCCACGTCGCGAACTGCCGGCCGCATTCGCCAATGCTCAGACCGCCGATACCACCTGGCAGACCCGGCTCCGTTCTGCTGACCTGATCTCCGCTCACATCGACCAAGATCCGCTGCTGCTCAAGGTCTCCGCTGTTCGCTGAGGCTATTCAATTCGCCGCTGGATCATGCTCACACATCACATGGGTTCATGGCGCCATCATATGTGGCATACAAGGCTACTACATGGCGCTGCCGCGGCCAAGGGCGCCAAGGAAGCTCCTTATTCGCACTGGATGGATCCAGAATCCTCAAATTCGACTACAAGATACCTACACGATTTGCCCTCGCATGCCTTCCAGTCATAATCTTAGCTCCTATAAAGACTGTTTCTCTCAAAATGCGTATTGATGGACTCTCAAAATCAAGAATTATTTTCAAGATTTGACATATATTTTGGATGATCAGATAATGTCACCCAAAATAGCAACCGATACATCCTCGTAAAATTAATCCGATCAAGCAAATCTCAAGGCATTTTCAGAAATGTTTCGATCTAATCACCGATTTCAAAGAACTTATAAATAAACCGACCGCCTCGATGAGACTAACATAGAACATCATACCGATCCGAAGCTCAATCGACTCGCATCAAGCTATCGGAGCATGAAAATGGATCCCGATCCGCCAAATGGTCACCAAAACCATATTTATACCGATCGAGGCCACAAGACGAATCCAACGAATCCAAGATCACCCAATTCGACATCATTAAGGCACCGATCATCAAAATACACCGATGATCGAGGATCGTGACCGCCGTCATGGGAGTGTTTGGAGTTTTCCACGAATTTACAAGGCCTGCCACTCCCAAAAATCTATAAATAGAGCTTCATTCTCACCTTAGAGAGGACCAAAATTTGATTTGAAGACCAGAGAGCTCTGAGAACCACCGCCGACCTCGACGCCGATCTATCACTACCAAGCTACCACCAAGAAGTGCAAGATCGTGAGCTCGCCTTAGAGATCATCCCTGTGGGACTAGAAAAGACCGCCTCTTTCCTCAAGATCAAGAGGTTGCGTAAGATCCTCCCGCTTTTGGGAAACTTCTCCCTTGGGTTGAGTTGACCGATATTGTATTTTCTACACTCTAATATTGTCACCAGAGAACACCTTCTTCTCAACTAACGAGAAGTAAAGGACCAGATCTTTTGAACACATGATATCGGGCAAGCGCCTCGGTTTTTTCCCTTAACGTTTTCCGATAACCCCTCGGTTCATATCCCCGCCGTGGATAATTTTGCCACGAAGATCTCGCAGATTCAATGGAATAAAACAAAGATGATAGGATCGACCCGATCTCACAAATGCTGGCTAGAGAATTTTATTCCGGTGATAGATCTTCGCATAAAATTAACAAGGGATGGAACAGGGTGGAAAACCGATGGAAAACGCCATATATCACTATGTGTTCAAAGATACATCCTTACTGCTAGTTCGAGAAGAATGTTCGGAAACAATATTCAGTGTCACAATATCCAATCAACCCAAAGAAGTTCACGACGGCGCCAAACCGATACATCCTAAAATTAGTCCGATCAAGCACTAATCTCAAGGCATTTTCAAATGTTTCATCTAATCACCGACAAAGAAACTTACAATAAACCGACCGCCTGATGAGACGAACATAGCAACATCAGCATACCGATCCGAAGCTCGAATCGACTCGATCAAGCTATCGGAGCATGAAAATGGATCCGATCCGCCAAATGGTCACCAAACCGACATATTTATTCGATCGAGCGGCGGCTAATCCAACGAATTCAAGATCACCCAATTCGACATCATTAAGGCACATCATCAAAATACACCGATGGAGGGATCGGCCGTCCGATGGGAGTGTTTGGAGTTTTCCACGAATTTACAAGGCTCGCCACTCCCAAAATCTATAACAGCTTCATTCTCACCTAGAGGACCGAATCATAAGACGGAGCTCTAAGAACCACTAGACTGACGCCATCTTTTACCACCGGTACCACCAAGAAGTGAAGATCGAGCTCGCCTAGAGATCGCCTGTGGACTAGAAAAGATCTTCGCCCTTTCTCCCAAGATCAAGAGGTTGTTCCCGTAAGATCGTTCGCCGCTTTGGGAAACTTCCCTGGGTTGGAGTTGACCGATATTGTATTTTTTCTACACTAAATATTATTTCCGCTCAGAACACCTTCTTCTCCAACTAACGAAGAAGGACCAGATCTTTGAACACATAGTAAAGTTCTATAGCAAGGCCCGTGATTTTCCCTTAACGGGTTTTCCATGTATAACCCCTGTTCATATCGCTGTGTGTTGGATAATTTTTGGGCTACGACGAAGATCTCGCATCTACCGGAATAAAATTCTCTAGCACGCAACAATGGTAGATATTATAATTAAGTTTTTTTTTTTAAAAAAGTCAAATAATAATTTTTTAATAGTTATCACACTTTAACAATTATGATTCTCAAAAGTATTTTTTTACCCTAAAAATTTCTAAAAAAAGTTAAAAAAAATAGTAGTTAAATGCAATTATAGTTACTTTCTCAAAAATAAAATAGCCAAAAAAATTATCTCAATTACACAATAAAAATAATCTTAGCATGTGATTGTATTCTATAATTAGCAAGAAAAGCTACACAATTTTTAAAATATGACTTGAAAATATGTGATTGATAATCGATAAACCAAATTAATTAAATTGTTAGTTCATTTCATCGTTTGCTTATGTTTCATTTATAAAAAAAAGACTTTGAACAGCTCCATTAAATAAAATGAAATTCACTCTTATTGTATGTACTTGAACACGTAGTTAGTATATTAAGCTGTTTACATCTTTCATAAAATGTGAGTCATAAAATTAATATGAGCCTAGCTCATTACATAAGTTCTTAATCATATTAATCAAGTCTTGGTATTAAAGACATAAATTTACATCATGCATATTATAGAGTATATTTATTCTATTTAAAGTAGCTTCATGTCATAATTTTAAACTTAGGTGAAGTCTAGTACACTTTTGAAATTTAGTTGCCATCAAGATCAATACAAGATTATAAGGCCATTTAGGCAATTTGACTTCGTGACTCAAATTTTTCCTACTATCTTTCTCGGAAGGCACATTCCTATATTATAATAAAAATAGGACTTATATCCATTCAATCTTCGTTAGCTGAGTCTATGAGGTTATTCTAGACAATGTAATTAATGATTGTTGATAATAAATCTTGAGTCAAGCAAGCTCATGATGACAAAGCATTGAAATCACAATATAATTATGACCTTATTGTCAATGTTCCTTCTTATTCCTTAGATTCCTTTAATTCCATTTATTCATTTTCAGTATACTTTGTGGTCAAATATTTTGAATACATGGCAAAAATTAAAAAGACAAAATTTAACTATATTGAGAGTATCCCTTGGATAATTATCCCACAACAACAACAACCAACCTTTATCCCACTATGTGGGGTCAATTATATTAACCTTTTTTATTCATTGTGTCATATTCAATGTCATGTTCTCATTTAATTTTAATAAAATAAGATCATTTTTTTATACTTCTTAACCAAGTCTTTTAAGTTCTGCCTCTACATTTCTTAATAAAGTTTGAATCTAATACATCTACTCTCCTACCTGGGTCTTTGGGTGGCCAACTTTTTATGTGACCAAACCATCTGAGGCAACTCTCTCTAATATTATATGCCACTAAAACATTTCAAACATTTCACGTTTATATTTATTTCACATTTTGTCTCCAAGTGTAAAGTCACTCATCTGTTAGAATATATTCATCTCTACAACACTTAACATAATTGTATGCTCCTCTTTCACTAGCCAACATTCTGCACCATAAAACATTGTTGGTCTCACCATCATCGTGTAAAATTTTCTTTAAGTTTATCAATCACTATTTTAGCACATAATAGGCTCGATGCATTCCTCCGTCTAAACCATCTAACTTGAATTTTACTAATAACATCCCTATCTATTTCATCAACATTTTGAATAATAGATGAGATTTCTAAAATGTTCATTATTTTTAATGACTTAATCACCCATTATCACAACCCCTCCATCAAATCTACTACTACTAAAATTAAACTCCATGTATTCATTACTCAAACGAATGTCTTTAGACTCTAACGTTGACCTCCATAATTCAAGTTTTTTCTTGAACTCCCTCTTTAATCTTATCAACAAGAAAAATATCATCAACAAAAAGCATACACCAAGGTACATCCTCTTGTAAATGTCTACTAAGAACATTCATAAGTAAGGTTAAAAGATGTGGGCTTAAAGTTGATCCTTGATATAATCCAATTTAAATAGAAAAAAATCTTAGTCAATCCTTCTTGTGTTTGAACAGATGTAACCACTCTAGTATACATGTCCTTAATGACTTGAACATACAAAAAATAACTCCTTTCTTTTCTAGAACCCTTCAAAGCACTTCTCTAAACATTTTATCATGTGCTTCTTCTCAATCAACATATATCATAGGTAGATCCTTTTATTCTCTATACTTTTCCATCAAACTTTTCATCAAATGTGTAGCATCTATAGTAGACCTGACATGAATCCAAACTAGAGTTAAGAAATTTTGGTGTCATAGTAACATATGCTCAATTGCTCTCTCTTATAATTTTAATGCGTGTCACATTAACTTAATTCCTCTATGATTTGCACACTTTTATGCATCACCTTTATTCTTAAAAATAGAAATCCAACAAATTATTTCTTCACTCATTTGATATCTTTTTACTCTTAAAAATAATATTAAAAAGTTAGTAAGCCAAGAAATTTTTTGATCTCCTAAGTAAATCAATACTTCTATTGAAATATTATCAAATCCTATTATTTTACCACACTTCATTTTTTCAAAGCATCTACAACTTCAAATTTACTAATATAATGATAAAAATAAAAAAAATTATTTTCATTTAAGATAATAACGTCGCTAAATATTCTCACAATATTTATTAAAAAGTCTATCAAAATGTATTATCTACTTATATAGAATATCCTCTTGTAAGAAAAGTGAATTTTAATCTTCATCCTTAAAGCACTTCACTTAAACTAAATCCTTACTTCTCATATCTTTTTTCTTGAATATCCTTCTCCTAAGATATAATTATTTTTAAGAATAAAATTATTTTGGGGAACTTAGATTCCAAGAAGTATAAAAATAATTATAAAATAAAAAATAAAGATAAAAATACTTTAATTAAAATTTAAAATTATACATGAGCTTTTTCATATAATTTTGAAATTTTATTTAATCTTGAATTTTATACTCTTTTTTTCTCTTTTGTCCTCTTATATGAACTTTTTCATATTTTATATAAAAGAGCACAACTTTTTCATATTTTATATTTTATATTTTGCATTCCTCCATCGTCACTATACAAAACTTTTTCATATTTTATATAAAAGAGCACAACACAAAGCTCAAAAATATGTAATGTATTAAAATATATATAAATGATATATTCATCAGATAAATATCACCCAAAACATGAATTTTAGAGCTTAGAAAAAAAACCTTAATGCAAAAGAATAAAATTCTATCGCTAAACTTATAGGTAAAATTAAATGTGGTATCTACGAAACTACAAAACAACAACCATTTGGACTACTCTAGACATGACATGTCTCTTTTCCTCCCTCTATCATAGTGGGTTTGCGAAGAAGGGATTAAATCTTTGTCACAAACAATCCTATCTTGCGTCTTTTGGTCTCTCACTCTTTTTTGTTGGATTAAATTAAATTTATTCCTCTTCTTGTTAATATGATTAAATTAAGAAGTTAAATATGAGGGGTGTGTTATAATTTAACATTATTGAGCCAAATTGAGAAGTTAATTTTGATGACCTTTTAAACGGTGTATAATATAAATATTGATATGACACTAGAAATTTCATTAGTCGAAGCACGAATCTTGATTTCAAAAGCAATCCGATCTTAAGTTGAAACTAGTTCAAATTAAGCACTTAAAATATTATTGAAAACTTTGGGATATCAGTTAAATCCCTAAATATATAGTGTTTATGATAAAATAGAACGTCTTGACGAGCCGGATCTAATAAGTCTAAGATTTCTTAATTCCGACTTCATTTGAGCAATTAAATACTTAAAATACATCAAATGATCAAGGGAATCATTTTGAGCCGTCCAATAGAGTGGCTTGGATTTTGCATGTATTTATAAAAACATAATCCCTCTAATTTATAAATAGCCCCTCATTCTTCACATGAGGGGAGCCCAAGCAAAAGAGAAGAAAAAGCTCTAAGGCTTGAATATCCTCAAAGCATAATCGTGCCACCACTCGATGATCGCCGACCACCTGCCATCAACCAACGACCACCGCCGACCACCGCCATCGGCCACCATTGCTGGTCCTTCGTCAACCACCTCGCTATTCATCATCGCAACCACAATCATCACCACCGCATGCCATCTGCCAACCATCATCGCCGGTGCGTGACCACCGCAGTTACCGCCGCCGGCCACCACCATCAATCATCATCGCTCCAATCGCTGAAGCTAACATCATTTGGCCACTATCGCTCACGCCCACCAGACCGTTTACCACTAACCATCGCTGCCGCTGCCGCCGCCACCACCATTGATCATTGCATCATTGCCCCGCCATCGTCTTATCTCCCGCTCATCACCTTCATCGACCATCGTTGTCGACCACCGACCGCTATTCATCATCACCAACTGCCACCAACAACTGTTACAACCTAACCACTACTGCATGGCTATTGTTACTTGATTATGTGATTCACATTGTCAGGCTTTCTCATATACAATTCTGTAATCTTATTATTGGGAAAACTTTGTACTTCGAAACAGATACATAGTAAAAGATTTTTACTAGGCTAGGCCCCGTGATCTTTCCCTCTCTTTAGGGGTTTTCCAAGTAAAAATCCTAGAATTTTTTGTTCATTCTTCAAATATCTGTGTGTGTGCTGTATTTCACAACAAAGATAAGACATAAACTTTTATTCTACCGCAACTGATTTTCTAGCACGCAACAGTTTGACACCGTTTGTGAGAAGCAAACCTCACAATCTCTGTGAACACCTGCATTATGACAAACAGGCGTAATATTCGCAATAATGGAGCCTCCCGCTCCAACTCCCGTCACTATCGAAACTAATCATTGAACCAAGGATGCCAAGTTTCTACCTCGCTTCTCTCTAATAGGCATGACCCTATCGGTGAAAGTGCAACATAAATCTCTCTAGAAGATCTTGTGCCCTAAAGGGAAGATTCTAAAATGAGATAATCCAACTTTTACGAGAAACATGACAGCCACTACTGCGGCAAACACATCTCTCCCAAGATCGATCGTTAGCTAGGGGAGGTTAAAATGCTAATACCTGGCCTTTTTGCCATCATGCTGAAGTTCCTCTGCTTCCAGATCATGATGCTGACCTCTTTGACTTTGCTAATTCTACTCATTCATCACTTGTAGCTCAACTGAATGCTAATCCAGCAATTATTGTCAGTAGCTTGGCACGTTCTCATTCTGTTGATTCCACTGTCATGTTATACATGCGGAATTACAATGCTTAATGCGAGAAGAATTCCACTTTAAAGATGAAAATCATCTTCTCTCTTATCGCAACTATCAGGAGTCTTCACCTTTGATTGAAGCTATTCTTCAACATCCTATTCCCGTAGGGTTCAAGCTTCCGAGCATCGACTCCTATGATGGGGCAACTGACCCATATGAAAACATCAACCATTACAAGACCATCATGCATATCCAATGAGTTCTTGACACATTGCTTTGTCAGGTCTTTCCAATCACCCTTAAGGGTTAGGCTTGCACTTGGTTCTACTTCCTTCCAAGGGGATCCATCCATACCTTTGACGAACTCACCAAGATTTTTGTAGAATAGTTCATTGCAAACCGAAGGATCATTAAAAATTCCTCTAATCTCTTAGGCATTCGTCATAATGAGGGTGAATCACTTAAGGAGTACTTCCAGAGGTTCTCTTTAGAGGCTCGCCAAATATCTAGAGTAGACCCAAAACTATTAAGAGGAATTTTTCTTGGAGGGCTCCATGTGGCCTTTCTACTCATCAATATGCAGATACACCGCATATTCTCTTTTGGTTCATCGTGTGAAAGCACAAATTTCTGCTGATGAGGCTATTAATGCCCATTGTAAATAATTTGAATAATCCACAGGAAAATGTAAGAGTGCCCCAGGGAACATAGATTGTCAATCCCATCAAAAGAAGCAACAAGGCAGTCGTGATCTCCCTCCATGACCCTTACATCAATGACGTGAACTACGACCAGAAAAGGAATACACACCACTGAACACATCTCGTGTTAACATCTTGATGACCATTTGAGATGAAGAGACCATTAAGTGGCCACATCCATTGAAGCTAAATTTAGGAAATCAGGAGCAATATTGTCACTTCTATCGAAGTCATAGACAAACTACTAAGGCGTGTAAACAACTCAAAGAAGAGATTGAGAGGCTCATTCAACAAGGATATCTACGTCGATTCATGCATAATCAATCAACTTAAGCAAACATAACTCTGATTGGGGGGCAACCAGGACAATCATCATAAAAATAAATAAAATAGTTGCCACATAGTTGGAGAAATTGAAACAATCATAGGAGGACCACTACTACCTAATAGAGTCCTCATTGCCACCTCCGAAGAGCCAGAGTTAAAGAAATCTCGTATTGATCATTCCATCACTTTTAATTACTCGGACTTAGAAGGAGTCCATGTTCCCCATCAAGATCCACTTGTCATTAGTGTGGAGATCGACGACGCATGTTATAATATTAAGAGAATTTTGATTGATAATGAGAGTTCTATCGATATATTATTTTACTCCATATTTTATAGCATGGGCTTGGTTAGGAAAAATCTTCAACCCACTGTACGACTATTATATGGGTTTGATAATCACCTTATGCGAGTGGAGGGAGAAATCACCCTTCCTGTTGTCCTTGAATAATTTCCTCAATAAGTATTCATTCAATTCAATTCATGGTAGTCAAGTCAGATTCGATGTACAACACTATCTTTAGAAAGCCTCTCCAATCAATTTTTGGTGTTGTTACTTTGGTATCTCATCTTAAGAAGAAATTATCAACTCCCATTGGGGTTGGAGTGATCTGTGAAAATCAACAAATAGCACAATCATGTTATCTCAGAGAAGCTCAACCACTCCTTTCGATGACTTTCAACATCGAGAATTTTAATTTTTGAGATGAAGAAGTACCACCGAGAGCTTCGATAAGACATGCTCTGTTCATTGTCGATGACCAACCTACTAACAATGCAAGTGGATCTCGCTCTGACGAACAGGGTAAAATACATATACTTCTTGCATAAAAAAATCAAGACATCGCTTGACATAGATATCCGGGTCACCCAATGTGACCATGCTCTCCCTCAAGATTGATCCAACATTCAAATCGATTATCCAAAAGAAGCATAGTTTTGCACCTGATCACCTCTAGGCTATTGAATAAGAAGTTAACAAGCTCTTAGAAGCAAGATTCATACAAGAAGTATATTACCATACATGGCTAGCAAATGTTGTCATGGTTAAGAAAGCAAATGGAACTTCGAGAATGTGTATTGATTACACTGATCTCAACCAAGCTTGCCCAGAAGATAGTTTTTCCCTCCCCCGAATTGATCAATTGGTTGATGCTACGTCTAGGCATCAAATGCTCAGTTTTTTGGATGCTTACTTAGGTTATAACCAAATAAAAATGGGCCCAACGGATGAAGAAGCCACATCATTTCAAATATATAAAGGTTTATATTGTTACCAAGTTATGCCATTTGAAATAAAAAATATTGGTTTTACCTATCAACGCCTTATGAATAAGGTTTTTAAAGACCTCTTAGGCCACATAATAGAGGAATATGTGGATGACATGTTAATAAAAAACTTGGAAGAATCATAATATATTTTTGACTTAGAAATATTCTTTAACCTTCTTCAACGTTATAACATGCGACTCAACCCAACCAAGTGCACTTTTGGGGTTACGTCGGGAAAATTTCTTGGGTTCATGGTCACCCACTGCAAGATTGAAGCTAATCCTGAGAAAATTAGAGCACTCAAAAATATGGTTCCTCCAAAGAATATCAAAGAAGTTCAACGCTTGAATGGACGAATTGCAGCCTTATCTCGCTTTTTAGCCTATTCTGGGGATAAATACTTTTCATTCTTTAAAACATTAAAGGGAGCTAATAATAATAATTTTCTGTGGACTAATGAATGTCAAGCTACTTTTGAGCAACTAAGAAAATATTTAACATCTCCACCCTTACTATCCAAGCCTATCATTGTCAACTGGCAGATAAGATGTCTTTGGCTTTAGTTTTCTCAATATGAAAATTGTGTCTGTACTTCCAAGCTCACTCCATCAGTGTTTATACCCATTTACCATTGAGGGTCATTCTACAGAAACTAGAGGCATCTGGGAGGTTAATCAAATGGTTCATAGAATTAGGAGAGTTCAATATCCATTTTCTACCCAGGCCAGACATAAAGTCTCAAGTATTCGTAAAATTTATAGTGGAATGCACTGCTCCTACTCCAAATAAGCTATCTATTACACCTCTTTCGTCTCCTCAATGGACCCTCTATATTGATGGAGCTTCAGGAAATACTAGTGTCAAGGTGAATCTTACTTATTTTCCCCAATAGATACTTAGAGTATGGACTTAAAATACAACCAATAATATGGTCAATATGAGGCTCATCAGACTGAGACTTGCTATCGATTGTGAGGCTCAAAACTTAATGATCTACATTGACTCTCAGCTTGTCGCCTCCCAAGTTGAGGGAAACTTTAATGCTCATAATCTATAGCTAGCACAAAATCTTAGTTAGGTGAAGTCAGTTCTTGCCCATATCAAGATACATCAAATCATTCACATACTCGAGAGAAGAACACTCAAGCTGATGCTCTTGCTAATCGTTATCTACTAAGAGAGATTTATTTGAAGAAATATATTTTTCTAGCATCCAAGGGTCATGAGTAATTCAAATAATTAATGAGATGAAGGAACCTTCGTGGATGGACCCCATCCTATCCTTTCTACAAGAAGGGACCCTTCTTGAAGATCCAACTGCTGCAACTCGTCTCCGAAGAAAAGCTATAAACTTTATTATTATCTTAGGTGAACTATACAACTGAGCTTTTTTAGGCCATACCTTAAATGCCTCTCACTATTAGAGGCCGATTATGCATTAAGAGAGGTTCACTCTAGGATATGTGGAGAACACCTAGGAGGAAGGGCGCTAGCCCTTAAAATTATAAGGTAAGGGTTCTATTGGCCTACGATGAGGCAAGACACCTTGGATTTTACAAAAAAATATGCAAGTTATCAGTTGCACTCTAACCTCTCTCATACACCACATACAGAGCTCTCATCCCTTTAAAGCCCGTAGTTTTTTGCTCAATGGGTAATTGATATCATGGGACCATTTCCTGTAGCATCAGGCAATAAAAGTTTATCATTTTAGCTATCGACTACTTCACTAAATGGGTGGAGGTTGAACCACTCGCTAAAATCACGGAGATAAATGCTAAACAATTTATTTGGAAAAATATAATATGTCGATTCAGATATCCTGTGAAGATCATCACCGACAATGAAACTCAATTTACTGGAAAAGTCTTTACATCTTTTTGTAAAGATCTTCACATTTAGCTATTGCATATGGCTATAGCCCATCCTCAAACTAATGGACAGACTGAACCTACCAACAGGACTATACTCAAAGGGTTAAAAACATGTCTCGAGAAGGCTGGGGGGGTAATAGGTTGAGGAGCTCTCTAATGTTCTTTGAGCTTACCGCACTACATCGTGAACTCTAACTAATGAAATATCATATAATTTTTGTTTCAGGACAGAAGCTATTATACTAGTAGATACCGGGATTCCAAGTCCAAGAGTTTGATCATTCAATCATAATAGTAATGAAGAAAAACTCTGACAGAACTTGAACCTACTCCTGAAACTCGTGACATGGCCCTACTTCGGACTGCTTCCTACTACCAAAGGGTAGCTCATCACTTCAATAGAAGAGTGAAACCCCATCCCATCTCTATCAGTGATTTGGTCTTGCAAAGTCTTGAAGCTGTGGGAAAAGGCCCTCAACGTAATAAGCTCTCACCTTTTTGGGATGACCCTTATGTGGTTACAACTATGATCAAGCCAAGAACAAAGTTCAAGGATCCAGAGAAAAAATCCTTGCCTTAAACTTAGAACACGGAGAATCTCTGGAAGTATTATGAGTAATTCCTACTCCACAAATATTACAACTTTTATTTGGTCTCGTTTAACATTTCCTCTTCAACTCATATCTTTGTTAAATTATCTTATGATTGTATCACCGACCTTATCAAAGTAATGAGTTTATGGCTTTTTCTTTCAAGCTTATTGCATATAAATAATCTCCTTCATTTAATTCTCCCACTTGAGGAATGCACAACTCATGTCGTGTCTCAATCAGGGCATGATCAATCCTAAGGGGATTTGATCAAACCTCTTCCATACAGGTAAGAAGTTAAGTAACACTTTTACTAATGCTTAGAATAGGTCAAAAAGTCCTTGGTGGACATTCCACGGCCTCTTCCATACAGGTAAGAAGTCAAGTAACACTTTGACTAATACCTAGGATAGGTCAAAAAATCCTTGGTGGACATTCCATGGCCTCTTCCATACAAGTAAGACGTCAAATAATATTTTAAGCATTACCTAGGATTGGCCAAAAAGTCTTTGGTGGACTTCCCATGACCTCTTTCGTACAGGTTAGTGTCGTTGAATAATATTTCGACCAATTACCTCGGATAGGTCAAAATAAAATAAGAGAAAATCACCCAAAATTTTTAGTTTACTAATATCATTGATAGATCTAATATGATGATATAAGAAAGAATCAAAATTTTAGATACAAAAAATAATAATAATAAATAACAATACATAGATTAAAGGGAAAGAAATGCATCATCAAGTGATACTACATGATATCAACGTGCTCCTCATCGCTGAAAGATGCTCCCTTAAACTCACTCTCAACCCCTTCATCTCCTGAATCTAGTGAAGGGTCTTCAGATACTTGGTTGGGAGATAGATTCTCAATACTAGCTCCAATTTTGAAATGTACTAAGCAGATTCCTTCTAGGAATCCTCGGATGAAGCCTTCCTCCAAACATTGGTGCTCCAGGTACTTCAATTCAACATCAAGAATATGATTACGAGCTTCTTGGATATGATCCTCGATAGCATCGCGATAAGCTAGGGAGTTCTTAAAGTCTTCAATTGCCTTCAAGGAGATGTCATTTATTTCCGCTTCTGACATAATAAGCTCCTTCTCAGAAAGATAATCTTGTAATGCTTTCTTCTCTAGTTCAAGAGCTTTCTTCTCCGTTGCAAATGTATTGAGTCTTTTCTCTTTCTAGCAAGTCTCTACCCTCACCTCAATCAGCTCATCACGAGTATGCTCCACCTCCTAATGTTGGAAAGAACGAGAAGTTGACATGTTCGCTAGTTCAGTTCTACACCCGATTAGCTGATCCTCCAGAGCTGCCACTTCTTTATCCTTAGCAGTCATCTTTCACTCATACTCACCTTGCAAGTATTTTACCTTTACAAATTTAGTATTTCACTCATCTAGAGCGACACCGAAATGAGCTATAAGCCCTAATGTTTGGGCTACCTAAAATAAAAAAGTCACAAATATTACACAAAGAAAAAAAGAAAGAAGAAAAGAAAGAGAAAGAGAAGATAACATACTAATTCATCTACTCATTGACATCCAATGCATATGTGCTTTAACACCTCTTCAGGAATATACAGCTTCAAGAAATGAATCCTCACCCATTATGAATTGAGATAGGTAAACTCTCAGAGGCCAACTGGGGGTGAACTTCTTCTTCACAAATATTTGACGTAGTTACTTCAGCACATGTCTTCTTTTCTTCAAAGAAGAAAAATTGTTGTCACCATGATTTCATAACGGGCTTCTTGAAAGAATCCTAAGAATATGAGGAGACCTTTCATCACATTTACTTGATCGCTTCAGTGGAAGAGCATGAGATCTCCCTACCTAAATGGAAAGTCCAACCTTGAACATTCTATCTTCAATTATATACTTGCCAATGTGACGTAACTCATGCTGCAAGCTTCCTACATCAGGAATATTAAGAGTTGTTAGGATTTCATTCTCTTAAATCAGGAATGGATCTGGAAGGTCATTCAATCTTCTCCATCTCTCAGGGAGGCCTCACTCATTTTTCACAAAAAGAACCCATTAGACCAATTTTTTGATGAATCCCGTGCTAAAAATTCTACCCAGTTCTTCATAGCTTGATAAGAAACACGTCCCTGAGCATCACATGTGAATCTACACATTTGGCACAAGTATTTGATGTTCAAAGTCGCTCCATGCTCTCTAAAGAAGACAGTCAAATCAATGATGATCACTAAAGCTCGAAATAAAAATTATGACAAAGCTACACTGCAAATTTTAAAGACCTCAATGAATTCAGGAGCCAAAGAGAATCGCAGTCCCGTATGAAGAATCATCTCAGAAATAGTAAAGTATCATGGCGGAGGAGAATGTGCTCGATCAGACTTTTTGGCAACAATAGCCACCAACTCATTGGGGAAATGAAGTTTTCTACGGAGCACCATTAAACTATCAAATGTGATAGTGGATAATTTATCGTCTGTAGCTGCCACGCAATTGATTTTCTTCCAACCATCAACCAACAAAAATACATAATAAATATGAAACAAAAAAGAGGAGAGAAATATAAAGGTCTGAGAATTGTGTGAAGAAACTCACTCACCCTAATACTTGGGCATATCCTTTCCTGACTTTATTGCTCACGAACAGTTTTGGATAAGATTTTTCTCCTATGATCTGACAAAAAAATATACGCATACATATGATATCAAAAATGAAAATAAAGCTATTTCTCTCTAATGATACTCTGAAATTACCTGCCAAATTTTTTAAATTTTTTGAGGGATGGTTCCTATTTGACACTTCCACGCCATCTTGGCAGTCGTCAACTGCCGAACCATCCATTGGAGTTTCAAGAAATTCAATTTCCTACAAGAAGAAGTAGAAAATATGGGCCTTGATCGCCTTCAAACTTGGTCGGTCTGACGAGGATAGTTGACATCTCTCTCGAGGGAAAATCTATGGTGTACTATCTCGAAAGATAGGGACATCACTATACAATGAACCTAATCACCTAATAAGGACTCCGAAGACATGATGGGTCTTTGAATATACCTGAGATTTTACCCCTGCTTTATATCGATGAATAAAGCGGGGTTTATATTAAACTGTTCTAAGTTTCCTAGCAAAGCCTTCATAGTTAATTACATCATGGGAATGAAATTCAAGAACACACTCGAAAGTAGTAATTATCATCTCCAAAGATTTCAAGATCTATCAAAGGATTGATGAGATCAAAGACATTTTTGGAATCCAAAAGGAGAAGCACTTTAGACATTGAAATCCACCTATCTTAAAGTGAGAGATTTATTTATTTGAGTTTAATTTTATTAGATTGGGCTTTTAATCCACCAATATAAGATTCTAGGAATTCCTAAGAGGTGAGAATTTATGCTTGTAGTAGAAGAAAATAGCTACCTCAGATCCTAAATCTAGTGAGCTTTATCATGAGCTAAAGCATGATGTAAATCTAAGCGATAGGTGGACATAAGCCTCTACAAGAGAGAACAAATCGTCCGACTTTTGGATTTATAATCACATGGAGTGGCCACCAGCTAACTCATCTTATGATTTTAAAAATCATATAGTTTGGTCTTATGAATTACAAGTTAGCTAGGGTAGTTATTATTTTAAAAATATACTAAAGTCCTAAACCCACTCCCTAAGAGACTAGAGCATGAGTGGTATGAGCATATGACTTAATCCACAAATATAAAATCTTTTCAAATTTTTGTTTCATTTTAACACATTCATTTAGACAAAGGCTTTGGGATTTTTTGCATGCCTAAATGTATGATGAAATGATATTTTTGGCTAAATCGGCGAGAAGAGGGTGTTCTCCACCAGAAGGGATGCCCTCACAGGTCAAGCATTCCCCTATCGTGCAAGGATGGAGATCCCCCATATTCAAGGAAGAAAGCATATGCATGCATGATGTAAGACATACAACCATACAACTAAGGGGTTACTAAATCTTTTAATTACCTTGCTTAAAGCCTAAGCTTTATGATGAAGAACTGAATTGTTTTAAGATTTGGTTATAAGTTGCTAAGTAGAAAATTATTTTATCCTAGGAGCCTCGCATGCAAGCCACATATTAAAGCATAAATCATAAGAAACTATGAAAGTATGTTATTTCTAATGTGTTAAACATAACATCAATCAATTTTATAACTACCGTAAAGAATAATGTCCGATGTGGTCGCACCAGCACAACTCAAAAAAAAAAAAAATATGGGTATGAGCTCTACCCTTATACAACTTGGAATACAAAAGAATAATTATAATTATAATGAATACATGTTATGGGCATGGGGTTTCATGTCTCTTTCTTTTGATTTGATTCACTCCAAGGCATCACAGGGTACCCCAAGATAAAGCCTTCTAGCCACTGCTCATCTTAATCCCCTATAACACTAATCTTGATTCCAATTGCAAAATTATATTTGTATAGGTAAAAGTAAATCTAACTACACCTGCAAAATAGAGGTTAGCTAAACATACATACAATCCCAAGTAGTTATATATATAATTTAGGCTTAGCACCCTGTACATGGGTAACCAAGCCCACCTATCCTAACTTAGATTACACTTAGGAGTTTAAGCAACCTGCAAAGAGAGTATTCATATATATTTTTAAGCAACCCCTCAAGCATAATTTGCTACATTAAATATGATTAGGCTGAGAGTGACCTAACATCCAGTCTATGAAATATACACCCTAACATCCAGTCTAAAATAATACATCATAAAATAAAACATACATCACATTATGGTATTTATTTTTAATTTGTGATGTGTATGTGTATGGGGGGTGGGACACCAAGCAGATCTAAGGGTGTACTTATTGAGGTGATCGGATACAACATCAAGGAATAGTGCACTATATCAAAAGATAGAAATCACTACTATATGATGGACCTAATCACTTAATAAGGACACCTAAGGCATGATGGGTCTTCAAATGTACTAGAGATTTTTCTCCTACTTTACATGGATGAATAAAACAATGTTTATTTAAACTGAGTTCTAAAGTTTCATATGGGGGCAAGCTCCCATAGTTAATTACATCCTAAGGAAGGTGAGTTCCTTAGGAATACTCTCGATTAAAGTAGGCAATTATTGTCTCCAAAGAATTCAAAGATAATACTATCAATACATTGGTTATGTTTGAAAAATCAAGTGGGATAGATCAAAAGGAGAGACTTATTATCTAAGCTAAAAGGAGATGAGTAGGGGATGCTCATGATACTAGGAAACTAGTGAACATCCCAAACTATCCTATGATTGGGCTTTATATATTTGAGATTGAGGAGAATTATATATTTGAAAAAATTTATTAAAAAGCTAGGACTGATAATCCCACAATACAAGATTATGAAAATGCCTAAGAGGTGAGGATTTATGCTTGTAATCCCAAAAGGAAACATCAACCTTAGATCCTAAATTTAGGGAGCTTTAGCAAGGGCCAAAGCATGACCTAAATCTAAGGTGAAAATGAGTATATTGTTTACCTCCACAAGAGAGGGTAAACCACCTGACTACTGGACTTATAATTGCCTAGAGTGGCAGCCAGCTAACTCCTCCTATATTTTAAAACTATGTGGTCATGTCATCTGTTTTGCTAAAGTCATTAAACCCACTCCATAAGAGACTAGAGCATGAGTGGTATGAATAATGACTTAGTCTTATGCAAATCTTATCAAATTTTATTTGATTTTTGACTCTTTATTTTGACATGGGCCATATGATTTTATATGCCTAATTACATGTTGAAATAAGTTATGGGCCAAATCAATAAAGAAGAGGGTGAAGCCCTGTTAGTAGGAGTTGCTCTCATAGGATAAGCGTTTCCCATATATGCAAGAACGAGGGCCCTCATTTTACAAGAGTTGTAGAAGATGCATGCGTGACATTAGCCATACAACCATACATCTAAGGGGTTGCTAAATCTTTTAATTATCTTGATTTAATGCCTAAGCTTTATGTGAGGTTTTGAATTATTTAGAAATTTAATTATGAGTTGTAGTTGGATAAAAGATTTATTTTTCCCTAAGAGCCTAATCGCATCCAGGTCACACATTAAATCACCACACATGAAGAAACTATGAAAATACATACCATTTATATTGCACAATATAAATAAATCATCACTCAATTTATAAACTCATCGTGAAAGAATAACAGGACGGTGCAGTCGGGTATTGTCATACAACCTAAAAAAGAAATGGGTAGCTGAGCTCTACCCTTATACAACTCGGTGTACGAAAGAATAATTACAAATTATAAAATGATAAGTATTATGGGGGATCTTCAAGTCTTCATGCTCCATCCATTTCTTCATTTGATTTACTCCATTTAATTTGGTAGGCTTCTAGACATCACATGAGACTACAGGATCAAACCTTCTGACCAATGTTCATCCTTAACCCCCATAACACCTAATCAAATCCCTAATGCACAATTACATTAAAAGAATAGAAAAGTAAATCTAACTACACGTGCAAAATAAGTGTTAGCTAAACACACCATACAACCCAAGCAGTTATATGAATAATTTGGACTTCGCACCCTGCACATGGATAACGAAGTCCACCTGTTCTAATTTAGATTATGCTTAGGGGTTAAGTGACCTACAAAAGAGAGAATTTATATTTATTTTAAGCATCCCTTAAGCACAATCTTTTACATAAAACATTGCTGACCTCCTTTTTAGAATGAGCTCTCAACCCCTCCATCTTAGACATAGGATTCCTCTTAGACACTGAGAGTTTCTTAGTCTTAAGATACTTCTAGTGATTAGGTCAACACTCAACCTAACCTTAGAGACTTAGAAGAGTTAGCCATAGGAATAGGTCATGCCTTAGGGGTGTTAGGAAAATTTGCCTATCCTATAGCTTGAACCAAATCCTCACTTCCTTCTAGCAATACGCACCGAACATCCAAACCAACCTCAAACTTTAATCAACTTCAATTCATTAATTGATTTTCTTCAATTCTAAATCAAATCTTAAATCAATTCCAATTGATTTTTTTCAAATTCAAATCAACCTTAAATTTAAATCTTCAAAATCAAATCAACTTCAAACTCAAATCAACTCCAACTCAATTGATTTTCTCAAATCATGAATCAATTCCATCAAATATTAAACCAATCCTAACCCAATGGATCTTCTCAAATCATGAATCAATTCCAAATGATTGAAATCCATGATTGAATTCCAAATCCAAAATTTTTTCTAAGCCTCTTTGATTTCATCTTATGGACTTAGCTCAAATCAAATTTAAATCATTTCAAACACAAGAGATTTTCTCATAATCCAATTATATCTTCATTTATATTCACAAATATAAATGAAATATAAATTCAAATAATCAAAACTAAATTCAAAACTCGAATCCAAATATAATCAAAATCCAACTCTTTCAAGTCAAATACTTGAATTCAAATCAACCTCAAATCAATCCAAACCATTTATTTTCTTCACGATTCAATCAATCCTTCAATCAAGAAACCAAATATGAATATAAACTTCAATCATCAAACAAAAACTAAATTCAAAAATCAAACCCAAATCAAACATGTGTTCAACCTTTGAACTTGAAATTGTCAAATGAATCCAAACCCATTTGACTCCAAATCACTTGCAAATGGATTTATATTTCAATCATAAGTCCATATGTGAGTTCAACCAAACTTGAATCAAGCCTTGATCAAATCAATTGACCCACTTAGGCTCACTTGACCTAAAGTGACCTAAAGCACCTTTTTGAGTCAAATTCTAATCCTACCCAAATTGGATTGAACTAAGCCCACCTAAGCCTCACATTATGAGCAACAATCATCATGAGATGATCAACCACTCAGATTGGGTCAAACTAAGTCAAACTTAAGTGTTGACTAAGTCAACACTTAGCCAAAATGAAACCCAAACCTGCCAAAATCCACCATAGGCCAAATTGATTGAAACCATTGGTCAAAACCAATTTAGGATCAATGATTGAACTTAACCAAGTCATCATTTGAGCCAAACCTAACCCAATTGGCCACTTGACCCAAGTTGACCCAACTTGACCTAAAAAGCCAAAATGTTTCAAATCTTGATCAAAGCCAAATTGATTGCAACCAATGGGTCAAATTCATTCTAAAACACTTGTTGTACTTGCCAAAAGCCTCAATTGGCCAACTAGACCCAACTTAGCCCAATTAACCATGAACCCAACTTGACCTAAAAGGTCAAATCAAGCTAAAATCAAGCCAAACTAAAATTGATTGAAACCAAAGCTTGCAAAACATTTCAAATGACCCACCAAACCTAAACCAACCCATGACGTAACCTAATTGGGTCAAATAGGTCAAATTGGTCAACTTGACCCATCTAACCTGAATGAAATCAAATGAACCAAAACTAAATATAAACCAAATTAAACCAAACCAATGATACCAAAATATTTCAAATAGTCATATGAACTTGACCCAACCCTTGGTTTGACCCAATTTGACCAATTGGTCAACTTGACCCAAGTTGACCCATTTTGACCTAAATGGGTCAACATGAACCAAATGATATCAAATCAACTCCAAATTCTTTGAAATTTGGCCCAACCCATTTCCAAACTTTACCAAATCTTCCCAAATTGAAGTCAAAGCCAAATGACCATTTTACTCCAAGGTCAAGGGATAACCTATGGCCAATTCCACTTGGAATTTGGTCAAATCCTTTTCATGGCTACTTGGCAGCCTTTTAGTGGACCAAGTGGACACTAATGAGTGTGGTGCACATGACCCAATGGGTTCGGGTCTGCCAAACCCAACTCAAGGCCGAAACTGACCACCTAATGGAAAATAAGCATATGAAATCACCCCATACCCTCATTTAGCACATGGAAACTCCACTACTCTTCTGCAATCACATGGCATCCATAACATCCTAACAAACCCATTCCATGTGATCAATTTAATCAAAATGGAAGGATAGCTCATAGCCCAAGTAGGGGGAGATATACTCCCCCTAATTATTTCATTCTAATTGAGATAACTTGCAATCAATTGAGCTATAGAGACCTAAGGAAAGCTCCCCAAGCTCTTTGAAGCAATCCCCAAGCTCTTCTTAATTCTCCATTCTTAGTTTCCTTAAGCCAAAAACATGAGAGGTAGGAAGAAATTCCAACTCATTCATCACTCCACCAAAAGCTAATTCCTCTTTCAAGCACCATCAGAGGACCCAATCAAGCTCACTCAAGTCAAGTTCCAAGTCTAAGCAGAAGAGGGGATAGACCAAGCATTTTTAAAAGCTTTGACCAATAGGAAGATCCACTTCACCTCAAGCCTTCAATAAAGCTTCCTCTCCACTAGACGAAGTTACCTCGATGGTTGGGAGTGCTGGTGATAGCCTCCGGTGAGGTATGCTTCAAAACTGAGCTTAGGCATAGAAATCTTTGGTCCTTTGTGAAGGAAAGTATCATCCCAATTAAAATTGATCGTTGGATGTCTTCCTCTTTGCTCTTAGATGGTGTGTGTTCAATCCCTACTCAATCCAAACTCAAGTGAGCTCAGATCATGCCTTAGAGAACGGACGGTCACCTTCTCCCACAGGTAAGGGCAATGATGAATCACAGACCGTCCATCCTTCATGTTTTGGATGGATGATCCTGATTAATCCAATTAGGTTCTACATTTTAATCCCTTTAGATCCACGGGTTTATCCTGACCGTTCGATCTTTAACCATACGGTCTACGGAGAAAATATAGCGCGTGCATGTAGCCAATTTGACAACTTAAATAATCCCATCGCGCATTGGAAAGCGCGCGTCACAGTCACGTGGCGTCGATGGAATTAATTATATAATTAAGGTTATTTAATTATCCTTAATCACTAAAACTTCAAAAACATATAACTAAATATAGAAAAATAAAAAAAAATATGAATAAAGGCTCATTTTAAAGATAATTTAGTGAAGAATAATATAAAATTATTTTTAATTGATTTTGAATAATGAATTTTCCTTAATTAAGGTCTATTTGAAATCTTAATAACCCTAATTACCCCTAATGACTTCATTAATTAATTTCAAACTTCTTAGGCATATTTTGGGCGATGACCTCTGCCTCTTCTAATTTTCTTAGAATTTATTAATGGGTTAATTAGGGAAATTAATTAATGAATCCCTAATCACTCTCTAAATGTAATTAAGGGTAATTATGCATATAAACAGTGGTTTAATCACTTAATTAAGATAATTAAACATTATTTAAGTGATTAGGAGACCTATGGAATAATTTTGGGATATTTTTCTTAAGCAATTCCATAAACTCTCTTTCTTCCTTAATCCAAACTTAATTAAGGATTAATCCACTAATAATCTTCTTAATTAACCTAATTAAATTTTTAAAATCAATATGAACTTAATCAATCTTTTGTTGGGTAGATACTTAGGTGTTTAATAACATAAGTAAACTTAAGGAAATTATTTCCAACCCATATGTGTGGGAAGGTTGTAAAAATACTTAATTAAATCATTTAGCTAATTAATCAATAATTGTGAGCCAATTGCATTAGACCCTTTCTTTTTAGGGTGCATTTTTTATTTAAGTTCAATGTGGTTGTATATCATATGTTGTCTCATAATTGAAAGGTTAATTATGTTAAGGAGGTGTAGGTAAGGGGTAATTAAAATTCACACCTTAACTTAAGAAAAACATAAAATCATTCTAATGGTTTAAAAAATTAAATTAAAATAACACACATATGTGGGAGATGGGTTAGGTCCAACAAATCTTTTCACATTTCCTAAAATCAAATCAAACTCAAAATTAAAACAAATCTCTTTAAACAACTTTAATTCACTTTAAATGATCTTATTCCATAATATTGTCTTTAGGAATTAATTAGGGTGAATGAAGTTACATGCTTGCATCACTTTATTTCTTTCCTAGCAAGCATAATGGTGTATGTCATATGAAATAATGCATTCATGTCTTTTGAAAAATAAATTTAAAATGAAATGTTTCCTTTATTTCAAATTGCATGTTTTGGCTAAAGTAAGAATATGAATGGTTATTATCACTATTAAATCCAAAATTATTTTTAAAAAAAAAAACTATAAATCAAAGATGATAAATGAAAGGTATGCTACTTATAGTTACTTACAAGCTTGCATGTGAATACAATATAAGATGTGCATTATGTGACTTTTCCTTCTCTTCTCTTTTAACATAGTTTTGAATATGATTTGCAAAGTGTATAGTTTATTTGAAAAGAACACAACACTTGCTTAAATCCATTCCTATGTTAACCTTTAAGAAGAATCTTCACATTTATACATGAAAATTGCATAACCAAATCAAACATAAAAATCTTTTACATGACTCTTTTTCCATTCATTTCTTTTTTGTACATGCACATGTATTTAAGAAAAGTGGTATATTAGTCTAGACACCCCGGGGTTGCGAGGCTTTAAGTAGCCCCAAGTAGGCCTTGTACCTTACACCCTTGGTGTAGAAAATAATGGCTTCATACTCACTTATGTCTTTCATACATGTAAATGTGCATTTGATTAATGGATAAAAAATTCCTCTCTTTTCTACTTAACAAAAACATGCATATATGAAACATTACAAAATTTTTCTAAACAACATCTCCTAGCAATTCATCATCAAGGTGTTCTAACACTTCCATTTGCATGTATAGATATGCTTAGGATGCACATGTTGAAAAAAAATAAATGGTTGTGTGTTTTGTGATAGTAATTCACTTTAATTAATCTTAAAATACCATTCTTATTGAATAGGTTTACTTAGAGCAAATTTAAATTTATGATTAATTAAAACACATAATGAAATATTTATTAAAGAAAAATCACTAATGAATCTACTTTAGAAATTACTTAAGGTAGGGAGGAAGGAGAAGGTCTCTTCTCTTTTCCTCTCTTTACAACTTAGTAATTAAGTGTAGGTTCATTCAAACCAAATCAAATCATCAAATAAGATTTACAAAATCAAATAAATCACTTAAATCCATCCTCTAAGTTGAACCCTTTCACATTTAGAAAATCTTAACCTTAAAGCTAGCTTACCACAAACCTTAAATGGCACACATTAAATAAGTCACCATTTCTAGCTCTATGTTAGGGTGGTGCATAGTTTGATGCTTGCTTTTATTTTGTGATGTGGTGTTCTAGTCTAGATGTTAGGGTGTGCATGTGTAGATTGAATGGTTGGGCAATCTTAGTCTAACTATTGTCTTCTGCAGGGGATTGTGATTAAGGGGTGCCGTGATAAAAATATAAATGAATTTGCTATGCGGGTTGCTTATACCCCTAAGCATAATTCAAAGATAGGCTAAGTGGATTTGGTTACCCATGTGTGGGGTGCTAAGTCCAATTTATTCATATACATGCTTGTGATTGTGTGGTGTGTTTACCTAATCTCTATTTTGCAGGTTTTAGTTAGATTTACTTTTCCCATTTTCATGTAATTTTTCAATTAAAATTTAGAATGAATGTTATGGGAGATTAGGATGAACATTGGTCATAAGATTATGTCTTATGTATCATGTGAAGCTTTAGAGCAACCACCTTCCAATTAACCAAAAGAAGACATAAGAAATAAGAAAGAAGAAAGAAGAAAAGAGAAAGAAAAGAAGAAAAGAGAAATGAAGAATGAAGACTCCTATAACATGAATTCCTTTTTGATAAATTCATTTGTAATTCGGGTTGTATAAGGGTAGAGCTCGGTTACTTAATTTCTTTTTTAGGTTTATGCAGTAGAGCCCGACCATAAAAGGCCTCTTATTCTTTTGCTCCAGCTTTATAAATTATTTAATGTTTGTTTACCTTATGCATTAAGATGACATATTTTCCTAGTTTATTCCTGCTTTCTTGATGAATAACTGGATGCGATTAGGCTCTTAGGAAAAAAAAAATTTTTCTATCCAATTAATCATCTCAAAACTAAAAATTAATAACTCATAACCTCACCTAAAGCCTAGCTTATAAAATAAGATAAAAGATTTAGTAACCCCTTAGCTAGATGTTGTATGTTTTCACATCATGCATAAAAAACATCTTGCTTCACTCTTACTTATGGAGGGCTTTCACCTTTGCTAGGAAACTTGGCTTGACCTTTGAGAGCCATGATGGAAACGCACCTCCTTCTTGCTGATTTTGGCACATAACCAACTTCTCATGCATTAGGCATATGAATCATATAGCTTGTGTCAAATCAATTATCCAAAATGAAAATAAACAAAATAAAATTTGCATTAAATTAAGTCATTACTCATACCCTACATGATCTAGTCTCTTAGAGAGTGTGTTTAAGGATGTAGTCTCTTTCTAAATAAATAATAACGTAGCTATCTTGCTAAAGCATATGACTTGCCTACATGTATTTAAAACTATAGGAGGAGTTAGTTGGCAGCCACATCCAGGCGGTTGTAAGTCAAAATAGTCGGGTGGTTTATCCTCTCTTATGGAGGTAAACCATATGCCTATTTTCATCTTAAATTTAGGTCGTGCTTTTGCCCTTGCCAAAGCTCCCTAGATTTAGGTTCAGAGATTAATACTTCCCTTTGTGGGCTACAAGCATAAATCCTCACCTCTTAGGCATTTCCATGGTCTTATGTCATGGAATTGTAAGTCCTAGATTTTTAATAAAAATTCAACTCAAACAAATAATTCCCCTCAACTTTGAATATATAAAGCCCAACCATAGGGTAGTTTCGAATGTTTACTAGGCTTCCTAGTATCACAAGCATCCCCTACTCTTCTTCTTTTGGTTTCGATAATAACTCCCTTATCTTCATCAATCCCACTTGATCTTTCAAAATAAACCAAATTGATAATCCTATCTTTGAAATCTTTAGACAACAATCATTTACCTTCGAGAGTATTCTTAATCTCATTCCTTAGGATATAATTAACTATGGAGGCTTGCAAGGAACAATGAACTGACTTAAAATAAACCCTTTACTTTTCCATGTAAAGTAGCGGAAAAGAATCTCAGTTTATGAAGACCCATAGTCCTTAGGAGTCTTTATTAGGGTGATTAGGTCCATTGTAAGATGGTGACTTCTGTCTCTCGAGATAGTACATCACTCCTCAATGTTGTAACTGATCACCCTAATAAGAACATGTGTGGATCTATGTGGTGTCCCAAACAAGATGCTATTATTTTTATTTTCAAAAGATAGATGAAGATAGAAATATTTTCACCACAAACATGATTAGGCTAATCACAGCCTAACATCCAATCTATGAAGCATACACCATAACATCCAGTCTACAATAATACATAACAAAATAAGTATACATTAGACCATGCACCGCCCTAACATATAGCTAGAAGTAGTGACTCAATCTAATGTGTGTGTGTGTGTTAAGGCTTGTGTGGTATGTCCTAACTAGGCTATAGAGTTATTATTCTCTAAGTATGAAGGACATTTATTTATAAAGGGTAGTTTCACTTTAAATGGTTTAAATGATTTGCAAATTTTTCTTAATATTTTTTTTTTTTTTTTTTCATTTGATCTACACTTATCAACTAAGTGTTATAAAAAGAAGAAAAGAAAGGATCACTCTCTTTCATCCCTACTTTAAGTCACACCTAAAGCAAATTAATTAATCAATTCCCTTTAGTGAATGACTTATTATATGTTTTAAATTAATCCTAGATTTAGGTTTACTTTAAATAAATTCAATCAATAAGAAATACATCTTAAGATTAATTGGAATTAATTACTATCACATAACACATGTTTGTTCATTTCTTTCCATCATGTATATCATGCATATGGTTAAATCCTAAGCATATTTATACATGCAATTTATATCGTAGCATACTTAAATGATGAATGTGAGCAAATATTTTTGGAATTAATATTTCATTTGATTGAATGATTTTGTCATATTAGTTTAAAGCTCTATCTAAATTCTTATGTAAAAGCATAAGGAAAGAACCTTAAATCACATGACTAATCAACTCAACCAATTAAACAAAGTATGAATGCCTATCTTTTTAATAGAAAAATGGGATTTTCATTCATTAGCTAAGTACACATTCACATGTATAAAAGTTTTAAGCAAGTATGTTGCCATTTTTCTGCACCAAGGGAATAAGGTTGGAACCGCCTTACGGCTACTTAAAGTCATGCATCCCTGCGATGTGCAGACTAACATACCCACTATCCTTAGATACATATGGATGTATAAGCAACTATAAGAATTAAAAATCATGCAAAAGTTGTGTTTAATTTGTTTGATTTATTTGTGTGAATAAATTAAAGTTCTACCTAAATTCTAATGTCCAAATGCATAAGAATGAAATCAAGTATGTAGGTTGCCATTATTTTGCACTAAAAAAATGAGGTAGGAACCTCCATAGATTAAAAGTCACATCCCTGGATGTCCACTAATATACCTAACATTCTTACTTATACAAATCAACATATAAATATAAGAAAGAAACTTTACTTGATACACTAAACTTATATTCTCATGCATTTCTTATGTATATATAACTAAAGTCACAATATATATGTATATTTATTCATTAATAAACTTTTGAAAATATATTTGAGATTTAATAGTGATCTGGCCACACATATTTTTAATTAACCCAATGTATGAAAATTTACATAAAGGAAATCATTCTTATTTGATTAATTTAAAAGAAGTGAATGCATGAATATAAGTGACATAAAACATATAACATGAATGGAAGGAAATAAAACAACACAAGCATGTGATTTCATTCAATCCAACTAAGTCCTAAGGACAATTATATTAAACAAACTCATTTAAGATAAACCAAAGTTTTTTAAAGCCATTTTTTATCTTTATGTTTGATTTGATTTAAGAGATGTGAAAGAGATTTGCTAATCCTAATCTGATTCCCCATATGTGAGTTAATGTGATTCAATGAAAAAAATTTTAAGTTGATTTTATATCTTAATTAGGTTGAGGTATGAATTAATTCAATTAATTAACCCTTACCTGTATCACCTTAAGCTAATTAACTAATTAATGATGAGCCAACATGAGATGCAACCACATGAAAAGTAAATTAGCAATGCTCCAAGGAAATGAAAGGGGTCTAATGCAATTGGCTCATAATTAATAGTTGATTAAGCTTAAGGGACTCACTTAATTACTTTTATAGTTTTCTCACACATGTGAGCTAACCATAATTTCATTAGCTCTCTCTTTAGGTTATTGAGCACCCAAAGACCTACCAAAGATTAATTAAACAAAATTAGGTTGCGAATGAATGGATTTTAAATTAATTTAATTAAGCCTTTAATTGGTTAATTAAATCTTTTGATTATATCTTAATTAGGATGATTAAATTAACTTAGGAAAGAGATTAAGCTACCAATCCCAATCCCTAAATCACTTCAAACATCCAATGAGGCTTTGAAACAATTAAGCATCCTTTCTTTTTTAATTGATTAATTAAGTGGTTAATCAATTAATTAAGCTTTATCTAATTTGAAATGAATGAGGAGGTTTAATGAAATGGTTATAAGGAGTGAACCCAAACCATTTCCCTAAAGCTCCCTACTATTAACAAAGGACAATAATCTTAATCAATTAATTAAATTGCTATTCATTTGCTTAATTATCACTAATTAAAGTTGGAGAGTAATTAAGGATAAATCCATTGATTTCCCTAATTAAATATTCAATAAATTCCAAGAAAAATAGGGGAGGTAGAGGTTATCCTCTTAAACAACTCTAAAAAATTTGAAATTAATTGGACAACTAATCAAAGAATAATTAGGCTAATTAAATTTTTAATTAAACCTTAATTAAGTAGAAATTACTATTCAAAATTAATTAATAATAATTTTAATTAGCCCTCATTTGTATTTTTTTTTTTTTTTGGGATTTTTTCTAGGATTAGTTATGATTTTAGGAAGATTCAGCCTTAAAAATTAATTAAAATAGCCCTAATTAACCTTTAATCTCATCAGTGCCATGTGGTTGGTGATGCGACGTGCGCTTTCCACGTAGCGCGACAGGATAGGGTATTTAAGTTTTCACATCGGGATGCTGACTCAGATTATGACGGATGCACTTTTCCATGGACCATCTGATCTAAGATTGGACAATTGCGATCAGATCTGTGGTTTTGAAAGATTAATTAAGGGAACTACACATGATCAGATCAGGACCGCCCGTTTCTATCACGTGGAACAGATGGCCCATGATCTATCTCCTTCATGAATGGAGAAAGATGGATACCTTCCATCTTTTTCCATTTGATCTGAGCTCACCCAGGCTCGTATTGGGATCAAATTGATCCCACGCCATTAGGGAGAGGAGACGGGCACATCCAACGGTCAAAAATGCATGACATAAAAATTTCCTTCGAAAAGGACCAACACATTTTTCCTAAACCAATGGTTTTGAGAAATTACCTCACCAGAGCTAATGTCTAGCATTGGGATTGACTGAGTTAGCTTTGTTTGGTAGAAATGAATCCCTGTTGAGCCGCATGAGCCTTGATTTGAGGTGGTTTGCTCTATGGACCAAGCTCCCTTGATTTGGTGTTTGGCCTTGATCAAAGTCCTATCTCTGGCAACTTGGAAGCTTGAGAAATGATTTGGTTGGCTTCGATTAGGTGTGGTGAAGGTGTGTGTAAATTTAATTGAGATTTGGTTGAGTTGAGGAGCAATTTGAATCAAGGGAAGGCTCCCCTATTTCAGTTTCTCACATTGAGAGCAATAGCCGATCGAGGGAGCTTTGGGATGCTTGGAAAAGCTCTTAGGAGTTCCAAAAATGGCTTAGGGAACTCTCATAGTGTCAATTGTTGCTCAAATTGGGGGAGTATACCTCAAATCATGCTTGATGGATGGAGATGGGCTTGTCAGCCACCATGGGCCGAGAGGTCATATCCAACTCCACGTGGCTCGACTTGAGTGGGGAAAGCAGTGGGAGGCTGCACAAGGGCTGGTGTATAAAGAGCTCTTGGCTTGAATCCATGGGTTTTTGATTTTGGCTTAAGTGATGAAGGGGTGGACTCCCTTTTGTCCTTGGCTGACCTAGGATGGGTTAGTGAGAGTGTGGGGGTGTTGACCTCACTTTTGAGTGAGCTCTCAACTTCTCTATCTGAAGGACTCCTCTAGACAAGAGTTCCGTAGTCTTAAGACACTTCTAGTGATTAGGTGAACACTTAACCTAACCTTAAAGACTTAGAAAAACTAGCCATATGAATAGGTTATGCCTTAAGGGTGTTAGGAAAACTTGCCTACCCGATTACTTAAACCCAATCCTTAGCATTTGGGCTGACTTTAGGCTAACCCAAGATGGGTTTGGGTCAGGTTTGATCAACTTCCAATGGTTCATGGGTTGGTTTCATAGGTTTTGGCTCAATTTGGTCATATGAGTTTAATTTGGGTTATGTTGGGTTACCATTGGTCAAATTGGGTCAAATCAAGGTTTGTTCAAATGATGATTTGAAGTATTTTAGTTTAAATGGTTTCAATCAATTTGGCTTAAATTTGATTTTGGCTCATTTGGATTCATAGGTCAAATGAGCTAAGTTGACAAATTTGACCAAGTTGGCCCAATTTGTGTTGGTTCAAATTCAATTGGTTAATTAAAAATTATTGTAAGCTTTGGTTTGAATCAAATTTGATTTAATCTGGTGGAGTTGGATGGGAGGAAGCCTTGCCCTATTTTAGGTTGAGGTATTCCAAATGAGGAGACTTGAGAAGCTTGGAAATTACTCTCGATATTTTGAAACTCTCCTTGGAGGCTCTCTAAGGGTGTGTGTGTGTGTGTGTCAATTGGATCAAAATGAGGGGGGTATATCCCCTCCCCCTCCCTTGGATTGGATGGTGATCATCTCATCGATTTCGGTTGGTCAGCCACCGTCTGGGCACTGGAGTGGTCGGTGTCAAGTTTAGGTGGCTCAGTTTGGTTGGTGGGATGCTTTGTGGGTGGCTCAAGGATGATGTCCTCCTCTTTGGATCCATTAGGTTAGGCTAGGTGTGGGGAAGTGAGTTAACTCACCTCCCCTTAGTCCATAGCTAAGCTAGCTCACTTGGTCTGGGTTAACTACCTAGGTTAAGTTTTATTTTGGGTGTTTCATGGCTGCCAAGGGAAAAAGGGGAGAGTTGACTTGCTAATTTGGGTATAATCCCATGTGGGGGAGCCTTAGCCATTGAATAATGGGTTGGATTGGACTCATTTTTGGTTGGGTTGATTTTTGGCTGACCCAAGGAAAGCTCAGAATGGGTTAGATTAGATCCCATTGGGATTGGGCTTGATTCAAGTGGGTTTAGCTCAATTTAACCCATGTAGGTCAAATTGGGCTAGGTTGGGTTAGGTTGACCAATTGGTCAAATTAGGTCAAACCAAGAGTTGAGTCATGTTCAAATGAGTATTTGGGATATTTTGGTTTAATTGGTTTGAGTCAATTTGGCTTAGATTGGATCAAGTTGACCAATTTGACCAAATTAGCTTAGGTTAGGGGTTGATTCATATTAAATTAGTTAATTGAAGATGATCGTAAGCTTTGATTTGAATTAATTTGGATTTAGGCTAATTTGACCTTTAGGTTAATTTGGGCTAAATGGGCCAATTGGATTCAATTATACAAATTAGGTTTATTTATGGCTTTTGTCATGTTCAGCAATCAATTTAGAATGAATTTAAGCTATTGGTTGTAATCAATTTGGGTTATATTTTGATTTGATCCAATTAGTCTTTTAGGTCAAATTAGGTCAAGAGAGCCAATTGGATTTTGTTTAGCTCAATTGATGGTCAAGCCATGTTTAGGGATTGATTATAGGTTGACGTGGACCATTGGTTTCAATCAATTTGGATTAGGTTGAGATTTGGCTAGTTTGGTTCATGTAGATTAAGAGGGTTGACTTGGTCAAATGACCTAGTTGACTTGGTTTGACCCAATTGATGATAATTGATCAATCTAGGGTGATCAACAATCATGATAGTAAGTTTTGGTAGGCTTGGTTCAATCTAATTTGGGTTAGATTGAAATTTGGCTCAAATAGGTCATTTAGGTCACTTTGAGTCAAGTGAGCCTAAGTCGGTCAATTGGCTTAATTTTGAGTTGATTTGGATTTAGTTGAGTTTATAAATGGATTTGGGAATGGTATATATCTTTGATTGCAATTGATTTGAGTTTGAATGGATTTTGGTTCATTTAGATATTTCAAGTCAAATGGGTTAAGTTATGTTTGCTTTGATTGAATTGATTTTGTCTTGATGATTGTAGATTTCATTTATACTTAGGATGATGATTGAAGGAATAGTTGATTCATGAGAAAATCAATTGATCTTGGATTTGAATTGAAGGAGTTTTGGCTAAGTCCATGAGATCAAATCATATGGATTAATCTAGGAGTGAATTTGGTTTGAATTTTGGTTTGGGACGTTTGAATGTAGGTTTCATTTATATTTGGGGGTTGATTGAAGAAGCAATTGATTCATGAAAAAATCAATTGATCTTGGATTTAAATTGAAGGAGTTTTAGCTAAGTCCATGAGATCAAATCATATGGCTTGGAATAGGTTTGAATTTGATTTGATATTTGGTTATAGGTTTCAATCATTTAGTTTAAAATTCAAATTTGGATTTGGTATGTGAATTTGGATAAATTGAATTTGAGGTTTAGTTTAAGCCAAAGAGGTAGGTATAGATTTGGTTTAGGCTATAGGGTAGGTAAGTCTCCCTAAGTCCTAAGGTGGAGCCTAGTCCAATGATTAACCCTTCTAAGTCTCTAGGCTTAGGTTAAGTGTTCACCTAATTTCTAGAAGTGTCTTATGACTAAGGTAGTCTTAGTATCTAGAAGATTCCTAAATCTAAGAAGAGGGGATTGAATCCTCACTCCAAAAGTGTGGTCAACAGACCGCCGATCCTAGTAGCACCTTCGATGGTCGTGGAGCTTGGGAGAAGTTTCGTTCGTGCTCAGCGGAGTATGGGGAGCGTGTGGGTGAAATTAGTTTGAGTTTGGTTTAGTATTGGTGGAGTTGAATCGAGTAGATGATTTCCCTATTTTAGGTTGAAGGATTCCGACGATAGGGAAGCTCGGGAGGCTTGGAGAGTGCTCTATGCATTTCAAAATTCACCTAGGGGACTCTCTGATGGCATGTGTGTGTTCAAATTGAGTCGAAAGGAGGGGATATATCCCCTTCTTCCTTTAGATCAAATGGCTCAAATTGTCTCCTCGATTTCAACCACCACCATCCCAACAGTCAAGATCAAGTTCATATGGCACGGTTTGGTTGGTGGCTCAAGGAAACTGACTCCTTCCTTAGATCCAATGGGTTCATCCAAGTGTGGGGAGGTAATTTAACTCACCTCTCCTTTGTCCATAGATGACCTAGCCCACTTGGGCTAGGTTAGCCACATAGGTTTGGTTCTATTTTGGGAGTGAGGTGGCTGTCATGTGGAAAGGGGAGGAGTTGACTTGCCAATTTTGAGTTTGATCCCATGTGGAGAGCTTAAACCAATGGGTAAGGCCATGAATTGGGTTCAAATTGGGTTGAGCTAGTTTGGGGCTGACCCATGGTGAGTTTATGGTGGGATGGGTCAGGTCCCAAAGGGTTTAGGCTTGATTCAAGTGGGTTTGGCTCAGTTTGACCCATATAGGTCAAATTGGGATAGGTTGGGTTAGGTTGACCAATTGGTCAAATTGGGTCAAACCAAGGGTTGAGTCATGTTCAAATGAGTATTGAGGATATTTTGGTTCAATTGGTTTGAGTCAATTTGGCTTGGATTTGATTTTGGCTGATTTGATTTCAAATGGGACAAATGGGTCAAGTTGACTAATTTGACTAAATTGGCCAAATTGGCTTGGTTAGGAGTTAATTCATGTTAAATTGATTAATTGAAGATTATTGTAGGCTTTGGTTTAAATTAACTTGGTTTTGATTTGGATTTAGGCCAATTTGACCCTTGAGGTCAATTTAAGCTAAATGAGTCAATTAAGTTCAACCAAATTGGGTTCAATTATGACTTTGGTCAAGTTCAATAATCAATTTGGAATGAACTTGAGCCATTGGTTGTAATCAATTTGGATTATATTTTGATTTGACCTAATTTGATCTTTTAGGTTAAATTGGGTCAACTTGGGTCAAAGGGCCAATTGGGTTAGGTTTGGCTCAATTGAAGGTCAAGTCATGTTCAAGTGTTGATCATAGGTTGGTATGAATCATTGGTTTCAATTAATTTGGCTTAGGATGAAATTTGGCTAGTTTGATTTAAGTAGGTTAGCTGGGTTGACTTGGTCAAATGACCAAGTTAACTTGGTTTGAACTAATTGATGACAATTGATCAATCAAGGATGATTGATGAACATCATAGGAAGTTTTGGTTAGGTTGATTCAATTTTGTTTAGGTTGGATTGAAGTTTGGTTTAAATAGGGCAAATTGGTTACTTTGGTCAAGTGGCCAATTGGGCTTAGTTGAATTGATTTTGGGTTGAATTGAGTTTAGTTGGATTTATATATGGATTTATTATTGATTTATAGCTTTGATTGCAATTGATTTGAATTAAATGGAATTTTGGCTAAATCCATTGGATTAAATCATATGGCTTAGGCTAGGTTTGATTTGAGTCATGTGAATGTAGGTTTCATTTATATTTAGGAAGATAATTGAAGAAATAATTGTTTCATGAGAAAATCAATTGAAATTGACTTGAATTGAAGGGGTTTTGGCTAACTCCAGAGGATCTAATCATATGCTTAAGAAGGGTTTGATTTGGATTTGATTTGGTTTATAGGTTTCAATAATTTGGTTTGGAATTTGGATTTGAATTTGGTATTTGAATTTGGATGAATTGAATTTGAGGTTTGGTTTAGGCCAAAGACGTACGCATAGATTGTGTTTAAGATAAGGGGTACGTAAGTCTCCCTAAGTCCTTAGACAGCCTAATCCTATGATTAACCCTTCTAAGTCTCTAGGCTTAGGTTAAGTGTTCACTTAATTGCTAGAAGTGTCTTATGGCTAAGGAGAATCTAGTGTCCAGAAAACTTCTAAATCTAAGAATAGTAGATTGAATCCTCACTTCAAAAGTGAGGTCAACACTTGATATACTAAGAATAGCCTTGTACTCATGGTAGAGATGCACTACAAGAGGGAACTATATTCCTTTTAAGAGAAAGAGCAAAAGCCAAAAAGAGGAGATAGGGAATGTGTGAGACATGAGGGATATTTATACTTGAAGATGAGGATTTACTTTTTTTTGGCAAAATTTCAACAATTTCTTTTAGCAATTAGTGACATTTAAATAAAACTTTCTTATATTTTTTATAATGTCCTTGAAAAAATTTATTTTAATTTAAAATTTTATAAAGTTATTTAGTTTCTAAGCTAACTTATTGTACTTTTAAATATTTATATTAACATCTCTAACAAAAAATGGCTGTTTTTCTAAATTAAAACAAAGAAATAAAAAATTTATATAATAAAAAAATAAAATTATTTAAAAAATTTTAATAAATATTTTCTATAAATATTTTTAAGCAAATGTTTTTAAGGAATATATATTATAAAATGTGAAAGAATTCTGTTCAATTTTTGATTTTTTAGGAAAAAGATAAATATACTTTTCCTTGAGAAATAGTAAACACTCTGCTTTTATTGAATGATACAATAACTATTACAATCATATGACATAATATATTATATTTAGATATGACATTGTACTATATAATATAAAAACAACATACATTGCACATAATACTCATGCATTTTCATATTCAACACCTAAAGTTTGCTATTTACAAAAATAACACTTTTATTATGCTCGAAAAAATGGATTTCACTTCAACAAAATAATGATGGTGCTATTTTTTCTATAATATTAAAGATTTTGGTGTTATTTATGTAAATATTAAAGTTAAGATATTAAATATGTAAACATCTAAGAATTGTTTGCTATGTATGTAGATGCCCCTCTTAAATATTATGGTTATATTATAGGTATATTATTTATCTACATTCATAAAATGAAAATGTACACCAATGTTTGTTGGCTACAATAGCTCCTAATTTGTTGGTCGACTATCCCGATCCAACACCTAAGATGGATTCGAGCTCAATTTTAAGTTTTGACTTCTACTTCAACATTATTTAATATTTTAGATTCAATTTTGACAATTTTTTTATGAAATCTCAAAAATCATATTTGAGTAAAATTTAATTATTTTGGAGCTAAGTTTTCATTAATTTATATATTTATTGACATGATGACCTTAGAAAAGATTGAATTATGATTACAAATAATTCATTTAGTTAATAGTCTTGAGAAGAGATTGATACTGACATACAACGAATAGTTAGGCCTTATAATTTCTAAAGTTGTAATTTAATATAAATTTAAAATACTTTTTTGGACAAAATAAGTTCAATGTCCCAAGATAAGAGGACAAATGATATATCATCCAAATTTTATTTGATTGAGCATGAATCTTGATGCATCAATAATGATAAATTCTTTCATAAGTAAAATCAGGATCATTCAAGTTTTGATTTTAACAAATTTATGATTGAAGTGAATATTTTAATGAGACAAACTCATCGACACAAAGGTGATCAAATTTAGTTTCAAATAAACCCAAATCAAATCTTTTAAGTATCATTAGAAGCTTTGAAGCATTAATTGAAGGGTTAACTAATCTTCTAATTTATGATACCTATAGTCGAATTGAGTAGCTCGATGAGAATAATCAAACAAACTTGAAATTACTTAATTCCAAGATCATTTAGACACTTAAATGCTAACATAACAATATATGTTCAAATTTACCAATATGTGTCTTTCAATTCAGAGCTTTAGAATTTTATTAAAATTTATCAAAATGTTATACTCAAAATTTTATAAATAGAACCTTATTTTCAACATAAAGAGGGGAAAGCTAAGAGCTAAACTTGAGAGCTTGAAGTCCACTATCACTAACAATCATCGCTAACCACTGATAGTTGTTATTGTAGTACAACTTTCATACAATTATTGTAGCCTAGTTAAGATGTTGTTGCCTAACTTTGTACAACAAAAAAGTATTTACTTATAACTTTATAATATCATATTTTCAGTTATTAAAAAGAATAGAATTCCATAATATAATTTATATAATAGACTATTTTAACTAGGCCAAGTCCCATAAATTTTTTTCTAGTTTTTAAATTTTTATGTTAAAATTTGATGTTTCATGTATTATTTTCTATTTTCTATCTGTGCCAGATTTTAGTGCAAAACTAAGACATAATTTTTTTATTCTATTGTTTTGAATTTGTTAGCACACAACAACTGTTAATATGCTTATTCATCTCAAATGTATATTTGTTGCGTGCTAGAAAATGAGTTGCGATAGAATAAAAGTTTACACCTTAGCTTTATTGTGAAATCCAGCACACACATAGATATTTGAAGAAAAAAATAAGAAACTCCATGATTTTTACGTGAAAAAACCACTGAAGAGGGGGGGGGAAAAATCACGGGGCTTAGCCCGGTAAAAATCTTCCACTATATATCTGTTTTAGAGTATAAAGTTCTTCCGATAACAGAATTATAGAATTGTATATGAGAAATCCTGACAATGGGAAACCCGTGTAACAACACGGCGGTTGGTTAGTAACATTTGTGCTGGTGATGGTGAGCGGCACGATCGCGGCAATGGTTGGTGGTGGTGATGACCCATGAGGGAGATGATGGGGTTCTGCGGTCGAAACGATAGCGATGATCGATAGCGGCAGTGGCCGACGCGGCGGCGACCAGCACGCGGTGGTCAGCGATGACCGGTGATGGTGGTCGCGGGTGCGATGGTTGATGATGATGATGATGATAAGGGCGCGGCCAATGAGCCATGGTCGGCGGTGACCGTGGCGAGAAGCGGTGGTGGCGATGGCGATGATCGGCGTGGTTGGCGGCCAATCAGTCTCGAAACCGTCGAGTGCAACGATTATGCTTGGAGGATCTTCAAGCCTTAGAGCTCTCTTCTCTTTTTTTTTTTGGGCTCTCATATGAAGAATGAGGGGCAATTTATAGATTAAAAGAATGACATTTCTCTAAATACATGAAAAATATAAACCACTGCATCAAACGGCTCAAAATGATTCCCTTGATCATCCGATGTATTTTAAGTATTTGAATGCTCAAATGAAGTCAGAATCAAGAGATCTTGGGCTTGTTAGATCCAGCTCATCAAGACGCTCAATTTGATCATAAACAGTCCATATCTAGGAACTAGTTATGGATTTAACTGATATTCCAAAGTTTCCAATGATATTTTAAGTGCTTGATCTGAACTAGTTTTAACTTAGTATTAGATTACTTTTGACATCAAGATTCGTGCTTCAACTAGTGGAATTTCTAATGTCATATTAATTTCACCCTATTTTTGGATGACATTATCTCTATCATCAAAAAATATATGCCAAATAATTAAAAATAATAAATTCTTCAATGAAATTTGCAGGTTCATTAATCATATAGTTTGAGATAATAGATCTTCATGAGTGCATAAGATTATGATCACAGAAGCGGGTACAAGATCGCGGTGTGGTGCTTGCGCAATGCTTGGTTAGCCCGCCCGGTGCTCACAATGAGGGCCGCTGAGCTGAACGATGAGCATTTTTTTGTTTTTTGTTTTAGTTTTTTTCTATTTCTTTCCTTTTTTTTCTATTTATTTTCTTTTTTTCCTATAGTAGGTATATAAAAACACCCCTAGGATCAAGTAAGGAGATACAACTCCCATATGCTCTAGTATTCTTCTGCATTGGATAAGAAATTATCTAGCAGAAGTTCAAAGGCTAGGGTAACAAAAATTTCTTTTCTTTTTGTCAGCGAAGCACTGACCTTCTTCTTAAGAGAAGGTCATTCGCTTTGTTGATCAAGACCCGTAGCTCATACGATGAGGCTCCGATTTTCCCTTGAGAGAGACGTCAACTATCCTCATCAGACCGACCGGGTTTGGAGGTGAACATGGCCCGTAGATCATATGGCGAGACTCTGATTTTCCCTCGAGAAGCGCCAATCGCCCTCGACCAACCGTTTGAGTATCAAGATCTATAGTTCATGGTGAGGCATTTTCCCACAAGAGATGCATCAACCGTCCTCGTCAGACCTAACCGGGTTTGGAGGCAATCAAGATTCGTAGATCATACGGCGAGGCTCCAGTTTTCCCTTGAGGGTGATTGGGTATGACATTGAGGGGAGGTGTACCCAATCAAGATTCGAAGATATTTTTATTGAGGGTGATTGTGTCAGGAGGAGATACTATCTCAAAAGATAGAAGTCACCACCCTACAATGGACCTAATCACCTCAACAAGGACTCCTAAGGATAATGGGTCTGCATATGTACCAAAAATTCTTCCTCTACTTTACATGGAAAAGTAAAGTAAGGTTTATTTTAAACTGGGTTCGTTAAGTTCTATATAGGGGCAAGCCCCCATAGTTAATTACATTCTAAGGAATAAAACCCTTAGGAATACTCTCGATTAAGATAAATGATCATTGTCTCCAAAGATTTCAATATGAATGACTATCAATAGATTAATTTATTTTGAAATATCAAATGGAATTGATCAAGGAGAGGGAATTATTATTGAAGCCAAAGGAAGATAAGTAGGAGATGCCCACGATGCTAGGAAACCATCCTATGGTTGGGCTTTACATTTTTGAAATTGATTTAATTTATTTGAGTTGAATTTTTCATTAAAAATTTAAGGCTTATGATTCCACAACATAAGATTATGAAAAGGCCTAAGAGGCGAGGATTTATTCTTAGGGCCCACAAAGGGGAGAAGCAACCTCAAAACCTAAATCTAGGGAGCTTTGGCGAGGCCCGAAAGCACAACCTAAATCTAAGGCAAAAATGAGCATTTGATTTGCCTTCACAAGAGAGGACAAACCACCCGACTACTTAGAATTACAACCGCTAGGGGGTGGCCGCCAAATAACTCATCTTACGATTTTAAATTTATGTAGGCAAGTCATATGCTTTAAGCAAGATAGCTAGGTTGTTATTTATTTAGAAAGAGACTAAGACCTTAAACTCACTCCCTAAAGAGACTAGATCATGTAAGGGTATGCTTCAAATGACCTAAATCTAATCCAATTTAGATTTCATTTTTATTTTCATTTTTTAGACAATTATTTTGACTCAGGCTAATAAGATTCATATGTCTAATGCATGAGAAATAAGATTATTGGCCAAAATCAATAAGAATGGAGGAGGTGTATTTTCACCATGGCTCTCAAAGGTCAAGCCGAGTTTTTCTAGCAAAGGTGAAAGCCCTCTAATCAAGAGTGAAAATAATATGCATTTATTCATGATGTTATAAAAGAAGTACTCATCCAACTAAGGGGTTGCTAATTCTTTTATCTTGATTTTAGCCTAAGCTTTAGGTGAGGTTATGAGTTCTTTATTTTTAGATTCTAATTGTTAAATTTGGTAAAAGATTTATTTTTTCCTAAGATCCTAATCCACATCTAGGTCATACATAAAGTAACAAAGAAACTAGGAAAATGAGTCCACTTAATGCACAAGCTAAACAAATCATCAATCAATTTATAAAGTTAATCACAAAAGAATAAGAGGTCATTGTGGTCGGGTACCACTGTACAAACCTGAAAATAAATTGGGTAGCCGAGCTATACCCTTATACAACCAGGATTACAAATGAATTAAATACAATTAAGCAAGGAACTCATTATTATGGGGGTCTTCAAACTTCATTTCTTCATTCTTCTTTTCTTCTTTCTTCTTTCTTCTTTGATTCCTTCTTTTGGATGGTTGGAAGATGGATGCTCCAAAGGCTTCACATGGCGCATAAGATGAGATCTTATGACCAATGCTCATCCTAATCCCATAACAATCATTCCAAAATTCTAATTACAAAAATTACATGAAAAGAAAAAATGAATCTAGCTAACATCTACAAAACAAAAGTTAGCTAAACAAAACACCAAATCCCAACCATGTATATTGGACTTATCACCCCACACATGGGTAACTAAGTCCACCTGGCCTATTGGATTATGCTTAGGGGTATAAGCACATGCACAATAAATGTATTTATATTCTTATTTATTATAACACCCCTTAAGCACGATCCCCTACAGAAGACAACAGTTAGACTAAGATCTCCCTACCATTCATTCTACGCATATAATCCTAACATCTAGACTAAAGCATATTTCATAAAATAAAAGCAAGCATCAAACCATGAACCGCCCTAACCTAAAGCTAGAAGTGGTGACTTAGCCTAATGTGTGTGCTTTAGAGGTTTGTGTGGTATGCTTAGCTATTGCTTTTTAAGTTAGAATTTTCTAAGTTTGAAGAATGTTCAACTTAGAGGAAGGTGTCATTTAAGTGATTTAAGTGTTTTGGATTGATTTTATTTTATGTTTTGATTGGGTTTAAGTGAATCCTATAATTAATTACTAAGTTATAAAGAAAGGGAAAGAGAAGAGAACTACTCTTTCCTTCCCTAAACTAAGTAACTTCTAAAGTGGATTCATGTTTTAGTTTTGTTTATTGAATATTATATTTAAGTATTTTAATCAATCCTAAGTTTGGATGAACTTCAAACAAACCTATTCAAAAAGAAAGGAATTTTAAGATTAAATAAAATGAACTAAATTCACAAAACATACATCACTTCACTTCTTTCCCAACATGTATAACATGCATATGAATGAGTCCTAAACATATCTATACAAGCAAATGAGAATATTTAGCACACTTTATGATGCATGAATTTAGAAAATTTGGATGTTTATGATGCATGATTTTCATTAAGTAGCAAAGGAGTTTCTTATCCAATTTTCACATGCACATATGAATGTATGAAAAGAATAAGTGAGTACGACGCCATTATTAACCAGAGGTGTAAGGTGCAAGACCTACTTAGGGCTACTTAAACCTTGCAACCTCGGGATTGTCCAGACTAATATATTGCTTTCCTTAAATACAAGCACGTGTTCAAAAGAAATGAATGGAAAAGAAAGAATGCAAAAAATTGGTGTTGGTTGATTTATTTTTGTTTATCTAATTTATATGTACAAGTATAGGTGTCCTTCTTAAGTAATATCATAGGAATGAATATGATATGAAATTAGGCAAGTGCTAGGTTCTTTTCAAATGAACCATATACCTTGCCAAATCTTATTCAAAATGATGCCAAAAGAGAGCAGAAGGAAAACCTACACTAAGCACATCCTTATATTTTACTCACATGCAAACTTATAAGTAAGATATAAATAACATACTTTCAGTTTTGATAAATGATACATATATTTTAACAATAATTTGAATTTAATAGTGATAATAGCCACTCATATTCTTACTTTAGCCAACACATGCAATTGACATAAAGAAAATATTTTCATTTTAAATTTATTTTTGAAAAGTATGGATGCATGAAATCATATGACACACATATTTAGCATGTTGGGGAAGAATTAAAGCAATAAAAGCATGTAAACACATCACTTTAATTAAATCCTAAAGATAATCTTATGAAATAAGAAAGCTTAAAGTAAATCAAAGTTTATTTAATATGATTTATGTTTGATTTTGAATTTGATTTAATCTTAAAAATGTGAATTGAGTTTACTATTCCTGACACATTTCCACATGTGTTTGATATTTTTGTTCAATTTTTAGATGATTAAATTCATTTTTATTTTGATTAGGTTAATGTATGAATTAAGCATGTTCATTATCCCTTACATACACCATCTTAGCATAGCTAGTCAAATAATTATGAGCTAATGAGATGGTAGGTTAAGTATGAATTAAGCATGTTCATTATCCCTTACATACACCATCTTAGCATAGCTAGTCAAATAATTATGAGCTAATGAGATGACATAAAACCTCACAAGAAATTTAAATTTGCAATGAACCTAGGAAGAAAGGGGTCTAATGCAATTTGGCTCATGATTAATGATAAATTAAGCTAAGGGGTTTAACTTAAGTAATTTCAAAAATAGCCCTCACACATATGAGTTGAGTTTTGATTTTCTTAATTGAACTTAAGCTCTTGAACACCTAAGCATCTACCCCAAGTAGATTAACTAAGTTTTAGAATTTTAAGAAATTAATTAAGAGGGTAATTAGTGAATTATCCCTTAATTAAGAGAGGATTAAGGAAGAAAAGGGGGTTTAAGAAATAGGTTAGGGGAAATGCCCCCAAAAATTATTACCTAAACCTCCTATTCACTGACTAGACCTTAATCAACTTCAATAAAGGGTTAAACCACTAATCAAACCCTTAATTAACCTTAATTATATTAAGGGGGTAATTAGAAAATGAATTAGCAATTTTCCCAATTAAATACAAATAAATCTCAAGAAAAATTAGGGAGAGATGTCATCCCCAAAATATACTTAAGAAGTTTGAGAATTAAGTGGATTAATTAAAATTATAAAATTAAATTTCCAATAAAACCCAAATTCAGAGAAAAAAAATATCCAAAATTAATCAAAATAAATTTTAGAATATTTTAGGTTGAATTATCTTTCAATGGAAATTTACCTCATATTTTTTTGATTTTTCTTCAGAGAGATATGAATTTTAGAAGTTTAGGTAATTAATTAGGAATTATTTAAACCTTAATTAATTCCATAATCCCAAACGCATGACATGCAAGAACTAATGAGGCTATGCTTTACACACGTCGTCCCCTGGTTGGCATTTTAAAATGTCACATCGTAGCCCCGTGTGGCGGCTGCTACTGCTTTCATCACGACCATCGATCGGATTAGATGGTGAGATTAAAATCAAGGATAAAATGAATTATAAAATGTGATTTAATCTCGACCATCCATCTTAAATGTGTGGAAGGACGGCCAGAGATTTGTCCCTGCCAACGCCTGTGATCCATGGAGATTATTCATTTTCTAGGCCTTGATCTGAGCTCGATTGAGCTCAAATTGGGATGGAATTTGCACACACCATCTAACCCTAACGGCAAGCACATCTAACGGGTTGAAATCTCATGTTATTAACATTTCTTTCATAAATCCCCACACCACATTGAGTTTAGTGATCAGAAAATGGCCTCACCAGAGATGATCACCAGCGCTCAATTCTCTTGGAGAAGCTTTGTTTGGTTGAGACGAAGCTTTGGTGAAAGTTTTAGGTCTTGAGGTTTAGTGGATGGCTCTATGGACCAACCCCTCCTTGGATTCCTTGCGGCTTTGATCGACCTAGCACTCCTCTTAACTTTTGAGGTTTGGAAAGAGTATGGGTGCACTCAACTTAGTCCCCTGAGGGAGCGTGTAATGGGAATTGACTTGGTTTGGTGTATGGAGGAAGTTGGCAAATCCTTGGAGCTCCCCTATTTTTGCTTAAGGGAAATAGAGAAATGGCCACTTGTATCTTCCTCTAGAGAGCTTAGGATCACTTGCAAATGGCTCCTATGACTCTCCCTTAATCGACAATGGAATTGGGTGAATGGAGAATATCTCCCCCAATGAGATAGATTTGATCCAAGATTTGTTAATGGTTAGGGTTGGTCATTTGGCTGATTTTTTGAATTTGGATATGTTAGGTAGTTGAGAAAATGGTTTGGCCAATTTCATGTGGATTTGGAATTCATTTTGATATGGTTTGGCTCATGTTGACCATTTGTCAAAATATGGGTCAACTTGATCAATTCAAATTGGTCAATTTGTTGGAAAAAGGTTGGTCAAATTCATATAATCATTTGAAATGTTTTAGTGGCTTTTGGTTTGATTCATTTGGTTTAGGTTTGAATTTGGTTCATATGACCATTTAGGTCAAAATGGGTCAAGTTAGTCAATTTGACCATTTGACCTATTTGAGCTTTGGTCAATGGGTAGGTTTAGGTTTGGTTAGTCATATGAAATGGATTGATATCTTTATTTCCAATAAATTTTGGTTAAATTTGAATTTGGCTCAACATGATCCTTTAAGTCAAGTTGGGTTCAAGGTCAATTGGGCCAAGTTAGGTCTAGTTGGCCAATTAAGGCTTTGGTCAAGTTCAATAAGTGATTTGGAATGAACTTGACCCATTGGTTTCAATCAATTTGGCTTAGATCAAGTTTTGACACATTTTGACTTTTTAGGTCAAGTTGGGTCAACTTGGGTCAAGTGGCCAATTGGGCAAAGTTAGGCTCAAATGTCGACTTGGTCAAGTTCAAACATAGTTCATGAATAAACTTAGATCAATAGTTTCAATCAATTTTGCCTATGGTGGATTTTGGCTATGCTAGGCTTCATTTTGGCTAAGTGTTGACTTGGTCAATCATAGGTTTGACTTGGTTTGACCTAATTTGGTTGATTTAACATCTCATGATGATTTTTGATCATGATGAGAGGCGTAGGTGAGTTTGATTCAATCCAATTTAGTTAGGATTAGAATTTGGCTCATAAGGGTACTTTAGGTAGTGGGTCAAATGGCTTGGTCAAAACTTGATTTGAGTTTGATTGAACTTGTAAATGGATTTATAATATATGGACTAATGATTGAAATATAAATCCATTTACAAGTGGTTTGAAGTCAAATGGGTTTTTATTCGTTTGATAATTTCAAGTTCAAAGGGTGAACATGAAATGGATTTTAACTTGATTTTTTAATTGAGTTTTGATTCAGTGATTGAAATTTGTATTTATATTTGGATTCATGATTGTAGGGTTGATTGAATCATGAAGGAAAATCATGAGTTTGGCTTGATTTGAAATTGATTTGGCTAAGTTCAAGATTTTGACTTGAAAGGTTTAGGTTGGATTTTGAATGGATTTGGTTTTGATTTTTGGAAGTGATTTTGATTGTTTCAATTTATATTTCATTTATATTTGTGAATATAAATGAGCATATAAATGGATTAAGAGAAAATTCATGAATTTGGAATGATTTCATCATGATCTAGGCTAAGTCCTTAAGAGATGATTAAGAAACTCAGAAAGGATTTTGAATTTTTGAATTTAAATTTTTGAATTTGGTTTGATTGATTTAAATTTATATTTCATTTATATAGGTAAATATAAATGAGAATATAAATGAGTTATGAGAAAATTTCAAGGATTTGATTTGATTTGATCATGATTTAGGCTAAGTCTTTAAGAGAAAATTTAAAAGACTTAGGAAATTTTGGAGTTTGAAATTTCATTCATGGGTTTCAATCATGAATTTCAATCATGGATTTCAATCATGTGGCATTGATTTGTGTTTGGAGAAAAATCAAATAAGCTAGAATTAATTTAGGTTTGATGTTAATTTGGAGTTTGACTTGAAGGAAGGAAGTAAGGAAAGTGATTCAAGCTATAGGGTAGCAGATTTTTCTAACACCCCTAAGGCATGACATATTCCTATGGCTAACTTTTCTAAGTCTCTAAGGCTAGGTTAAGTGTCCATCGAACCACTAGATGTGTCTTAGAACTAAGAATCCCTTAAAGTATAAGAGAAATCCTATGTCTAAGATGGAGGGGTTGAGAGCTTATTCTAAAAATGAGGTCAACAGGTTTATTAAAATTGGATTCATTAAGTTCCCTATGGAGGAAGGCCACCATAGTTAATTACATCTTAAGGAAAGTGAATCCCTTAAGAATACTCTCGATTAAAGTCGGTGATTGTTATCTTCAAAGAATTCAAAGATAGGACTATCAATAAATTTGTTTTATTTTAGAAGATCAAGTAGGATGGATCAAAAGGGGAGAGTTATTATCGAAACCAAAAGAGATGAATAAAGAGTGCTCATGATACTTAGAAACCTAGTGAGCACTCTAATCTATCCTATGGTTGGGCTTTATATATTTGAAATTGAGGAGATTTATTTATTTAATTTTATTAGAAATCTAGACTTATAATCCCATAATACAAGATTGTGAAAATGCCAGAGGTGAGGATTATTAGCACGCAAGGAAAACAATCACCTTAGATCCTAAATCTAGGGAGCTTTGGTGAGGGCCAAAGTACGACCTAAATTTAAGGCGAAAATGGGTATATGATTTTCCTCCACAAGAGAGAGTAAACCACCCAATTGCTGGACTTATAATTGCCTGGAGTGGCAGTCAGCTAACTCCTCCTATATTTTAAAATCATGTAAGCAAGTCATATGCTTTGCAAGATGGTTAGGCTATTATTTATTTAGAAAAAAAAAATAAGTGCTTAAACCCACTCCCTAAGAGACTAGAGCATGAGGGGATATGAATAATGACTTAATCTAATGCAAATTTTTATTAAGTTATATTTAATTTAGGATGCTTTATTTTGACACAGGTTTATAGGATTTTATATGCCTAAATGCATGAGAAGTTAGTTATAGACCAAATCAAAAGAGAAAGAGGTGTTCTTCTATCATAGGCTCTAAAAGGTTAAGCACATTCTATTTGGCAAAGATGGAAGCCCTCTCTTAACAAGAGTAAAACAAGATGGTTATGCATGATGTTTCCACATACAACATCCAGCTAAGGGATTGCTAATTTTTTTATTATCTTGATTTAATACCTAGGCTTTTATGTGAGATTTTAAGTTGTTTTAAAAGTTTAGTTATGAGTTGTTAATGGGATAGAAAGTTTATTTTATCCTAGGAGCCTAATCATCCAGGCCATATAACAATCACCAACCATAAATAAACTATGAAGAGGAATACTTTTTCTAATGCACAAGCTAAACAAAACATCAAACAATTTTATAAAGTTATATAAAAGAATAAAGAGGTGCGGTGTCTGAATTAAAAGAAATGTGGGTAGGATATCCATATACATTATGGTATAATAAAAGAATAATTACAATTACAAATGATGAATGTTATGGGGGTCTTCATTCTTCATTCTTTCTTCTTTCTTCTTTTCATTTAATTTACTCCATTTCTTTCTTCCTTTTATCTTGATCTGGATGTGCTTGCTCCAAAGGTATCACATGGTACATAAGATTTGGTCTTATGACCAATGCTCATCCTAATCCTTCATAACACGTATCCTAATCCTAATGTAAAATTACATTAAAAAGAAGGAAAATAAATCTAGCTACCAAAATAAAAGGTTAGTAAAACACCCAATCCAAATAGTTATATGAATAATTTGGACTTACACACATGTAACAAGCCCTATCCTAACTTGGGTATGCTTAGGGGCATAAGCAACCCGCAAAAAAGATTTATATTTTTATTACAATGGCCTGACATATAGAAAGCATGATTAGGCTAATATCTATATCACATACACAACATCAGTCTAAAATAATACATCACAAAATAAGCATACATCAAACCATACAATGCCTTAACATAAAGTTAGAAATGGTGGATTAGTCTAAAGTGTGTGCATCAAAGGCTTGTGTGATATGTCCTAACTAGGCTTTAGAGTTATAATTTTCTAAGTATGGTGGATTTAATTTATAAAAAGTTTGATTTCTCTTTAAGTGATTTAATTGATTTGAAGATTTTACTTAGTGTTTTCTTTTGTTTCATATGACTTACACAAAATAACTAAGTGTTATAATGATAAGAAAGAGAGGAGGCCCCTCTTTCATCCCTACCTTAAATCACTTCTAAAGTAAATTAATTAATCAATTTTTTTTAATGAATGGCTTATTACATGTTTTGATTAACCCTAAGTTTAGGTCCACCCTAAATAACCTTATTCAATAAGAAAGGCATCTTAAGAGTAATTAGGATGAATTACTATCATATAACACATATTCATTCATTTCTTTCCATCATGTAGATCATGCATATGAGTAAATCTTAAGAATACCTATACATATAATGTATGTTTTAGCACACTTAAATGATGAATGCAAAGATGTATGTTTGGAATTTAGATATTTCATTTGAATGAATTATGAATGCATGTCTTTTTAATAGAAAAAGAGAGATTTTTTTATCCATTAGTTAGATACACATTCACATGTGTAAAAATTTTAAGTGAGTACGTCGCCATTATTTTATGCACCAAGGGCATAAGGTACAAGACCTACTTATGGCTATTTAAAGCCTCGCAGCCCAGGATGTCCAGACTAATATACCACTTTTCTTAGATACATGTATATGTATAAGCAACTATAAGGATAGGAAAACCCATGCAAAATTTGTGTTTGATTTATTTGATTTATGATTCTTATTCATTGGTCACATCATACATACATATGTATAAGAGTTTTAAGTGAGTACATATTATTTTACCGGTATAGGTACAAGACCTAGGGCTTCTTAAAGCCTCTCATAGGCCTGTCTATATATCCCACTTTTCTCAGATACATATGAATGTACAAAAAAGTGACAAGAATAAGAAGTCATGCAAGAAGTCATATTTAATTTGATTGTAAGATTTACAAATGTGATATAAAATTCTTCCTAAGTCTTAACATGGAGATGCATAGGAGTAGATTTAGATAAATATTGTGTTCTTTTCAAATGAACTATACACTTGTAAATCCTATGTGAATCCATGTAAGATAAGGAAAGAGAACTTCATATTGCATATCTTGTATTATCATCACATGAAAACTTATAGATACTTGTAATTAACATCACTTCATATTATTATAATTGATTTATGGGCTTTTGAAAATAGCTTTTGGCATAAAAGAAAACCATTTCATTTAGTTTTAAAAGAAATGAATACATGATTTCACATGGAAAGCAATATTTAGCATGAATGGAAAGAAATAAAGGAATATAAGCACATGATCTCATTCATCCCAATTAATTCCTAAGGACAATCACATTAAATAAGGCTATTTAAAATGAACCAAAATTCTTTAAAGATATTTTAACTTTGAGTTTGATTTGATTTAGGAAATATGAAAGAGGTTTTCTAATCCTAATCCAATTCCCCATGTGTGAATTAACTTGATTTAATGAAGAATATTAAGGTTAATTTTATGTTTTAATTAGGTTAAGGTATGAATTAAGTGAATTAATTAACCCTTACCTATATCACCTTAAGTTAATTAACTAATTAATAATAAAGTATTATATATGCAACCACATGAAAAGTAAATTTGCAATGCTCCTAAGAAATGAAAGGGGCTTAATGCAATTGGCTTATGATTAATAGTTAATTAGGCTTAAGGGATCTCACTTAACTACTTTTATGGTTTTCTCACACATGTGAGCTAACCATAATTTCATTACCTCTCACCATGGGTTATGGATCACCCAAGGAGCTACCCAAGATTAATTAAAGGTTTCTTAGATGTGAGGTGGATTTTAGATTGAGTTAAATCAAGCTAATTAATTAGTTGTTTGAATTATTTGATTATATTTTGATTAGGATGATGAAATTAATTTAGGGAGAGATCAAGGACAAGGCCTCAATCCTTAATCCCTAAGTCATTTCAAATATTCAATTAGACTCTAATTTTTGTCTTAGAAATTAATTAATTAATTAAGTAATTAATTACGTCAATAATCATCAATTAAGTTAATTCCAAAAAGTGAAGGAAATCTAGGAAAAGAATCAAGAAAAATATCCCAATCACACTCCCTAAGTTCCCTTACTATTCCACAAAGGTAATTAAGCTTAAATAATTAATTAGATCATTGTTCATCCACTAATTCTAATTAATTAAATTAAGAGAGTGATTAAGGCTTAATCAATTGATTTTATTAATTAAGCCAACAAAATCTCAAAAAATAATGGAGGCTGAGGTCATCCCGCTAGACAACCACAGAAAATTTGAGATTAATTGATTGCTTAATTAAGGGGTAATCAAGCTAATTAGATTTCTAATTAAACTTTAATTAAGCCAAAATCAGTGTTCAAAATCAATTAATAATAATTTTCATAGATTATACTCTAGAATACCTTCAAAATGAGCTGAAGTTTTCATATTTAAAATTTTTCTACAATTAGTTATGAATTTAGGAAGTTTCAGTCTTAAAAATTAATTAAAATAGCCTAATTAATGCCTTAATCAATAGGTCATGTGGCGGACGACGTTTTGGCTGCGATGGGATTGGCTATTTAAGTTGTCACATTTATGTGCTGACTCAGCCGGCGGAGGATGCACTTTCCCGTGGACCATTTGATCTAAGATCGAATGGCCACGATTTGATCAGATGGTTAAGGGAGAAAACAACGGGGATCTACCATGATCTAATCACAGCCGTCCAATCACATGGAATGGATGGCGTATAATCTTCCTCCTTTATGAATGGTGAAAGATCAGCACTGTTTGCCTTTCCCCGTTCGATCCGAGCTCACTCGAGCTCAGATTGAGATGAAATTGATCCCACACCTTCGAAAAGAGGTGGGATGCACATCCAATGATCAAATTCACATGGGATTCAAATTTACTTCACAAAAGACCACCCCATTTTTGCATATAAGGCTTAGTTTACAAAATTACCTCACCGGAGATAATGTCGGTGGGTCATCGAGGTAAGCTTTGGTTGAGGCGAGCCCTGAAAGCTTTAGGTTCAATTTGAGGTAGAGTGCTATGTGGACCAAGCTCCCCTCCTTTAGCATTCGATCTTGATCGAACTCACTCTTCCTATAGCTTGCAATCTTGGGAATTTATTTGTTTGTGCTCGATTAGGTATGTTGATGGTGTGGCTAAGAGGAATTGAGATTTGATTGGATAAAGAGGGAGTATTGCTCGGGATTGGGATGTCCTATTTCGGGTTTGCTAGGGAATGGCAATGCGGAATGAGGAGGGTTTGGGATCACTTGGGAAGCTCTGTGGGATTTCAAAAATTCCTTAGGAAGTCTCACTAAGCAATTCACACTGATTTTTGCTCGAATTGAGGGGGTATACCCCTCAATTACTCATGATGAATGGACAGTAGCGTGTGCATGATTTATACTGGCTTGTCGCCATTCGGCCGCCAGACTTGTCTCCATCATGTTCAGGTTGCATGTCAGGGATGGGAGGAGTGATGGGAGGCTATCATGGATCCATTGTGCAAGGGTTGCAAGGGCTTGGATCCAATGAGTGCTCGATTTGGGTTGGAGGTGAGTCAACTCACCTCCCAAAGGTCCTTGGCCGACCTAGGGTTGGTTAGGTGGGTTAAGTGGGTCAGGAGAAAGTTCTATTGAGTGTTAAGGGGATATCATGGGGATTGGAGAGTTGACTTGGCTTGGATACATTAGTTTTGAAGCTTAAATCCCATGGTTTGATGGTTAATCAACTTGGGTGGGCCCACAGCTTTTGGGAGGTCTTGGCTAAGGTGAGTTAAGTTGAGTTAGATCAGCCCACAAGATTCCATAAGGATTTGAGTGGTTTGGCTTAGATTGGTCGAATGGGTTCAATTTGAGCTAGGTTGGGTTGGGTTGACCAATAGGTCAAATTAGGTCAAACCAAGGTTTGGGTTAGGTTCATATGATGATTTCAGATGTTTTGGTCCAATTGGTTTGGCCTAGGTTTGAATTTGACTCATTCGGATTCAAAAGCTTCAAATCAGTCAAGTTGAATAATTTGACCAATTTGACCAAATTGGGTTGGGTTAAGGGTTGAGTCAAGTTCAATTAGCCAACTAAAAATTATTGTGGGCTTTGGTTTGGTTTAATTTGGATTTAATTTGAATTTTGACCAATTTGACCTTTTAGGTCAATTTGGGTTAAGTTGGGTTAAGTTGACCAATTGGTCAACTTAACTCAATATGGCTTTGAGTTCAATTGTGATTTGAATGAACTTGAGCAATTAGTTGAATCGTTGGATCAAATCATGATTTGACCTATTTTGGCCTTTTAGGCCAATTTAGGTCAACTTAGGTCAAATGGCCAATTGGGCTTGGTTTGGCTCAATTGATGGTTTGGTCATGTTCAATCATTGATTATTGTTGACCTCATTTTTAGAATTAGCTCTCAACCCCTCCATCCTAGATATAAGACTCCTCTTAAACTTTAAGGAATCCTTAGTCTTAAGACACATCTAGTGATTAGGTGGACACTCAACCTATCCCTAGAGGCTTAGAAGAGTTAGCCATAAGAATAAGTCATGCCTTAGGGGTGTTAGGAAAATTTACCTACCCTTAGCTTGAACCACTCCTAACCTTCTTTCCTTCAAGTCAAACTCCAAATCAATCTTATTTGATTTTCTACAAACTCAAATCAATGCCACATGATTGAAATCCATGATTGAAACCCATGATTGAAACCCATGAATGAAATTCCTGATTCCAAATCTTTCTTAAGTCCTTAATCTTCTCTTAAGGACTTAGCCTAAATCATCCTCAAATCAAATCCAAACTCATGAAATTTTCTTATAACTCATTTATATTCTCATTTATATTCATATATATAAATGAAATATAAATTCAAATCAATCAAACTAAATCCAAAATTCAAAATTTCCAATTCAAAATCATTTTTAAGTCCTTAATTTCCCTCTTAAGGACTTATCCAAAATCACCTTCAAATTAATTCAAACTCATGATATTTTCTCATAACTCATTTATATTCTCATTTATATTCATATATATAAATGAAACATAAATTCAAATCAATCAAATAATATTCAAAATTCATGCTCCAAACTCCAAAATTTTTCAAGTCCTTTAAATTTCCTTTTAAATACTTAGCCTAAATCATGATCAAATCATCTCAAATTCATCAAATTTTCTCATTATCTATTTATATTCTCATTTATATTCACATATATAAATGAATTATAAATTCAAACAATCAAAACCACTTCCAAAAATCAAACTCAAATCCACTCAAAATCCAACCTAAGCCTTTCAAAATCTTCAATCAACATTAAATCAAGCCAAACTCTTGATTTTCCTTGATTCAATCCTTCAAATCCAAATATAAATACAAACTTCAATCACTTAATCAAAACTCAATTCAAAATTTAAGTCAAACTCCATTCATGTTCTTCTTTTGAAGATGAAATTGCCAAATGAATTAAAACTCATTTGACTTCAAACCACTTGTAAATGGATTTATATTTCAATCATAAGTCCATATGAAAGTTCAACCAAACTCAAAAAGCTTTGACATTTAGATTAGTTGACCCAAAGTGACCTAAAATACTCTTATGAGCCAAATTCTAATCCTAACCAAATTGTATTGAATCAAACTCACATATGCCTCTCATCATGATCAACAATCATCATGAGATGATCAATCACCAAATTTGGGTCAAACCAAGTCAACACTTAGCCAAAATGAAACCAAACATAGCCAAAATCCACCTTAAGCTAAATTGATTGAAACCATTGATCTAAGTTCATTCATGACCAATGTTTGAAGTTGACCAAGTCAACATTTGAAGCATGACTTGACTTGACTAAAGTTGACCCAACTTGACCTAAAAATTCAAAATGTCAAAACTTGATTTAAGCAAAATTGATTGAATGAAGTTAATTCAAATCACTTGTTGAACTTGACTAAAGCCTCAATTGGCCAACTAGACATGTTGAGCCAAATTCAAACTTAACCAAAATTGATTGGAAACAAAGATACCAATTCACTTCATATGACTAACCAAACTTAAACCTACCCATGACCTAGCTCAAATAGGTCAAATTGGTCAAATTGGTTAACTTGACCCATTTGACCTAAATGAAGTCATATGAACCAAATTCAAACCTAAACCAAATTCAAATCAAAGCCTAAAATCTCAAATGGTCATATGAACTTGAGTTGGTTTGACCTAATTTGACCAATTGGTCAACTTGACCCAAGTTGACCCATTTTGACCTAAATGGTTCAACATGAGCCAAACCATACCAAATAAATTCCAAATCCAATGAAACTTGGCCAAACCTATTTTCTCAACATATCCAAATTCAAAAATTAGCCAAATGATCATTCTACCCCCTATGCCATAGAATAAATTTTGGTCAGATACATGGGGAATTTGGTCAAACCCTCTTCATACATACTTGATACTCTTGTAATAGGTCAAGTAAACACTATGGAGGGTGGTGCACCCAACTCAATGGGTTTGGGTTAGCCCAACTTGAGCCAAGGCCAAAATGGAGCACATGGCTCAAGTTGGCCTTCATGGAATCATGCTCCCACTCAATTTGAGCACATGAGGAGTTACCATTCCACTCCTCTGGCCAAACCAACCATGTGCAAGCCTCTAACAGATCAAACAAACCTTTCAATCTTGGCAATTGGATCAAAATGGCAAGTGAAGCTTCAGCCATCTAATTGCCTAAGGGGGAGATATACTCCCCCTAATTTACTTCAATTCAAATAGAGGCATTGTCGATTGAGTAAGGGAGAGTGATAGGAGTCAATAGCAAGAGTTCCTAAGCTTCCTAGAAGGAGATTGAATTGGCCATTTCTTGGTTTTCCTTAAGTGAAAATGGGAGCTCCAATTTCTCAACTCAAATTCACCAAATTCCCTTTGCACACGAGAACCCAATCAAGCTTGCCCTCTTTCCTAAGCTCCAAAGGCAGACGAGGATTCACCTAGATCAAAGCCGAGCTCACTATGAGGAGGGGTTAGAGCTATCCACTCAACCTCAAGAGCTAAAACTTTCACCAAGCAAGGGAATCGAGCGTCGGTGATCACCTCTGGCGAGGTATGATATTTTTTCGACCATTAAACTTGATGTGGTGTGGAGCTTTGTGAAAGAAATTTTGATCCCATGAAATTCTGACCGTTAGATGTGCTTGCCATTAGGTGTAGATGGTGTGGGTTGAGTTTCAATCCAATCCGAGCTCGGTAGCTGGATCTTCCCTGAAAGTGGGCGGTCTCCATTGTTCCTCGGGAAGAAACAGGATGATGCGTGGTCCATCCGTGTTTTGGATGGACTACCGAGATTAAATCACATTATATATCCTATTTTATCCCCTATAAACTGCAGATTAAATCCTAGCAGTTTGATCCTTGATCGAACGATGGAGGTAAAAGCACGCAGCTATGATGTGACATTTAAGTATCCACTCAGAGGATGATGCATGTAAAGCGTGGTAGAGTCATTTGCATCGTCATTTGAGATTAGGGAATTAATTAAGATTTAAATAATTCTAATTAATCATCTAAAATTCTAAAATTCATATATCTCTAAAGAAAAATCAGAAAAATATGAGGTAAATTGTCACTGAAAGATAATTCAATGTAGAATATTCTAAAATTAGTTTTAATGGATTTTGAATGTTGTCTTTATCTGATTTTGGGATTTATTGGAAATCTTAATTTACTCCCCAATTAATCCACTAATTCTCAAAAGTATATTTTGGGGATGACTACTCCTAATTTTACTTGGGATTTATTGATGGCTTAATTGGGAAAATTGCTAATTCATTTTCTAATTATCCCCTTAATATAATTAAAGATGATTAAGGGCTTAATTAGTGGATTTACCTTTTTTTGAAGCTAATTAAGGTCTATTTCAGTAAATGAAAGGTTTAGGGAATAATTTTGGAGAATTTTTTCTAAGCTATTCCTTAAACTCCCTTTTCTTCCTTAATCCTCTCTTAATTAAGGGTTAATTCACTAATTACCCTCTTAATTAATTTCTTAAAATTCTAAAAAACTTTTTAAAACTTAATTAATCTAATTGGGATAGATGCTTAAGTATTCAAGAGCCTAAGTTCAATTAAAGAAACTAAAACTCAACTCATATGTGTGAGGGGTGTTTTAAAATTACTTAAGTTAAATCCCTTAGCTTAATTAATCATTAATCATGAGCCAAATTGCATTAGGCCCCTTTCTTCCTAGGTGCATTACAAATCAAAATTCCTTGTGAGGTTTTATGTCATCTCATTGGCTCATAATTATTTGATTAACTATGCTAAGGTGGTGTAGGTAAGAGTTAATTCACATGTTTAATTCATACCTTAACCTAATCAAAGTATAAAATAAATCTAATCATCTAAAAATTAAACAAAGATGTCAAATACATGTGAGAATGAGTTAGGAACAGTAAACTTAATTCACATTTTTAAAATTAAATCAAATTCAAAATCAAACAAAAATCACATTAAATAAACTTTGATTTACTTTAAGCTTTCTTATTTCATAAGATTGTCTTTATGATTTAATTAAAGTGAATTTTTTATATGCTTTCATTACTTTAGTTCTTCCCCAACAGGATAAATATTTGTGTCATATAGTTTCATGCATTCATGCTTTTCAAAAATCAAATTTAAAATGAAAATATTTCCTTTATGTCAAACTTTCATGTGTTGGCTAAAGTAAGAATATGAGTGACTATTATCACTATTAAATTCAAATTATTTTTAAAATATATGAATCAATTATCAAACTGAAAGTGTGTGGCTTGTATCTTATTTATAAGATTGCATGTGAGTAAGATATAAGGATGTGCTTAGTGTAGGTTTTCCTTCTCTTCTCTTTTAGTATAGTTTTGAATAGGATTTGACAAGGTGTATGGTTCATTTGAAAAGAACCTAACACTTGCCTAATTCAATATTATATTCATTCCTATACCATCACTTAAGAAGGATACCTATGCTTGCACATATAAATTGCATAAACAAAAATAAATCAACCAACACCAACTTTTGCATTCTTTCTTTTCCATTCATTTCTTTTATATGCTTGTATTTAAGGAAAGTGGTATATTAATCTGACAACCTCAGGTTGAGGCTTTAAGTAATAAGTAGGTGTACTTTACACCTTGTTAACAATGGCATTACTCTTATGACTTTCATACATTCATATATGCATATGAAAATTGGATAAGAAATCTCTTTCGTACTTAATAAAAATCATGCATCATAAACATATAAATTTTCTTAAATGAATTACTTAGCATGCATAAAAGTGTGTGCTAAACATTCCCATTTGTATGTATAGATATGTTTAGGACTCATTCATATGCATGTTATACATGTTGGGAAATAAATAAAGTGATGTATATTTTGTGAATTTGGTTCATTTTACTTAATCTTGAAATACCTTTCTTTTTGAATAGATTTGTTTAGAGTTCATATAAACTTAAGATTAATTAAAACACTTATTAAAATATTTAGTAAATAAAACTAAAATATGAATCTACTTTAGAAATTACTTAGGTTAGGGAAGGAAAGATAAGTTCTCTTCTCTTTCCCTCTCTTTATAACTTAGTAATTAATTGTAGGATTCACTTGAACCCAATCAAAACATAAAATAAAATCAACCCAAAATAATCAAATCACTTAAATGAAATCCTCCTCTAAGTTGAACATGCTTCATACTTAGAAAATTCTAACTTAAAGCCATAGCTAAGCATACCACAAACTAAAGCACACATTAGGCTAAGTCACCAGCTTTAGTTAGGTGCATGGTTTGATGCTTGTTTTTATTTTGTGATATATGTTTTAGTCTGGATGTTAGGATGTATGTGTGTAAAATGAATGTTAGGGCGATCTTAGTCTAACCATTATCTTTTACAGGCGATTGTGTTTGAGGAGCGTTGTAATAAATAAAAATATAAATGTCTTTGCTATGCAAGTGTTTATACCCCTAAGCATAATCCAATAGGCCAGGTTCATGTGTGGGGTGATAAGTTCAATATACATGCTTGGGATTTGGTGGTTTGTTCAACTAACCTTTGTTTTATAGGTGTTAGCTAAATTTACTTTTTCTTTTCAAGTAATTTTTTACAATTAAGATTTTAGAATGATTGTTATGGGGATTAGGATGAGCATTGGTCATAAGATCTCATCTTATGCACCATGTGAAACCTTTGGAGCATCCATCTTCCAACCATCTAAAAGAAAGAACCAAAGAAGAAAGAAGAAAAGAGGAAGAAATAAGAAAATAAGAATGAAGAAATGAAGCTTGAAGGCCCTCATAATAATGAGCTCTTTGCTTAATTGTATGGAATTCATTTGTAATCTAGGTTGCATAAGGGTAGAGCTCGGCTATCCAATTTATTTTTCTTTTCGGGTTTGTACGGTGGTACCCGACCACAATGGGCTCTTATTCTTTTACGATTAGCTTTATAAATAGATTGATAATTTGTTTAGCTTGTACATTAAGTGACATCCTGTTCCTAATTTCTTCCTTTCTTTATGAATGGCTTAGATGTCAATTAGGCTCTTAGGAAAAAAAATTTCTATCAAATTTAACAATTCAAAGCTAAAAATAAAGAACTCATAGCATCACCTAAAGCTTAGGCTAATATTAAGATAAAAGAATTAGCAACCCTTTCGATGACGGTTCTTCATGCAAAAAAGCATATTATTTTCACTCTTGATTGAGAGGGCTTCCACCTTTGGGAAACTTAGCTTGACCTTTGAGAGGGAAACACCTCCTCCTTCTCCTTTGATTTTGGCCAATAATCTCATTTCTCATGTAGTAGGCATATGAATCTATTAGTCTGAGTCAAAATAATTGTCCAAAAATAAAAATAAAATGAAATCTGAATTGCATTATATTTTAGGTCATTTGAAGCTTACCCTTAAATGATCAAGTCTCTTTAGGGAGTGACTTTAAATATTTAGTCTTTTTCTAAATAAATAATAGTCTAGCTATCTTGGATAAAGCATATGACTTGCCTATATGAATTTAAAATTATAGGAGGAGTTAGTTGGCTGGTTGTGTCAACGATGGGTGGTTTTCCTCTCTTGTGGAGGCAAACCAAATACTCTTTTTACCTTAGATTTAGGTTATGCTTTCCCAGCTCCTAAATTTAGGTTATGTTGCTTCTCCCCTTTATGGGCCAAGCTTAAATCCTCATCTCTTAGGCATTTCCATAATCTTGTGTTGTGGAATCATACTAAATTTCTAATGAAAAACTAAACTCAAACAAATTAAATCAATTTCAAAAATATAAAGCCCAACCATATAATAGTTTGAGATGCTCACTAGGCTTCCTAGCATCATGGGCATCTTCTACTTAACTTCCTTTGGCTTCGATAATAACTCTCTCTCATTGATCAATCTCATTTGATCTTCCAAAAATAAGCTAATTGATTTATAGTCCAACATATTGAAATCTTTAGAGACAATGATTAGTTACCTTAATCGAGAGTATTTCTAAGGGATCCCATTTCTTAGGATGTAATTAACTATGGGACTTGCCTTATAGGAAACTTAACAAGCCCGATTTAAAATAAACCCTACTTTACTTTTTCATGTAAATTAGGAGAAGAATCTTTGGTATATATGCAGACCCATTATCCTTAGGAGTCCTTGTTGAGGTGATTAGGTCCATTGTAGGGTGGTGACTTTTTTTGAGATAGTACATCTCCTCAATCATACCCGATCACCCTCAATAAAAATATCTGCGAATTTACGTGGTGTGAAAATGCATAAAAGAGAAGTATATGTACATTTCCATCCTCATTTTATCATGCATAGAGTAAAGATGGAAGTATATATTTTATTCTCTAAAAAAAATTAATTGAAAATTCTGACCACAATTGTGAATGGTTTTGAGTAAATGGTTTTAATCAATTTGGCATATATTGGATTTTGTGGTTTGGGTTTCATTTGGGTTAAATGTTGACTTGGTCAAAATTTAGGTTTGACTTGACAATTCAATGCAATTGATCACCCTATGATGATTGTTGATCATGATTGAGGTTTATATCTGCTTAGTTCAATCCAATTAAGGTTAGATCAGTACTTGGCTCAAAAAGGTTCTTTTAGGTCACTTTAGGTCAAGTGAGCCTTAATGGGTCAATCGGTTTGATCAAGGCTTGATTAAAGTTTAGTTAAACTCACACATAAGCCTAAGATTGAAATATAAATCTAATTGCAATTGGTTTGGAGCCAAATGGGTTTTGGTTCATATGATGTGGGGTTTATGTTTATATTTGGGTCAATGATTGTAGGAATGATTGAATCATGAAGAAATATATGAGTTTTGAGTTGATTTGGGTATCATTTAGCCAAGTTCAAGAATTTGGCTGAAGGGGATAAAATTGAGAATTTGATTTAATTTTAGATTTGGTTTGGACCATTTGAATTTATATTTCATTTATATTTATGAATATAAATAAAGATATAAATAGGTTATGAGAAAATCACTTGAGTTTGGAGTGATTTGGAAGCAAATTTGACCAAATTAAGGGATGTAGGTCAAAAAAGGGATAACTTAGATTTTGAATTGGTTTGATTTATTTTAATTTGGTTTGAAGGGGGTTTGAATTTGGATTTAATTTATATTTGTAGATATAAACAAATGAATGATTGATTTATAAAGAAATCAACCAAATTTGAGTTAGTTTGAAGGAGTTTTGATAAGCATATGAAGGTGGTTCATATGGCTTAGGAAGAGATTTTGGAATTTGGACTTAATCATGGGTTTCAATCATTTAGAGTTTGAAATTGATTTATGACTTGGAATTTGATTAGAGATTGAATTTGATAATTAGAAAAATTAATTGGATTGGAATTGGTTTGAATTTGGTTAAGGCTAAGTCCATAAGATAAAAATCAAAGGGCTTAGGAAGGGATTTGGAATTTGAATTTAATGATAAATTTCAATCATTAGATAGTTGGATTTGATTTTGGAATTTGAATTTGAATTTGAGCTTTGGTTTGAAAGAAGAAAGTAAGGATTGGTTTTAAACTATAAGGTAGATAAGTCCTCCTAAATTCTTAAGGCACAAACTATTTCTATGGCTAACTCTTCTAAGTCTCTAGGGTTAGGTTAAGTGTTCACATAATCACTAAAAGTGTCTTAAGATTAAGAAACTCTTAGTATCTATAAGAGTCCTAGATCTATGATGAGGAAGTTGAGAGCTCACTCCAAAAATGAGGTCAACAAACACTTAGTTGTTAAGTGTAGGCCATATGAAATAAAAGAAAATACTAAGTAAAGTATTCAAATTAATTAAATCACTTAAAAAGAAATCAACCTTTTTGTAAATTAAATCCCTCACATGTAGCAAATTATAACTCTAAAGCCTAATTAGGACATGCCACCCAAGCTTTAATTCACACACACATTAGACTAAGTCACCATTTCAAGGTTTATGTTAGGGCGGTGCATGGTTTAATGTATGTTTTGTTTTATGGTATCTTATTTTAGACTGGAAGTTAGGGTGTATGTGCGTAATCTAGATGTTAAGCCGATATTAGCCTAATCATATTTTTTGCAGGGGGTTGTGCTTAAGGGGTCATCATAGTAAAAATATAAATTCTTTTGTTGTGCAAGTTGCTTAGCCCCCTAAGCATAACTCAAGTTAGGACAGGTTGGCTTGGTTACCTATGTATGGGGTGCTAAGTCCAAATTTTTCATATAACTGCTTGGGTTGTATAGTGTGTTTAGCTAACATTTATTTTGAAGGTATAGCTAATTTTACTTTTCTTCGTTTAATGTAATTTTGCATTAGGATTAGGATGAGTGTTAAGGGAGATTAGGATGAACATTGATTATAAGACCAAGTCTTATGTACTATGTGATGCCTTTGGAGCAAGCATATCCAAATGAAGCGAAAAAGAAGAAAGAAATGGAGCAAATTAAATGAAGAAATGGAAGGTGAAGAAATGAAGAAGGAATAATGAAGAATGAAGACCCCATAACATTCATCATTATTCTTAATTATAATTATTCCTTTGTAATCACGGGTTGTATAAGGGTAGCTCATTACCATATTTCTTTTGGGTTGTGATGGCAAAAATCACCCATAACATTCAGCTTTATTCTTTTGTAATAGTTTTATAAAATTATTTGATGTTTTGTTTAGCTTATGCATTAGAAAAAGCATGCCTTTTCATAGTTTGTTTATGATTGATGATTATTGTATGGCCTAGATGCGATTAGGCTCATAGGATAAAAATAATTTTTCTATTCCATTAACAACTCATAACTAAACTTTTAAAATAACTCATAATCTCACATAAAAACCTAGGTATTAAATCAAGATAATAAAATATTTAGCAACCCCTTAATTGGATGTTGTATGTTTAATATCATGCATAACCATTTTGTTTCACTCTTATTAAGAGAGGGCTTCCATCTTTGCCAGATAGAATGGGCTTAACCTTTAAGAGCCTATGATAGAAGAACACCTCTTTCCCTTTAGATTTGGCCCATAATCAATTTCTCATGTATTTAAGCATACAAAATCTCATAGCCCGTGTCAAAATAAAGAGTCCTAAATTAAATAAATTTGATAAAAATTTGCATTAGATTTAAGTCATTATTCTTATCCCTCATGCTCTAGTCTCTTAGAGAGTGGGTTTAAGGACTTAATTTCTTTTCTATATAACAATAACTTAGCCATGTTTCAAATGTATATGACTTGCCTACATGGAGTTAACGCATATGAGGAGTTAGCTGGCTATCACTCTAGGTGATTATAAGTCTAGCAGTCAGGTGGTTTACTCTCTCTTGTGGAGGTAAACCATATACCCACTTTTGCCTTAGATTTAGATCATGCTTTGCCCTCACCAAAGCTCCCTAGATTTAGGATATGAGGTTGTCGTTTCCCCTTAAGGGCTACAAGCATAAATCCTCACCTCTTAGGCATTTGCATAAGCTTGTATTGTGGAATTATAAGCCCTAGATTTCTAATAAAATTTCAACTCAAATAAATAAATCCTTTTCAATTATGTACTTGTCATCCTGCAAAAAACATATGACTTGCCTACATGGATTTAAAGCGTATGAAGAGTTAGCTGGCTGCCACTCCAGGCAGTAATAAGTCCAGCAGTCGGGTGGTTTACTCTCTCTTGTAGAGGTGAACCATCTACTCACACTCGCCTTAGATTTAAGTCATGCATTAGCCCTAGCCAAAACTCCCTAGATTTAGGATCTAAGGTTGTTGTTTCCCTTTGCGGGCTACAAGCATAAATCCTCACCTTGTAGGCATTTCCATAATCTTGTATTGTGGAATTATAAGTCCTAGATTTCTAATAAATTTTTAACTCAAATAAACAAATCTCCTCAACTTCAAATATATAAAGCCCAACCATAAGATAGAATGGAGTGCTCACTAAGCTTCCTAGTATCATGAGCACTCCCTACTCATCTTCTTTGGTTTTGATAATAACTCTTTCTTTTTAATCCATCCCACTTGATTTTTTTAAAAACACAACTAATTTATTGATAGTCCTATCTTTGAATTCTTTGGAGACAACAATCACCTACTTTAATCAAGAGTAATCTTAAGGAATTCACTTTCCTTAAGATATGTGGTGAAATATTTTTGCCTTCATTTATCCTTTTGAAAATGATAAGTGAAAAAAATATATATATGCCTTTGTTGGGACGCCACGCAGATCCGCAGATGTTCTTATTAGGGTGATCGGGTAGGCATTGAGAAAAGGTGTACTATCTTGAGAGATAAAAGTCACCACCCCACAATGGACCTAATCACATCAATAAGGACTCCTAAGGACTAAGGGTCTGTGAAATGTACCAGATATTCTTCCCCTACTTTACATGAAAAAGTAAAGTAAACTAAGTTCTTTAAGTTCCCTACAAGGGCAAGTCCCATAGTTAATTACATCCTAAGGAATAGGATTCTTTAGGAATACTCTCGATTAAGGTAAATGATCGTTGTCTCCAAAGATTTCAAAAGATAAGACTATCAATCGATTGGTTTATTTTTAGAAAGTCAAGTGGGATCAATCAAGAGGAGGGAGTTCTTATCAAAGTCAAATGAAGATAAGTGAGGGATTCTTAAGATACTAGGTAGCTTAGTAAGCATCCCTATAGTTGGGCTTTACATTTTTCAAATTGAAAAGGATTTATTTGTTTAAGTTGGATTTTTATTAAAAATTTAGGGCCTATAATTCCATCATGCAAGGTCATGGAAATGCATAAGAGGTGAGGATTTATGCTCCGCCTGAGGAAAATAGCAACCTCGAGCTGAGGAGCTTTAGTGAGGGCAATTTACTATATCTAAGACAAAATTAGCATATACCTCCACAAGAGAGGATAAATCGCATTTGTTGGACTTACAACCGTCAGGGGTGGCCATAACTCTTACGATTTTAAATACATGTAGGTAAGTCTTATGCTTTATGAAAGATATGTAGGCTGTTATTTATTTAGAAAGACTAAGTCCACCTCCAAGAGACTAGATCATATGGCATGATTAATGACTTAAATCTAATGCAAATTTTTTATATTTTTTTTATTTTCATTTTGGACAATTCATTTGACCAGATTTTATACTGTGCATGAGAAATTAGATTATGGGCCAAAATTAGTAAGATAGGAGGTGTGTTTCTACCATGACTCTCAAACGTCAAGCTAAGTTCTCTGGCATGGGTAGAAGCCCTCCAAATCAAGAGTGAATCAATATGCTTTTTATATATGATGTGAGAAAGAATAGGCAACATTCAACTAAGGGGTTGCTAATTATTTTACCTTGATTTATAGCCTAAGCTTTAGGTGAGATTATGAGTTATTTATTTTATATTCTAAATTATTTAATTTGGTAGAAGATTTATTTTTTTCTAAAAGCCTAATCATCACCCAGGACATACATCAAAGCAATGAAGAAAATAGGAAAAATATGCAATTTCTAATGCACAAGCTAAACAAAATATCAAACATTTTATAGAGCTAATGTAAAAGAATAAAAGGACAAGTGTGGTCAGGCACCACCGCACAAACTCAAAAATAAATTGGGTAGCCGAGCTCTACTCTTATACAACACATATTACAAATGAATTAATTACAATTAAGTAAGGAATTCATGTTATAGAGGTCTTCATTTCTTCATTTCTTCTTTCTTCTTTCTTCTTTCTTCTTTTGGTTCCTTCTTTTGAATGGTTGGAATGTGGATGCTCCAAAGGCTTCACATGGTACATAAGATATAATCTTATAACCAATGTTCATCCTAATCCCCCATAATAATCATTCCAAAATCTTAATTACAAAATTACATGAAAAGGAAAAAATAAATCTAACTAAAACCTGTAAAATAAAGATTAGCTAAACAAATCACACTATCCCAAGCATGTATAAAAACAAATTGGACTTAGCACCCCACACATGGGTAACCAAGTCCACTAGCCTATTTTAGATTATGCTTAAGGGCATAAGAAACCTACATAGTAAAAGTAGTTACATTTTTATTAAAGTGCCTCTTAAGCATAATGCTCTGCAGAAGATAATGATTAGACTAAACTGTCTTATAATTCATTCTACGCATATACACCCTAACATCCAGACTAAAACATCACATCAAAAAAATAAAAGCAAACATCAAATCATGCATCCCCCTAACATAGGACTAGAAGTGATGACTTAGCCTAATGTGTGTGCCATATAAAGTTTGTGTAGTATGCTTAGCTAGGCTTTAAGGTTAGAATTTTCTAAGTGTGAAAAGGTTCAACTTAGAAGGGTGATCTCATTTAAGTTATTTTGTTGATCTGGGTTAATTTTATTTGATGATTTGATTTGGTTTAAATGAACCTACTTAATTACTAAAAGTTGTAAAGAGAGAAAAAAAGAAGAGAACTCTTTCCTCCCCACCTTAAGTGATTTCTAAGGTAGATTCATTAATGATTTTTATTTAGTGAATATTTTATTATCTATTTTAATTAATCCTAAGTTTAGATTTTCTCTAAACAAACCTATAAAAAAAAATGTATTTTAAGATTAAATAAAATGAATTATTATCACAAAACACACAACATTTTATTTCTTTCCCACAAGTCTATCGTGCATGGGAATCCTAAGCATATCAATACATGCGATGTAAGTATTAGCACACCTTAATAATGAATGCTAAGAGCGTTGTAAAGAAATTTGGAATGTTTCATGTATGCATGATTTTGTTAAGTATAAGAGAGTGATTATTTTATCCATTTTCATATGCACATTTACAAGTATAAAGACATAAGTGGTACAATGTCATTGTTAGCATTAGGGTGTAAGGTCAAAGACACTTAGGGACTTAAAATCAACCTCAGATTGTCATAATATATCACTTTTCTTAGATATATGTGCATGTACAAAAAGAAATGCATGGAAAGAGAATGCTAAGAGAGGTTGCTTAAGAAAATTTTGAATGTTTCATGTATGCATGATTTTGTTAAGTAGAAGAGGGTGATTCTTGTATCCATTTTTTTAAATGCACATTTACAAGTATAAAAGACATAAGTGTTTATGACACTATTGTTAGACAGGTACGACTAAGACCTCTTTCTTAAAACCTCACAACCAGGGTTGTCCAGACAAATATACCACTTTTCTTAAATACATGTACATGTACAAAAAGAAATGTATGGAAATGGGATCATGCAAAAAGTTTATGTTTGCTTGTTTGATTTTGGTTATTTAATTTATATGTGTGATGTGAAATTCCTTCTTGAGTCATGACATAAGAATGTATATGAATAGATTTCAAACAAGAGTCATGTCCTTTTCAAATGGACTATATACTTTGCAAATCCTACACAAATCTATATTAAGAAAGAGAAGAAAATATCACATAATAAATTTTATACTATTCACATGCAAGCTCATAAGTACTTATAGCTAGCATACTTTTCATTTGCAATGTTTGGTATATAAGTTTTGAAAATATTTTTGGATTTACTAATGATAATAGTCATTCATATCTTACTTTAGCCAAAACATACAATTTGACATAAAGGAAACTTTTAATTTTAATTTTATTTTCAAAAGACATAAATGCATGATTTTCATATGACATACACATTTAGCATGCTAGAAAAAAAAATTAAGTGATGTAAGAATATAACTTCACTCACCTAAATTAATTCCTAAAGACAATCTTATGAAGTAAGATCATTTAAAGAGAATCAAAAGTTGTTTAAAGAGACTTTTATTTTATTTTGAGTTTTATTTGAATTAGGAAAGTGTGGAAAGGTTTGTATTAATTTTAGTAATTGTATATTAATTATTTTATAGATTAAGTGGAAAATTAATTATTAATTATCCCTTATACCATATTTAATCAAATAATTATGAGCCAAATATGCATAAAATCACACAAATTTAAATCAATCAATGCATCCTAGAAAAGAAATGTACCTAATGCAATTAGCTCATAATTAATGATTAATTAAATTAAAGGATTTAATTTAAGTACTTTTATAACCCTTCCCACACATGTGGGTTGGATTTTGATTTTCTTAAGCTACTTAGGTTATTGTACACCTAAGCATCCATCCAAGATGAATTGATTAAGTTTTAGAATATTTTGAAAATTTTATCGAAGTAATTAAGCAAGTGATTAGGGGATTATCTCTTAATTAAGTTTAGAATAAAGAAGGAAAGGGGTTTAGGGAATGACTTGGTAAATAAAGTTTAATTAGCTTAATCAAAGAATTAAACCACTATTCATATGCTTAATTAAGCTTAATTACATTAAGAGAGTGATTAGGAGTTCATTAATTAATTTTCCTTATTAACTCATTAATGAATTTCAAGAAAATTAGGGGAGGCAGAAGTTATCCCACTAATCATTCCTGAGAAGTTTGGAATCAATTAATGAAGTCATTAGGGAGTAATTAGAGTTATTTAGTTTTTAAATAAACTCTAATTAAGAAAATATACTATTCAAATTCAATAAAAATAATAATTTTATTAGATTCTCCTCTGAATTATCTTTAAGATGAACCTGAGTTTGTATTTTTTGGATTTTTCTATAATTAGTTATGAATTTAGAAAAATTTTATTGATTTAAGTGATTTTTATGATTTTGTTAATTTATTTTATTAAAATAAATCATTTGACACTAAAATTCAATATCACTTAATCTAAAGGTCCTTTTGACTAAAAATGTTAATGATAAGTGTATTTTAACTTCAAATTTAACCTCTGAAAATTTCAACTTAATCTGACATGTATTTTTGATTTAATTAATAAAATTTGATTTTTACTAAAACTCAAATTAGGCTCAAAATATTCAATAAAATTTGAGAATTTTGGGCTGGTTGGATTCCTCTCGGAAAGAAAAATCCAATGATCCCTTGTTTGCAATTTTTCGTTAAGTATTTTTTCTATGAATTTTTGAAGCTTTAGGTGATTTAAATCAGAAAAATCTGATTTTTGAAATTAGCCATCGGCAACATGAGTGTGGCGGCGTGTCGGCCACATGGCACAGCGATTGATCGCAGCGCGCATAGGCACGGGCGCCACACGATTGGCTGCGGTGTCGCATCGGTAGGATGAGCGAAAATGCACCGACAAGAAGCGTCGTGGTTTTCTGCATCGATCATGATCGGATGATCGAGATCAAATCACGATCTAGGCCAAGATCGCCGCGATTTGACCATATCGATCTAAAACCACGGGATCGGATGGTCCGAATACATCCTGATCAACACGCTATCGCGTTTGATCCGCCTAGAGGATCAACGGTATTCTTATATGGCGAATAGTGGCGAATGATTTTTTGGAAAAATGAGAAATCTAATTAAAAACTTGTCCAAATGGACTCATTTTCACATCGAATCACACCGAAAAACTTCTACTTTCTAATTGGGTTGATATAAAGTAAAAAAATGCAAGATTATTTAGGGTAAATTTCTAAAAATTGCGTAAATAAATGTCACAAGTGAAGGATCCTAAGGCCGGGTACGATTTTTGAAAGTTACCTCACTAGGGATGATTTTTGGCGGTGGTGATGACCTGAGCATGCTGTTGAGCAAGGGAAGAGGCCTTGGAATGAGCTTGGATCTTTGCCTTCATGTCAAAACGATGTTTCCATCGATGATCGTCATTTCCTCACTAAAATTCACTTAGTTTTGGAGTATTTCTCTCTAAAATGAAGTGGGGGTGATTATCAATGAGTTTGTGAGCTCTAGGAGGAGGAGAATGAGGGAAATGGATGAATACTTCTACCTCTAATTCCTTGGAATAAAAAGTGAAGGAAAATCACACTTTTCTTTGAATTTTTGGCTCCAAATTCATGTCATTTGGCTTGGGATGGTTGGGAATGGAAGAGAAACATCTTAGGTGGCTCACTTTAGTTTTCTAAGGCATGGAAAGTGGCTGCCATGAAGGACAAATGGGTGTCCTAGTCAAGGGGAGGTGAGAGTCCTTCATGCCAAGTGTTCTAATGGGAGAGGTGAGGTGATTTCACCACTCCATAAGTCATGGCTGCCCCAACCACTCCTTGGGTTAGAAAATTAGTGTTCTTGGTGCCTATGTGGACCAATGGATGATTGTCAAGTGGCTAAGGAAGAGCAATGACCACTTGGGCAAGTGTCTTTTCTCATGGAATGCCCTTGACCTTAGGGCAAAGTAGTCATTTGACATTGAATTTGATTCGAGCAGATTTGAAATGAGTCAAAAGTAAGTTGGACCAAATTTCATGTCATTTGAAGTTCATTTGGTTTAATTTGGGTCAATTTGACCCATTTGGGTCAAATTGGGTCAAAATGGGTTAGGTTAACCAATTGGTCAAATTAGGGTGTGTTCGAGCGATTTAGCCGAGCCATAGTCAAATCGGCTCGAAATTGGCTCGAGCTCGAGTCGTGTTCAAAATTCGAGTTCGAGCCGAAGTCGGATCGAATCGAGCTCGAGCTCGATCCGCTCGAATGTGATTCTCTCAATCGCCGTGTGCGTTCGAAATCAATCGGCCGCTGAAATACAAAAGCCGGCTCGTTTGGCTCGAAAAAAATCCATTTAAAGCGCACCATTTTTTTACTTAAGATGACTTACATTTTTCATTCTTTTAGATTTATAAAGGAAAAAAATTGATATACACCTATATTCAAATTAGTTTGATCAAGAAGACAAGAACAAACAAATATTATTCATTAACATTTTAACAAATAATTTGCTAAAAAGAAAATAAAATAACAATATAATAATAAACTTAATTACTTTGATAATTTCACCAATCACTAGACAATATACATTATTATTAAAATAGCCAACAAACAAAAGAATAAATAAAACTTTTCTTATTAATAGCAAGTTAATTTTAAATTTTACAAATCTTTTCTTGACAAATCACAAATAATAATAGCAAGTTAATTATAAAATCAACAACTAAGCATTTCATTCACTATATTCTTCACTATTTTCTTTTGTAAAAGCATTAACTATAAACAATTGAGCTCACAAATGCAATGGAGTTATCAAACTTGATTCTATAATTTATTACCAAACAACTAACGAAAATTACTTAGCCATTTTATAATTTATTAAGACATAACAACATACAACAAAAGAAAATTACTCGGCATTGAACTTGATTCTATAATTCTTAGAGTGTGTAATCAAGCATAAAGGCATTTACATGAATACATGATTGCTCTTTTGTACAAATTAAAACTCGGTTGTTTCACATAACTTCTGATGTAATTAAGTTTGCCTCCATCTACATCCGTCAAGCGTGGAGCGACATTCATTGATTGCAATTCGCATTGTCAAATAGCGCAAAGAAGGATTGACAATTGACAAATGACAAAATAATATTGCATTTTAAGCCAGAAAATCTGTTTCAAACTTATATAAATTTGTTTGTGGGACTCAGAGTCAGAGAAAGTAATATCCATCTTCAAGCATTCGCAATTAGCGAAAATTTGTAATTTTATATTTTACTTCAATAATTGAATGCTCCAACCAGGTTGCCAAAGCCATCCATTAGAGCCTTAAAGATAGAAAAATAAATCCCTTGCAAAAGTGACAAAATCTCACAAATCAAAATATGATGCATTAATATAATTAGTGAGCGAATAAAGGCTCAGGGTTGCATCCAATGAGAGGCTTGGTAGCCACAAATAATGAAGCAAAACAAATGAATTTACCCAAATTACAAATATATTCTCTTCTCATCATCGAAAATTAAAAAAAGCAAAAAAACTTCATGATAAGCCCACTAGATCTCATATCCTCCACGGCTCCACACCACCACCAAGGCAACAAGGCAAATAACAAAAGCCAAGCGACCATCGCCATGACCAACACCACAACAAAATAACCAAAAAATGACCATGTTACACATCCACCCATCCAAATCAAGTGATCCAAATTCAAATAGCCAAGTGAACCAATCAACCAACACCAAAATAATGTGTCCAAGTCCAACCAGAATTACAAGGTTAGAGCTAGAGGCAAGTAGCAACAAGGCAAAATAACAAAAAACGCAACCCGCTGATCACACCAACACCACGACAAAATAACCAAAAGCCACCCACGGCCAACACATGTTACATCCACCCATCCAAATCCAAGTGATCCAAATTCAAATAGCCAACCAAGTGAACCAATCAACCAACACACCAAAATAACCAAGTCCAAGTCCAACACCACAATAAATCCAACACTGAATTACAAGGTTAGAGCTAGAGGCAAGTAGCAAGGCAACAAAATAACAAAACGCAGATTGACCGCATGCGCCAACACCAACAAAGATAGCGGGATGAGTAGAGAGCAGCTGCGAGCGTGAAAAGAAGCCATCAAAGCTAAGAGCCCAACAGTTACACAGAATACGACCACCAACACACCCCTACATCCAAGTGATCCAAATTCAAATAGCCAACCAAGTGAACCAATCAACCAACACGCAAAATAACCAAGTCCAACACACAAAAAATCCAACACGGGTTACACAATTACACATAATAAATCCAACCACGTTACACCAAATAAACAGCGTAGCAACTAGCCGGCAGCCAAAGGCCCAAAAGGAACAACCGAACAACTGAACAAGGTTGTCAAGACTCAAGGTTAGAGCCTAGAGGCAAACAAAAAACTCTCCAAATTCCCAAAGAGTGAAAGAGGCTAGATCGAGCGGACAACATACATACAAAAGGGAAAATGCAAAGACAACACACAATGACACAACCATGTAAGAATGTAGAAATCTCCAAGCCAAGACTATCACTATAAGGCCACCAAAAATAAGACAATTAGACAACCACATATGAATATATGATCACAAGATAGTATACACGCATGGGAAGCTCAACATAATCTTGAATGAAAATTGGCTAAATCATTTGCTACAATAGTCTCTCCTCAAGAAATCTTATAAATGGTAACCTCATGACTTGTGCCCTCAAAAAAGCGAGTTGAGTTCTTTATTTTAGGTGACTAAGCAAGCAAAATGTAGAATGCAAATCATGTAAGAATGTAGAATGCATTAGTACATAAAATATAGTAAGATTGTAAATTTGTATGGTCCATGGAAGATGACAAGATGAAGCAAATAGGTTTGTAAAGTCAAAATAAAATTGCAACCCAAAATTTTTATATTATTGCATGCATCGTAGATAAAATATAGTAAGAATGTAAGATGAAACACAAAATTTCAAATCTAGGTGAAACTTACATACAATATCAACTATCAAGTAATATACTATTATATCAGCGATGAAATGGCCTCAAAGTTAGATCATCGACCAAATCATTTCACTATTAGTATAAAAATTAATCACGAAAGCCTCCATTAATCAATCTCGCTTCAATTTTATCATTGGGCATCATATCGATCACATACTATCGAAAATATTAAAGCGACAAACAATATAATGTGATGCTACATAGCTACATTCTTTGAAAGAAAATAGTCTCCAAAAATATATACAAAAAATCGTCACAAAAAATGATCAAATAGTATGTTGGTAGAAAAGTCTCCAAAAATAAAGAGAGCATAAATGATATCACGATTTTCATATATCGATTAGTGGATAAGCTTTCGGTACATTTATAACCAAGTTCTCTTCCACTAAAGCATCACTGAAATTGCAATAGATTAAAAAGAAACTCATATATGAATAGAAGAGACTAGAGAATTGTACTATAAAATAAAAAAGTAAGATAATATTACCAATGGATCTTTTGATGATTTATATGCACGAATCCAGGTTTCACACTAAAGCATCTAATGTTCTTGGTGAAATTGAACTCTATAATCGCTAAGTACACGACCACAGACTAAAAGGCGATTGAAACGGTGGTTACTGGGATGGTAAAAATATCTTTGGCCATCTTTGAGAGAGTTTTATATTTCATAGCAGACATTTTCCACCACTCCAAAATGTCAAATTCTGAATCTGGGCATTTCACATGCTTCATCAAGGTATATCTCCGGATCGGACTTACGTGGTACTAAGAGGCCGTAGAATCTATGAAGTCATACAAACCCTCATCATGTGAAGCATTACCACCTTCAAATGTGTTTCTTTCAGATTGAGAGGTGGATGCTTCAGTAGTTTCTTTGCCCGTAGGCTGCATATCAACAGAATAATAAGAGTATAGCTCAAAAAGTTTTTGTTTTTTTCTTCTTCTCATTCACAATGTGAACATCATAAATTTGGGTGTAGTAATTGATAGCAAAAGTTTCATTCTTGGATCTAAAATGCAAGCAATCGAAAATAATAATGAACACTCACACTTATCAAATTTAGCCTTCATGCTAGTTGCCATGTTTGAAATAAAATAGTACTAGATGAGCATTCTCGATCCAATATTCTCTTGATTAGAACTAGATTGGGAAGCAATCTATTCATTTAGATAGGATGAACGAAAAATTTGATAATGCGATGAAAAATCAACTCTCTTACTTTCTCAAAATTAACCCTTCTTGAGGGCAACCATATATAATTGAGATCGCATAAAGCATATTCGGAAACACATTCTTATAATAAAAGCGACTCTAACATCTTGTATGTAGTTCCGTGAGTTGGCACATCAATGCAAAGTGCCTTTGATGTGGATAAGCCACTGCTATCTCTCCAAATTTATGTAGCGACACGGAGATCTTTTATAAATAAAATAGACTCTCTTACCCTTTCGTTATTGAGCGATTTCTTTCGATCCATCACGCACCATTAAGTTTAAAATATGAGCGGCACATCGAACATGGAAGAAATCACCCATCAATAGAAAACCAGATCTTCTAATGAATAAAGCATTTCGCTACATCATTAGATGATGCATTGTCCAAAGTTATGGTACTAACTTTGTTACGTGACCATTGCAACAAACTTTCGAAATTGCCTCGAAATCACATTACTATGAGAGGATCCAAATCAATGAAACTAATTATCCTAGATTGTAATTTCCAATCGTAATGTAATGCGCAGTAAGACACATATATAACCAATTGTTTGATTTGAAGTCCAGTGATCCTAGTAATCGAAACTCTCTCAACAACTTTCAAACTTTTTTTCAACTTATCTTTTCGACTTCATAAACTTTCATACACTCCTCTTTGATGCCAAATCTTGAAATTTTATGATAATTTGGATTCATCGATTTCATCGAATATTGAACCATAGATGTTCAACTATCATAAATGGATATTCATGAACAATAATCATCTTAGCCACAATATTCTTTATTCTAGAATGATCATGCGTGAAACACATAAACTAGATATTGAACGGTTTCCTAAATCCTCTCTGGATCAAATAGTTTTGCTTCTTTCCCTTGTTATCAACCTTGCTATAGTGATTTGATTTGAAGTGTCTACTTAACTGAGATGTGGTTCCAATTTTTTGTTTCACATATGATTTAACACAATAATTACATTTAAACTTCTGCACCATTTTTCCCTTCTCTGTTACAGTAATTTCACTGAAGTGTTGCCAAACTTGAGATCGTTGTCTCTTACCCTTGATCTTAACGTTATTTCACCCACACTCTCATTTTGAGTTGTTGTATTATCATCAATAGGTAAGCTTGTCACTTGAAAAACTAATAGATTTACTTTGAGGAGGACTTGCCATTGTGTATAAGAAATGAAACAAAAGCAATGCATAGAATCACTTAAAACAACCAAGAAATCGCTTAAAGATTGGATTATACATAAAAGATCCCCATATATTTACAACCAAGAAATCTGCATCTATCATGACAACATTTTACCAACAAGGCAACAATCAACGGAACAATAAGTCCTTAAGCGGAAAGGCATGTGAACATCATGGATGCTGATGACACCGAAACAAGTAAACAACCTTCATAGCAACAAATAACCTCCAATAGGCATGAGGCAACAGCAATCAGCAAAGCTAAGTTCCTACTAGGCAGTCGTCAGAGGAGAGGCACGACATTCAACAGAGGCAAAGATGCGGCCCACAGTAGTGAAACAAATACAATTAGGAAATGAAACAAATACAAATGCAACTGCCACAACATTCAACAGCCATGAGCCAACAGGCAAGTGAGGCAACGCAACAATCGTTACAAGCTTACAAACCCAGACGGGCCAGAACGGCAGAACCAAAACAACCCCAGCGGGCCAGCGGGCTATGATGCTTACATAAAATCGTTACAAAATTACAGTACCCAGTCCCCAATCGCAAAAACATAGATCGCATGATTGGCATGAATGCTTAAAGAACCAAACGGCTAAACATCCCCAAATCCAATGAACCTCAAATAATGGAATAAAGAAACAATTGAAATAACCAACATAATGATTCCATGAAATACTTACGTAATGAAATGAAAGAAAATCGAAGTATTTCGGAGGAAGGAAACAAACCAAGGATACTGACCACCACGATCGAAATCAAGCAAACCAAACACTAAGGTCGATTGACGATATCTGGCGGCCGCGCGACAGTGATGGTTAGCACACTGACGGACAAGTGAGAACGGGAGGAGAAGGAGAAGAGCGAAGGCGAAGTGAGAAGAGGTCGCCTCGAGTGTCCGTAAATTAGAATAGGGATTTTAGTTTTAGATGGCTAATGTCGGACATTTGCTCGCGCCGCTCTTGTCGTTCGTTTATCGCTTGCCCGAAGCGGTCGGCTTCGAAGTCATCGAAAAATATTCGCCACAATTCTCGAAAATGCTCGTTTCTTGAGCCGATCTCGATTCGAGCCCGGATTCGAGTCGACTTTCGAGCGAGTCACGATCTTCGAGCTAATTTCTCACCCCTAGGTCAAATTAGGTCAAACCAAGAGTTGGGTCAAGTTCAAATGACCATTTGGATTGCATTGGTTCAATTAATTTTAATCAATTTGGTTTAATTTATATTTAATTTGGATTTTTGTCAATTTAATCCTTTAGGTCAATTTGGGCGAAGTTGAGCAATTTGACCCAATTGACCAAATTAGCTTGAATCATGGCTTGGTTTTGGTTTGGTTGACCATTTGAAATATATTATAGGCTTTGGTTTCAATTAATTTTGGTTTGATTTGATTTTAGCTTAATTTGACCTTTTAGGACAAGTTGGGTTCATGGTCAATTGGGCTAGGTTGGGTCTAATTGGCCAATTGGTTAAATTGGGTTTAGTTGAGGCTTTGGTCAAGTTCAATAATCAATTTGGAGTAAACTTAAGCCATTGGTTGCAATCAATTTGGCTACTTTGGGTTCATATGAGTAAAAGGGTTGACTTGGTCAACAGGCTAGGTTGACTTGGCTTGACCAAATTCATGACAATTGATTAACCTATGATGATCAACAAACATGACATGAAGTTTGGATTAGCTTAATTCACTTTTATTTGAATTGAATTAAATTTGATTCATGTAGGTCAAATTGACTACTTTTGGTCAAGTGAGCCAATTGAGTTTAGTTGGCTTGATCAATGCTTGATTCAAATTTGGTTGAACTCACATATGGACTTGTGAGTGAAATATAAATCCATTTGAGAGTGATTTGGAGTCAAATAGGTTTTGATTCATTTAACAATTTCATGTTCAAAGGGTGAACATGAGTTTGACTTAGGTTTGATTTTTGAATTTAGTTTTGGTTTGAGGATTGAATTTTATGTTTATATTTGGATTCATGATTGAAGGATTGATTGAATCATGAAAAAAAATCAAGGGTTTGGCTTGATTTGAGTTTGATTTGGCTAAGTTCAATGATTTGACTTGAAAGGCTTAGGTTAGATTTTGGTTGAATTTGAGTTTGAGTTTTGAATTTGGTTTTGGATATTTGAATTTATATTTCATTTATATTTGTGAATATAAATGAGAATATAAATAGGTTATGAGAAAATTTCTTTAATTTGAATTGATTTGGATTTGATTTGAGCTAAGTCTATATGATAGAATCAAAGGGCTTAGGAAATATTTTTGGAATTTGGATTTGGTTATGGATTTCAATTATGGGTTTCAATTATTTGGAATTTATTCATGATTTGAGAAAATCCATTGAAATTGATTAAGGATTGGTTTGTAATTGGTTTGATATGAGTTTGAATTTTGACATGAAAGAAGGAAGTGAGGATTTGGGTCAAGTTATAAGGTAGGCAAATTTTCCTAACACTCTTGTTGACCTCGTTTTTAGAATTAGCTCTCAACCCATCCATCTTAAACATAAGACTCCCCTTAGACTTTAAGGGATCCTTAGTCCTAAGACACATCTAGTTAGTAGGTGGACACTCAACCTAGACCTAGAGACTTAGAAGAGTTAGCCACAGGAATAGGTCATGTCTTAAGGGTGTTAGGAAAATTTGTCTACCCTTTGCTTCAACCACTCCTCACCTTCCTTCCTTCAAGTCAAACTCCAAATCAATCTTATTTGATTTTATCCAAACTCAAATCAATGTCACATGATTGAAATACATGATTGAAATTCATGATTGAACCCCATGAAGGAAATTTCAAATTCAAAAATTTTCCAAAGTCCTAAATCCTCTCTTAAGGACTTAGTCTAAATCATCTTCAAATCAATTCAAACTTATGAGATTTTCTCATAACTCATTTATATTCTCATTTATTTTCACATATATAAATGAAATATAAATTCAAATTAATCAAACCAAATCAAAAATTAAAAATCAAATCACAAATCTCTCGTAAGTCCTTAATTTCCCTCTTAAGGACTTAGTCTAAATCTTCTTCAAGTCAATTCAAACTCATGAGATTTTCTCATAACTCATTTATATTCTCATTTATATTCACATATATAAATGAAATATAAATTCAAATCAATCAAACCAAATCAAAAATTCAAAATCAATTCACAAATCTCTCTTAAGTTCTTAATTTTCCTCTTAAGGACTAAGTTTAAATCATCTTCAAATCAATTCAAACTCATGATATTTTCTCATAACTCATTTATATTCTCGTTTATATTCTCATTTATATTCACATATCTAAATGAAATATAAATTCAAATCAAACAAACCAAATCAAAAATTCAAAATCAATTCACAAATCTCTCTTAAGTCCTTAATTTCCTTCTTAAGGACTTACTCTAAATCACCTTCAAATCAATTCAAACTCATGAAATTTTCTCATAACTCATTTATATTCTCATTTATATTCATATATATAAATGAAATATAAATTCAAATCAATTAAACTAAATCCAAAATTCAAATTCTTAATTCAAAATCATTCTTAAGCCTTTAATTTCCCTCTTAAGGACTTAGCATGAATCAAATCTAAATCAATAAAAATTCATGAAATTTTCTAATAACTCATTTATATTCTCATTTATATTCACATATATAAATGTAATATAAATTCAAATCAATCAAACTAAACTCAAAACACAAATTCAGAACTCCAAAATCATTCTCAAGTCCTTAATTTTCTTTTAAATCCATATACAAGTTCAATCAAACTCAAATCAAATTTTGACCAAGTCATTTGACCCACTTAGGCTCACTTGACACAAAATGACCTAAAGTACCCTTATGAGCTAAATTCTAATCCTAACCAAATTGCATTGAATCAAACTTACATATTCCTCTCATCATTATCAACAATTATCATGAGATGATCAATCACCCAAATTAAGTCAAACCAAGTCAAACCTAAGGGTTGACCAAGTCAACACTTAGCCAAAATGAAACCTAAAATAGCCAAAATCCACCATAGGCCAAATTGATTGAAACAATTGATCTAAGTTCATTCATGACCAATATTTGAACTTGGCCAAGTCAACATTTGAGTCTAACCTAGCTCAACTGGCCACTTGACTCGAGTTGACCCAACTTGACCTAAAAAGTCAAAATATGTCAAAACTTGATCTAAGCCAAATTGATTGAGACCAATGAGTCAAGTTCATTCCAAATCACTTATTGAACTTGACCAAAGCCTCGATTGGCCAACTAGACCTAACCTAGCCCAATTGACATTGAACCCAACTTGACCTAAAGGGTCATGTTCAGCCAAATTCAAACTTAACCAAAATTGATTGGAAACAAAGATATCAATCCACTTCATATGACTAACCAAACCTAAACCTACCCATGACCTAGCTCAAATAGTTCAAATGGTGGGTCATAACTTGACCCATTTGACCTAAATGAAGTCATATGAACCAAATTCAAACCTAAACCAAATTGAATCAAACCAAAGCCACCAAAATATTTCAAATAGTCATATGAACTTGATCCAACCCTTAGTTTGACCCAATTTGACCAATTGGTCAACTTGACACAAGTTGACCAATTTTAACTTAAATGGGTCAACATGAGCCAAACCATACCAAATAAACTCCAAATCTAATGAAACTTGGCCAAACTTATTTTCTCAACATACCTAACATATCTGAATTCAAAATCAACCAAATGATCATTTTACCCCTAGGCCATAGAACAAATTTTGGTCAATTCCACTTGGAATTTAGTCAAATCCTCTTCATTCCTACTTAATACTCTTTTAATAGGTCAAGTGAATCCTAGGGAGGGTGGTGCACCCAACCCAATAGGTTTGTTTTGACCCAAGGGCCAAACTGCGCACATGGCTTGAAATGGCCACATGGCAAACCCCTTCCCACTTGTTTTGACCACATGGCCACTCCACTAATCCACTCCCTACCCTAAAATGAACTCAAAGACAACTTAAATGACCTAACAAACCCCACACTCAAGCTTCAGTTGGATCGGCGGCTCTCCCTTTTGCCAAAGGGGGAGATATACTCCCCCTAATTCATTTGAATCTTCACTTCCCCATTATCGATTGAGTGTGAGAGAGCTAGAGGAGTCTTTTCCCAGTGATCCCAAGCTCCCTCAAGCACTTGCCAACTTCATCTTCTCGATTTTCACAAGGTGAAAATATGGGAGCTCCATAGGATTTTGAACTTAGCCAATACTTCATATCAACCAAATTCAATTTGCACACTCCATCAGAGGATCAAGTCGAGCTTGCCCAAGCTCTTTCCCAAGCTCCAAAGGGAAGGGAGGATCCAATTCAATTAAAGTCGAGCTCACTAGGAGGAGGGATGGTCCATGAGCTATCCTCAAGAGCTAAAACTTTCATCAAAGCCTCAACCATATGAAGATTCTCCATGGGAATGATCACCTGATCAGGAGGTATGCCATTATTTGACCATTAAACTCAATGTGGTGTGGAGCTTGTGAAAGAAATTTTGATCCCATGGAATTTTGACCATTAGATGTGCTTGTCACAGAGTTTCAATCCAATCTTTGAAAGTGTGAAATTTTGATCCCATAGAGTTTCAATCCAATCCATTAGGTTTTGAGCTCGGATCTTCTCTTTGAAAGTGGACGGTCTCCATTTTTCCATAGGGAAGTACAAGGATGATCTCTAGCCATCCATCCGTGCATTTTGGATGGCCGGCCAAGATTAAATCACGTTTTATAATTCATTTTACCCCCTCTGAATGGTGAATCTCACCGTCGATCCTCGATCGATGGTCGAGGCAAAACATAGTCACGCTACGATGACGCGAAGTTAACGTGAAATGTAAAGCGCCACCATAGTTAACACCAAAGGGATTAATTAAGGTTTATTTAATTCTAATTAAATACCTAAACTTCTAAAATTCATATCTCAACCAAGAAAATTTAGAAAGATAATTGAGCATAGAATATTCTAAAATTAATTTTGATTAATTTTGAATACATCTTTTCTCTGAATTTAGGTTTTATTAGAAATCTTAATTTGCTAATTACTCCCTAATTAATCCACTGATTAATCTCAAACTTCTTGAATATATTTTGGGGGATGACTTCTCCCTCCCCTAGTTTTCTTGGTATTTATTGGTGGCTAAATTAAGAAAATTGCTAATTTATTTCCTAATTGTCCCTTAATGTAATTAAGGTCAATTAAGGATTTGATTAGTGGTTTAACCTTCTGTTGAAGTTGATTAAGATCTGTTTCAGTCAATCGGAGGTTTAGGAAATAATTTTTGGGCATTTTTCCTAAGCTATTCCTTAAACCCCCTTTTTCTTTCTTAATCCTCTCTTAATTAAGGGCTAATTCACTAATTATCATCTTAATTAATTTCTTAAAATTCTAAAACTTTTCAGAACTCATTTAATCTACTTGGGGTAGATGCTTGGGTGTTCAAGAGCTTAAGTTCAATTAAAAAAAATCAAAATTCAACTCATATGTATGAGGGGTGTTTTGAAATAACTTAAGTTAAACCCCTCAGCTTAATTAATCATTAATCATGAGCCAAGTTGCATTAGGCCTCATTCTTCCTAAGTGCATTACAAATTTAAATTCCTTGTGAGATTTTATGTCATCTCATTGGCTCATAATTATTTGATTAACTATGCTAAGGTGGTGTAGGTAAGGGATAATTAACATGCTTAATTCACACCTTAACCTAATCAAAATATAAAATGAATCTAATCATCTAAAAATTGAACAAAAATATCAAACATATATGGGAATGGGTTAGGAACAGCAAACTCAATTCACATTTTCAAAACTGAATCAAATTCAAGATCAAATAAAAATCACATTAAACAAACTTTGATTTATTTTAAGCTTTCTTATTTCATAAGATTGTCTTTAGGAATTAATTAAAGTGAATGTGTTTACATGCTTTCATTACTTTGGTTCTTTCCCAATATGCTAAATATGTGTGTCATATGATTTCATGCATTCATTCTTTTTCAAAAATTGAATTTAAAATGAAAATATTTCCTTTATGTCAAATTGCATGTTTTGGCTAAAGTAAGAATATGAGTGGCTATTATCACTATTAAATCCAAATTATTTTCAAAATATATGAATTAATTATCAAAACTAAAAGTGTGTTACTTATATCTTACTTATAAGTTTGCATGTGAGTAAAATATAAGGATGTGCTTAGTGTAGGTTTTCCTTCCCCTCTCTTTTATCATAGTTTTGAATAAGACTTGGCAAAGTGTATAGTTCATTTTAAAAGAACCTAACACTTTCCTAATTATATTTCTTATTCATTCCTATGCTATTACTTAAGAAGGATACATATACTTGTACATATAAATTGCATAAACAAAAAATAAATCAACCAACACCAACTTTTATATTCTTTCTTTTCCATTCGTTTCTTTTGTACGCAAGCTTGTATTTAAGGAAAGTGGTATTAGTCTGACAACCCAATGAGGCTTTAAGTAGTAAGTAGGTCTTGCTTGTTTGATTAACTCGATAACAATGTCATACTCACTTATGCCCATTCATGTGCATGTGAAAATTGGATAAGAAACCCATTTATTACTTAATAAGAATCATGCATCATAAACATCCAAATTTTCTTAAATAAGTTACTTAGCATGTAACATAAAGTGTGTTAAATATTTTCATTTGTATGTACAGATATTTTTAGGATGTATTCATATGCATGTTATACATGTTGAGAAAGAAGTGAAGTGATGAATGTTTTGAGAATTTAGTTCATTTTACTTAATCTTAAATTGCTTTTCTTTTTGAATAGGTTTATTTAGAGTTCATCTAAACTTAGGATTAATTAAAATACTTAATTAAAACTTTCATTAAATAAAACTAAAATATGAATCTACTTTAGAAGTTACTTAGGTTAGGGAAGGAAAGAGGAGTTCTCTTCTCTTTCCCTCTCTTAATAACTTAGTAATTAATTGTAGGATTCACTTGAACCCAATAAAAATATAAAATAAAATCAATCCAAAATAATTAAATCACTTAAATGAAATCCTCCTCTAAGTTGAGCATTCTTCACATTTAGAAAATTCTAACTTAAAGTCATAGCTAAGCATACCACACAAATCTTAAAAGCACACAAATTAGGCTAAATCACCACTTCTAACTTTAGGTTAGGGCGGTGAATGATTTGATACTTGCTTTAGTTTTGTGATATATGTTTTAGTATAGATGTTAGGGTGAATGTTGGTAGAATGAATGATAGGATGATTTAGTCTAATCTAATTTCTATAGGGAATTGTGCTTAAGGGACGCTGTAATAAATTAAAATATAAATGCCTTTGATTTGCAGATGCTTATACACACCTAAGCATAATCCAATAGATCAGGTGGACTTAGTCACCCATGTGTGGGGTGATAAGTCCAATATACATGCTTGGGATTTTGTGTGGTTTGCTTAACTAATCTCTATTTTATAAGTATTAGCTAGATTTACTTTTCCTTTTCATGTAATTTTTTGTTTTGATTTTGGAATGATTGTTATGGATTAAGATTAGCATTGGTCATAAGATCTCTTATGGACCATGTGAAGCCTTTGAAGAATCCACCATAAAGAAGAAGGAACCAAAAGAAGAAAGAAAGAAGAAGAAAGAAGAAAAAAAGAATGAAGGAATGAAGTTTGAAGACCCCATAACAATTTCCTTGCTTAATTGTATTAATTCATTTGTAATGGGTAATATAAGGTAGAGCTTGCTACCAATTTTTTTGGGTTTGTGCGGTGGTGACCTGATGGCCTCTTATTCTTTTATGATTAACTTTATAAATTGATTGATGATTTATTTAGCTTGTGCATTAAGTGGTATCATTTTTCTAATTTCTTTCTTGTTTTATGTATGGCCTGGATGTGGATTAGGCTCTTAGGGACAAATAAATCTTCTACCAAATTTAACAATCCAAAACTAAAAATAAAGAACTCATAACCTCACCTAAAGCTTAGGCTAAAATTAAAATAAAAGTATTAAAAACCCATTAACTGGATGAGTGCTTCTTTTATAAAATCATGCACAAATGTATGTTGTTTTCACTCTTGATTGGAGGGCTTCCACCTTTTCCAGAGAAACTTGGCTTGACTTTTGAGAGTCATGGTGGAAACACACCTCCTCCTGATTTTGGCCAATAATCTCATTTCTCATGCATTAGGCATATGAATCTTTAAATCAAATGATTGTCCAAAATTAAAAATAAAATGTAATCGAATTTCATTAGATTTAGGTCATTTGAAGCATACCCTTACATGATCTTCTTTAGTGAGTTTAAGGACTTAGTCTCTTTCTAAATAAATAATAGCTATCTATCTTGCATAAAATATGACTTGCCTACATGAATTTAAAACTATAGGAGGTTAGTTGGCCACCCCCAGGTTGTAAGTCCAGGGGTGGTTTGTCTCTCTTCTTGAGGCAAACCAAATACTCATTTTGCCTTAGATTTAGGGTTGTACTTTCTCGCCAAAGCTCCCTAGATTTAGGTTACGAGGTTGCTTCTCTCCCTTTGTGGATCATAAGAAATCCTCACCTCTTAGGCATTTTCTAATCTTGTGTTATGGAATCATAAGCCTAAATTTCTAATAAAAATCAACTCAAATTAAATTAATTTTAAAAATATAAAGCCCAACCATAGGATAGTTTGAGATGCTCGCTAAGCTTCTTAGTATCGTGGGCATCTCCTACTTATCTTCCTTTGGCTTTAATAATAACTCCCTCTCCTTGATCAATCACATTTGATTTTCCAAAAATAAGCTAATCAATTGATAGTCCTACCTATTGAAATCTTTGGAGACAAATGATCATTTTTTTCGAGAGTATTTAAGGGATCTTATTTCTTGAGATGTAATTATCTATGGGGGCTTGCCTCCGTAGAGAACTTAACGAACCCAATTTAAAATAAACCCTACTTTACTTTTCCATGTAAAGTAGAGGAAGAATCTTTGGTACATGTGCAGACCCATTGTCCTTAGGAGTCCTTGTTGAGGTGATTAGCTCCATTGTAGGGTGGTGACTTCTATCTTTCGAGATAGTATCTCTCTCCTAAATATCATACCCGATCACCCTCAATAAGAACATCTACGGATCTACGTGGTGTCAAAAATGCATAAAGAAAAGAGATGCATATTTCCATCCTCATTTTATCCCACATAAAATGAAGATGGAAGTATATGTCTTATTCTTCTAAAGAAAATTGATAAAATATTCAGTACAAATTTTTCTGGCGATTTCGTTGGGGATGGTTCCTCTCTCTATCTTGGGTAAATGATCACTGTCTTCAAGTATTGATAATGGGTTTGTACTTTGGTATGAATCCGAGACTATCTTTCGTTCCATTGGCACTTAGCTTACTTCATCCTTAAGTTGAGCTAGCCAATTCGTTAGGTTTTAGAACCTCACCCTGTGTTGGTCTTAAAACCCTCGTTGGGTTTTCCAATAGATAAAAATAAAAATCTTTAAATAAAGATAAAACTTTTAAAGACTCCCTCTTTATCATTTTTATGATAAAGAAAGGTTCATTCTAAAATAATAAAGACATAACCATTTTTTTCATAAAAATCTCGCTTTTCAAAAAGTACTCTTTCAAAAAATGCACATAATAAAATATTTTCCACAAATTTTCTTAAATCACCCTCATCTAACAATTCTCATAATTGTTACATATAGGAATCTTCAAAAATAAAACTAATAATATTTTCCAAAAGCACAAATGAACATCTTCCCTTAATTCATTTTGAAGAAGATTTCATTTTAAAAAAAAAAATAAAATGAACAATCATCATCTTCTAGAAATTAAAATCAAAATAAAAAATTAAATTTTCAAAAAGCTAATATGAACCTTTCCATTCAATGTACTCACACCTATTGAATAGGAGTTTCATTTTCAAACAAAACTAAATTTTTCAAAAAAAAAAAAAACACATATGAACATCTCCATTCAATATACTCAAATTTATTGAATGAAGATTTCATCCAAAAATAAAAATAATATCATTTGGAGATCCCACTTAAACATATTCTATATATGATTAAGTTGGAACTCCCTGTTTCAAAAAAGCAATAATCACACATAAAATAAAATTTTCACATTGGCAAAAATAAAATTGACTTCCATTCCTACATACCCAAATTTGTAAAATGGAAGTCTTCTTTTCAAAATCAAAACTTAATAATCATATTTTTAAAATTCAAACATATCATTTAAGCATTCAAATTTGCTTGAAGTCTCCAAATTCTAAACCAAAATTTTCAAACATATTTGGAACTTCATTTAGCATACTCAATTTGCTAAGTGAAGTCTCCAAATTCAAAAAAATTTTCAAACACATTTGGAACTTCATTTAGCATACTCAAATTTGCTAAGTGAAGTCTCCAAATTCAAAACAAAATTTTCAACACATTTGGAACTTCATTTAGCATACTCAAATTTGTTAAGTGAAGTCTCCAAATTCAAAACCAAAGATAAATTTTCATTTGAACTTCATTTTGCATACTCAAATTTGCTAAGTGAAGTCTCCAAATTCAAAACAAAAAAATTTTCAAACACATTTGGAACTTCATACATACCAAAGAAGTTTCCATTTTCAAAACAAACCAAAACACAAAATTTTGAAATTTCATTTGGCATACTCAAATTTACTAAATGAAATCTCAAATTCAAAATTTGGAACTTCATCTTTAGCATACCATATTTGCTAAGGAGTCTCCACTTTCAATCAAAATAAATCAAAACTTGGGGTTCCTTAGCATACCAAATTTGCTAAAGGTCCTACTTTTTCAAAAATTAAATTATCCAAAACAAATGAAACACTTTTAAAATTTCCTTAGCATACTCAAATTTACTAAAAATCCTATTTTTAAAAAATCTTTCAAACAAAAACAAAACACACTTAGGTTCTTCACTTAGCATACCTAAATTTACTAAGTGGGAATTCCAATTTTCAAAATCAACAATAATTCACACAAAAAAGGAACAATTATTTTCAAACACTTCACTTAGCATACCCAAATTTACTAAGTAAAATTCTAAAACACCAAATCAAAAATAAAACCAATTAACCCTTACTTTAGCATACTCAAATTTGTTAAAGGAAAGGGTCCTCAAATCAAAATCTAATTTCAAACATGAACCTATGGAAGCATCCTTCTAAAAATATTTGAATTAATCTTTCAACATACCCAAATTTGTTGGAGTTGGATTCATATTCAAAATTCCTCTTTTCAATCAAATTTCTAAATCTTCTCTAATCCATTTGAACTCCACTTAACACTTCCAAGATGTTGGATGTGGGTTCAAATTTTAAATTCAAATTCAGAAATCAACAAAAATAGAAATCTCATCCAAGCTTGTTTCCTATATTGCAGATTCTCAGCATCAATCACAGTTACAGTTACAGTTCAGTCTTTCAGTTTTTACAGTTGATTAGAAATGGTGCTCAAAAGTTTGTGTTCACTTTCCCACATGGCATGGACTTTGATCGCTAACCTCCCACGATCATGCCCACCTTATCCATTTCGGCAAGAGATTTGAGGGAGTGAAGATCACATGTGAGGGCACTACCCTCACAACTTTCAAAAGGACTGCGGTGGTCGGGCTGAAGCCGGTCATCTAGATCGATCTACCCTTGGATTCTGACATCTCCTCATTAAAGAGGAAAGTAGTGGCAGTCCCACTAGTTTTAGCAATGATAGTGATAGTGTAGGGTTTCCTATGCTACCCCAATAAGGGCTAGCACCCTCTAAGGGTAAGGGTCCTCTAATTCCAGAGATTGCCTCCCCAACCTTTAAGGTTGGGTCTAGTTGTTGCTCTACTAATCCTACCCAGACACAAAGGAGAAATAAAAACTGCATGATCAAGCAATTTCATACTAGGATTTCTAAGGAGATGGAGGCGCTATCAAGTAGAGGAGGTACTTTGATCACTGATTACTGAACCAATTTCATCCTCTCTGGGTGGAGAGAGAATGCTAAGAGGATCATACATCACCTCCACCGGTGGTTCAACATCACCCTCAGACTTAGCAAAGGGTATGCTGGCCTCGAGATCTTACACTAGGTTGGTGGAGCTTATGGACATTCTAAGTTCGGAGCTCAATTTGATTTGAGATCCAGCATCCCCCCAGCATGGGGAAACACCTTGACAGAGAGGGCGAGGCCCATCTATTCATATCACCGGTAGGAGAGGTGGAGGTTGATCGACGCACTCATCAATTTTTCAGCGACCACTTGCACGACCATACGGATAGCATCCTACTTACTCGGACCAATCATCAGGGAGGCGCTCACGTCATGAGAGTCGGTGGTGTCTCCACCACCTCACCCCCCATCATGTCACGTTGTCATCCACGGCATCTAGTTCCATTAAAGGCCATATCCGGGGAGAAGCATACCTCGTTGGTGATCTAACTATGGCCGAGGGATCCTACTCCATTTACACTACCTACTGCCTTCTACCCTAGTGGTGGTGCGGAGGAGTGACCCCCAGCATAGTGGTCCCATCACCAACTTCACCGGTTTAGCAGACATGGAGATGGTATGGTATTGAGGTAGATGATATCCAGTACGATGATATAGTAAAACCTCCTAGAGTGTCACCTTTCATAGTGTGTGATTAGTGTGTCTTTTCAGTGAGTACGTCCTCATAGGATTGATTCTCCGATAAGACATACGGTGATCACCTGCGGCCAAAATCATTCGTGTCCATTCAGATTGATCGTCTCTTAAGGAGATAGTAGCACATTATCTTGTAGAGAAGAAGGAAATTTTGGGGTATGATTATTCAGACGAGGAGAATGTCAGCTTCGATCCTAACAAAGATGATTTGTTGGGAGACTCAGTCGGGGTCTTTATAGTAGATACCAGGGGATCCCTCCTCAGGGAGCAGCAAGCCATGGAAGGTGATGAGGTTGATAAGGAAAACACAGCCCAACACCTCCGATATCAGTTAAAGTAGAAAGATGAGCATATAGATAGATGACGAGGTAGCTTGAGGACTTGTTATTAGTTTGATTATTTGAATAAGCCCCGGTTCATCCTACTACTGCCAACATTAGTTGACTGAGTTAGTGCATGTCTTGGACCAAGACCTTACCTCCCGTTGAGCAAGGTAGCACTAACATGTATAGGAAGGTAGTGAAAAGTACCTCCATATAGGAGAAAGACATCAGATCCATGGTTGAGCAGCAAGTGAAGGAAGCATTGGCTCAAGCCCGTGGAGGATCATCGGTTCCAAAGGGTAGACCCTACCCAGAGGAATGCAATCAATATCCCAAGGGTTTTACCTTCCTTCAAAAGCTTTGATGGTGGAAACCCAAGGCGACATATTCATAGTGGGTTATTGCAATGGTAGTGGCGACACTTGCTATTTTGCCTCTTGTTAGTAACTAGCGGATTACTTTTGATTGGTATGTTGAACTTCCAATGGTTCAGTAAAGATATTTGTTGAGTTGGAGTAACTCTTTATCAAGAGGTTTGCTGGAGCTCAACAAAGGGTTAATGTAGGTGATCTCATAGTAGCACAACAACACCCAGGTGAGTCCATTGTTGATTATATTCTCCGATGGCTTAACATGAGTATGAAATGTGAACACATGCCATTGAGATTCGGAGCCTTTCTAGATTGAGGCCAATCCTCAATGACCTTTCATTGCTATCATCTACATCTCAAAGTATAAGGATCAAGCATTTTGAATTTGTCCCCATCCACAATCGCTTGGCTAATTCTCTTCTAAAGAATATCCATGGCGGTCACCTTCATGCTTGCTTCCATCAAAATATTTGAAGCTAATCAACAACAAAGAGAGCCAGCAGGTTTCCTTTTCGACCAATTCCCAAAGCAAAATGAAGGTCTATAAGAAGAAGCGAATAGTGACAGAGGTAGATGGGAGAAGCAGCTAGAGATCGTCAGAGACCACCTCATCATTTGCTTCCTCATTTTTACCACCACCACACGGCTCCTACCACCACCTCCGGCCAGACGCCACCTCCTCAGCCATAGCACTAGCAGCAGTGACACATAAACTCATCGCAGGTAGCTATGGTCCACTTACTCTTTTAGATAAGCTTAACAAACCGTATTCATTTAAGACGGAGGTAATCAAGAAGATCTTTAAGAATCTCTTAAAGAAGCTTGATTTTCAGCTACCCAAGCCTAGAAGACCAGGGAAAGTAGGAAAATGTCATGATCCTAACTTTTTACCCTACCACTATTTGCTAGGCCATGTTTTGAAGGATTGCTTCACATTTAAGGATTGGCTTGAACATAGCTTCAAAACTGATATTGTAGTTATCCCAAAGGAAAATCTTGTGGAACAACAATCCAATTCCATTAGGATAATCCTTAGGGATACATGTGATCCTTCTAAAATCAAAGAAGGTTGGGATATTTCTTTATCCAAAACCTCTAAAAGATCATCAGAAGATCAAGAAACTTTCCTTGGGGTGCACAGTTAGCTCAACCTCCAACATCAAGGAAGGTTTGCAAGTTGTGCTTCGAGGAAAGGGGGAGTTCTATAGCGGCGGCATGTGTCGGGATAGCCATTAGTGCAACCTCCAACCTCCTACATTCACATATGACTTCCTCAACTAATTCTTCTTCTCTTACTAGTAGAACTCTTGTATCGGCAGATAAGGGCATCAAATCCCTTACCCCACTCACTTTACTTGATTTCTACTTTATACCTCTAATCAAATCTAATAAATTGAAAAATAAAGCTAGCTTGAATTACATCTTTGTCACTTCTGATGGGTTGTCTACTTCTATTCTTAATGATAACTCTTCAAGTCAAAATAACTATAACAATCCTAATCTTTCTCTTTGATTGAGTTGGACTTTTCCCACTGAATACTATTCACCTCTTGAGATAGACTTGGAATCATACAACTCAGGGTCTCATGGAGAAGGCTGAGGTGATCACGATGTGCGGTAGAACCTTCCATTACCACAAGAGATCACCAACCTCCATAGTGGGTTCTACCTCCTAGGGCAGCACCTCAAGATAGAGGAAACAAGTCATTGGTAGAGGATCGAAGCCCCTTTATAGGATTCTCCACCCTTGGATATGCTTGTAGAGGATCAGCCCAAGGTGGACTACAATGTCCTTTCTCATCTAAGAAAGTTGTCATTTAAGCTATCCAAAGAGATGACGGAATCAATAATCAAGGCTCTCCTTGATATGCTTAGCTTAGCGGACCGCTATAGGTGAGGGGGCACATTACACAAAAGAAGCTCAGGGGATCACTTTCATAGATAAAGACCTTCTTCTAGGGGACTTGGAGCACAATTGTCCCCTCTACATCATAGTCGGCATGAACAGATTCAGACTTGCTAGAGTTCTCGTTGATCCAGGTGCATCGATGAACATTATGAGTCTAAGACCCTTATGTTGAGGATTGACATCTCCACTCAGGAGATCGAATGATGTTGAGAGGATTCAATGAACAAGGTGGCGGCTTTAGGTTCCATAGTGTTACCTTTGGAGAGGTGGTATTTGGAAGGCTGCCAAGTTTTACATCATTGATTAGAATACTTCATTCACTGCTTTGCTCGATAGGCCTTGGATACATCAGAATAAGATAATTCCATTCTCCCTCCATCAGTGCATCAAGTTCAGAAAAGATGGGATTAAATACCATGCCAATGGAGATGAAAAGCCATTTTCAGTTAGAGAGGTTGAGATTTATGAGGATGCAACCTACTATCTTCCTCAAAATACCATTTCTCGTGAACTTGGACAAAACTCAAATTCAAAAGAAAAAAAATGAAGATAAAGAAAAGGTAAAAGAAAAAGAAAAGAAAAATGAAAATCCAAGTTAACAAGAAAGGGAAATTGAGGAAGAAATAGATTCACATATTACATTCCACCCATAGTTCATTCCATCATATGGACATATGGGTAGGATAGCTCAACCTCCATGAGGTAAAGGCAGTTCCAGAGGTGGAAGACCCCTTGGTTGGTCATCAGCCAATAGAGGTCATATTCCAGTTCATAGGAGTACCCCTACCATTCACATAGACTTGGGATCTAGTTCAAAGGATGAGTCTAATGTGATTAGTATACCCGCCAACCCCTCTTAACGGGTTCCATTGGAGGTGACTTTCGATCCAAACAGAGACGAAGACCAGACCTCCAGACAAAGTAAAGTATTCGAATCAGGTTTATGTGAAACTATTAGACAGCAACGAGGAACCTTAGCTCTAACCTCACTTACATCTCAAAAAGTTGAAGGTTTAGTAGTTAAGAAAGTACCTAAGTCTTCCAGCGATATGAAGCCGAAGAGATTCTTTTTGGGATCATCATCCTCAAGTCCTAAAGTTGATGTAGAACTTGAGGAGGATACATTTAAAGAATTAATAGAATTATCATTTGACTTTTACTCACCTTGTGTTCATAATCTTATACAGTTAAGGTTTAGTTCCTCATACATGGTTCAGGCACAGGTTAGAGTACTTTGAAAAGCTATAGAACAATACAGGCAGGGAAGCACAATCAAGAGCAGGACTAGGATTTGGTACAGTGGGTCCAGTTGATGACGATACTTACGGCTTAATTCTTACCAATCATTTGGAGTCTGATAGGTTCTTTTCACATAACATCAACTCTTACAAGAAAGTATGTTTAGAAATCTTAAATGATCTAGATGATCTCCACATCAAAGAGGCACCGCCAAAATTTGAAGAGAAAATACATTCAATAATTGACAAGCTTAAAGAAATCAACCTCGGGATAGAAGAAAATCCATGTCTGACGTACATCAGTTCATTGTTGAATGAAGAAGAAACCAATGACTTAGTTAGGCTATTAACTGAGTTTAAAGACTAATTCACATGAATTTATGAAGAGATGCCTAGATTATCTCCTAACATAGCAATCCACAAGCTAGCAATAGATCCTAACGCTACCCCTATTAAGCAAGCTCCTAGACGCATGCGATTAGAAATTGAACAACAAGTCATTTCTGAAGTCAAGAAATTGATCGATGCTGGATTCATCAAGGAAGAAAAATACCCTACCTGATTAGCCGGTGTCATCTCAATTAAGAAGAATAATGGCCAAATTCACATATGCGTCGATTTATGGACTTAAACAAGGCATGTCCTAAGGATGAGTTTTATCTTCCTATACCAGAATTAATGGTGGATATTGCCTCATCTCATGCAGTTTTCTTTTTCTTGGATGGGTCATCTGGCTATAACCAAATCAAGATATCTCCTAAAGATAAAAGAAACACTACTTTTTGAACCTCGATCGGAATCGTTTGTTATAGGGTCATGCCTTTCGGCGTTAAAAATACTAATGCTACATACCAATGGGACATGACTCAGATCTTCAACAAACTCATTCATCATCAAGTTGAGTGATACGTTGATGATCTAATAGTCAAGAGTAGAGAAAAGGAAGAACACCTCTTTGACTTAAGGGTAGTTTTCAAATGGTTAAGATAGTATAACCTCAAAATGAATCCCCTGAAGTGTGCATTCGGAGTAGCTTCGAAAAAATTTCTTGGGTTTGTTGTTCAACATCGGGGAATAGAAATAGATCTTGAAAAGATTAAAGCAATCTTAGAAATGCCACCTCCTAACAGTTTAACTCAACTCAGATCTTTCCAAGGACGGTTAGCGTATCTAAGATGCTTTATTTCCAACCTATCGGGGAGATGCAAGCCATCTCAGCACTTGTCAAAAAGGACGTCAAGCTTAAGTGGGTTAACAAGTGTCAGCATGCCTTTGAAGACATCAAGCTATATTTGGTGAAGATGTCGTTCCCCTATCCAGGCACTCATCCTCTACCTCTTGCTACATTAGAGACTCTCTGGACTATATTGCTGACAAGGAAGGAGAAACGCTATCTACTATCAATGTCATCGATTCCTGTTGAAGTGAATTATCCACCTATTGAGAAACATTGCCTAGCTCTGATCTTTGCCTCTCAAAAGCTATGACACTACATGCTTTCTCATAAAGTGAACTTAATCTCTAGAACAAATCCACTTCAGTATCTCATGACATGGCCAATGTTATCCAGATGTTCGGCATGCTGGTCCATGATACTTTCGCAGTTTGACATTACCTTCATACCCCTCCATGCAATAAAAGGACAGGCACATGCAAATTTCTTAGCACACCCACTTCTGATTCTCCCATAATGATGATCTCACGATGAACAAATCATGAACTTAGGGGAGGCCAACAAGCACCGATGGGAGATGTATTTTGATGGTGTGACTTCTTTTCACAAAAGGGAAACACCATGATCTACTCTTCTAGAAAAGGCGGGGCTAGAAATAGTTCTCCTAACTCCAGACCACAATGTGATGAGATTATCATACTATCTTTCCAACCCCTACACCAACAACGAAGCCGAGTATGAGGCTTTGATTGTCGGTCTAGAGTTAGCCATCACACTATCGCCAAGAGCATCAACATCTTTGGGATTCTCGGTTGGTCATCATCATTATCGGGTCCAAGGTTCTCAAACCCAAGCTTCATCATTACCATGAGTATACCATGAAATTTTATTCTGTCACCATCTACAAGGTTCCAGGCGAGAAGATCTGAGTATATGCTTTGGCCAAACTTGCTAAAGAATTGGCATGTACGGAAGATGAGTCATATCCCTTATTGATATTGAACTCATCGAGAGACTTTCTTTTGAAGGGGAGGTTGTTGTTGCCAAAATGGATAAGGAGCTGGATTGGAGGCAGCCGTTCATAATAGATTACTTGAACACCAGCAAACTACCTCAAGAAAAGTCATAAGCTCATTAGGTGAAATAAAGAGCTCTCTCCTACGCTCTCGTTGATGGCACACTGTATCGATGGTCTTTTGACCAAATGTGGTTACGCTATTTGGACAAACATGAAGCCTGTGGCATTATGGCAGGTACATTCAGGTATGCGGGCGCATCAATCGTCGAAGATGAAGATGAAGATCAAGAGACTAGGATACTCCTGGCCTTCGATGATTACAGACTGCATGGATGTAGCTAGGAGATGCCATCAGTGTCAAGTGCACGATGTGGTCCTCCACCAACCACCCAATATTCTACACCCTACATTAGCCTCATGGCCATTCAAGTGTTGGAGTACCGACATTGTAGATCCGATTGATCCTCCTTCTTCTAAGGGGCATTGGTTCATCTTAGCTACCACCGACTACTTTTCCAAGTGCGGTCAATCCCACTAGAGGTCACGGCTCGGCATGTGCTTGATTTTCGAGGAACCATATATAGGTTGGGTGCCTCGATGAATTATATCTGATAATGATATTGCATTCAAAAGCACCAAGATCAACATCTTTCCTAGAAGACACTATATAGATTGGAGGTACTCTACCATCTACTACCTCAGAGTAAATGGCTTAGCGGAAGCATTCAACAAAACTCTCATCTAAATACTAAAGAAGACACTTGATGACAATAAGCGACAATGGAATGAGCAGTTAGTTGAAGCCTTGTGGGCTTACAGCACCACATATCGAACTCCAACTCAGTCTACCCCATTTTCCTTAGTGTATGGGTGCAGGTACTTTAAGTTCAACTCCCGCCACTAAAGATAGCATTGGGTAGCAAGATCACTACAGAGTAGAATGCAAAGTTGTAGTTAGAAGAGCTTGAAGGTTTGGAGGAGAGTCGCTTACGGGCATACTAGAACCTCGAGTTATACAAGGCCAAAATGATTCAAGCTCACAACAAGATGGTCCCCTAGGTCTTCAGTAGGAGAACTTATGTTAGTCTAAGGAGACCAATTGTTGCACATCAAAGATGGGAGGCAAGTTTGAACCCATGGGAATGCCCCTATGTCATAAAGAGACTACCAAGGAGGATCTTATCGACTTATTGATATAAAGGAGAACACCCGATGCTTCCAATTAATGGGCTCTATCTAAAGAAATATTACCCATGAAATAAATCATGTTTGAAAATAATTATTAATAAAAAGAACAAAATTCTTATTCCATTCATCAAATCTTCTCTTCTTTCGAAGCGTTGTTTGCTTGTCTTGTAAATCCGCATTGACACAATTAGGGTAGGTGTAAGAGTCCCCTAGTGGCATCCTATCCCTCTTTCAAAACACAAACACAATCTCCCGATGCTATTAGAATAGGTATGAGACAACCCGAGAGGCATCCTATTTCGATTAACACAACTAAGTTAAGTGTGAGAGAATCTAAGCGGCATCCTTTATTAGTGGGAATTCTTGTTTGTCATCCATGGCACCACTTCATCAAATCCCTTAGTGTGTTTAAGGTAGGTGTAAGAGTCCCTCATAGGCATCCTATTCCTTTTAACACATGCACAAAAAGAAACACATAAATCTTTTGTCTCAAGCTATTTTGATGTGGGAGCAAGCCCCTATGACACTTACTCATTAGCTCTGGGTGGTTACATCTATATAGCTAGTATGTCACCCAGTGGTCACTTGTTTGGAAGATGTGAGTCCCCGCTTTCTTCCTAACTTGACCATTACCAAATGAGCCTTGTTAGTATGGTAGACTTCACTACCCAGCTAGTAAGCTACCTCGTGTTGATTTTTTTTAAGAAGATGTAAGTCCCTGAGCTTTCTTCTTAAATTAATCATCATGATATAACTAGGTCGAGTATATTTGAGGTTTAGGATAAGTCTCCCAGAGGCTCCTTTCCTCCTGACTACATTTGAGTTGATGTAAGAGTCCTCCATTGACATTCACTTAAGTAAGCCTAGTGGATAACACTTGTCGCCAAAGACAGACATCGGTTCTATAGGAGAATGTGAGTCCCGAGCTTTCTTCTAGGCTAATTATTGCAAACCGAGCACCTTAGGTTGGTTGACATTGCTATCTTGTGTGTGACTCACGGTGGATACACCACTCTTGGCGGTGAGTCCCCGAGCTTTCTCCTTAAGTTGGACATCGAATACCTATTTGATATATGACTAGTCATGTCATCTTCTTCAGCATTTTGGATTAAGCCTTTAGCGGCTCCATCCCCTGCAGGCACTCTATTTGGATAAAGTCCTTTGCGACTCCATTTAGACACTACCCAGGTTACTTTTGGATTGGACGGTTCCCCTTTCCTAGTAGCCACCCCTATGGTTGGAGAATTTGTTCAGGGGATGTACAGATTCTCCTTTGGTTCAGTAAATATGATATAAGTCTAGGATGATATAAGCTCCTTCTCAGTTTGATCCCTAGCAAACTAACAAGGTCCATGATAAAATAAACAAAACAAAACAAACAAATTAATTCGTTTGTGGATTAGAAATTCAAGCCCCCAAAGGGCCCCTTTTCCCAAGCAGCCATCCTATCTTTAGGGGAATGTCGGCAGAACTCCTTATAGGAATTTTCTAATTACCTGAGTTGAGATAAGTCCCTGGGTCGGCACTCATTCCGAAGTCTCCCTAAGGTTGGGTTCAATATATTTTGTCAAAAGCAAGTTACCCGGCAGTCATTCTACTCTGAAAGATGTAAGACTATGACGCATTCTTCTTAGCATGGATATTGTGAAAGCGACAGGTCGAGTTCGATTTGTTGCCCAAAGCAACCAATCACCCTAGTGATCTTTTGTAGTGGAAGATGTGAGTCCCTAAGCTTTCTTCCCTTCAGTTTATCATTGCAAACCAAAAGGCACTCCTTTGGTCGGTTAATTCTCCCATCAGCCTGGAAGCTACTCCCTTTGATTCAGTAAATCTGAGAAAGGTCTAAGCTGATATAAGCTCCTTTTTAGTGTGATCCATCGCAAACCAATGAAATCCATCAAAATAAATTTAAAAAAAATGAAATTAATCTTGACTATCTTTGAGTTGATCTAAGTTTGAAATTAATCTTGACTATCTTTGAGTTGATCTAAGTCTCCATGCGGCATTCACTCAATAGTCAGCCCTAGGTTGGGTTCAGTCTATTACCTTGCCAATAGATCACCCTAGCAACTGGTCCCTACTTTGGAGGATGTAAGTCTACAACGCTTTCTTCCTAGTATAGCCATACCGAAAGGCATCCATTTGGTTGGCTAGTCCTACTATGTGTTTAGTAGACTACCCCTTTGGATTGGTAAATTTAAGTTAGGACTAGGCCACCTTGGCTCCTACTCAGTGTGATCCATCGCAAACCAATAAGGCCCATCTCAAAATCCCAAATCTAAAAATAGAAACAAATTCAACCCTCTTCCCCAGTTGAAATTTTTCCTCAGTGAGACTTAAATCAAATCTCTCACCCCTGGATGACTTCAACGCTTCCGTGGAAGGTTCACACTCCAGTAGTGTCCCTTCCCTCTCTTACGTCCTTGACATAAGTAGAGCCACATTACACTAACCTCTGGATTATTTCTACACCTTGGGTTAGGGATAAACTATTTTTATTAGTGCTTATGATCGTTCGGTGTTGTTGATCATTTGATCAACCAATACATGCTGTGTTGGTTATCAATCACACCACACCTATTGGGCACCCTTTGTGACCTCACCTTTTTTAGAAGCCTAGGACTCCTTAGGTCCATCTTGACACATCTAGGACTCAACCTAGAGACTTAGAAGAGTTAGCCATGTAGGTCATGCCTTGGGGTGTTAGGAAAATTTGTCTACCCTTAGCTTGAATCACTCTTCACCTTCCTTCCTTCAAGTCAAACTTCAAATCTATCTTATTTGATTTTATCCAAACTCAAATCAATGCCACATGATTGAAATCTATGATTGAAACCCATGAAGGAAATTTCAAATTCCAAATTTTTTCAAAGTCCTTAATCCTCTCTTAAGGACTTAGTCTAAATCATCTTCAAAGCAATTCAAACTCATGAGATTTTCTCATAACTCATTTATATTCTCATTTATTTTCACATATATAAATGAAATATAAATTCAAATCAATCAAACCAAATCAAAATTTAAAATCAATTCACAAATCTCTTAAGTCCTTAATTTCCTCTTGAGGACTTAGTATAAATCATCTTCAAATCAATTCAAACTCATGAGATTTTCTCATAACTCATTTATATTCACATATATAAATGAAATATAAATTCAAATCAATCAAACCAAGTCAAAAATTCAAAATCAATTCACAAATCTCTCTTAAGTCCTTAATTTTCCTCTTAAGGACTTAGTCTAAATCATCTTCAAATCAATTCAAACTCATGAGATTTTCTCATAACTCATTTATATTCTCATTTATATTCACATATAAAAATGAAATATAAATTTAAATCAATCAAACTAAATTCAAAATTCAAATTCCTAATCCAAAATCATTCTTAAGTCCTTAATTTCCCTCTTAAGGACTTAGCCTAAATCAATTTAAATTCATGGAATTCTCTCATAACTCATTTATATTCTCATTTATATTCACATATATAAATAAAATATAAATTCAAATCAATCAAACTAAACTCAAAACTCAAATTCAAAACTCCAAAATCTTTCTTAAGTCCTTAAATTTCTCTTAAGAACTTAGACTAGATCATGATCAAATCACTTCAAATTCATGAAATTTTCTCATAACCCATTTAAATTCTCATTTATATTCACATATATAAATGAAATATAAATTCAAACAACCAAAACCAATTCCAAAAATCAAACTCAAACTCATTCAAAATCTAACTTCAGCTTTTCAAGTCAAAATCTTGAACTTAGCCAAATCAATTTCAAATCAAGTCAAACTCTTGATATTCCTTCATGATTCAATCAATCATTCAATCATGAATCCAAATTTAAATACAAACTTCAATCACTTAATCAAAACTCATTTCAATTAATCAAACTCCATTCATGTTCACCCTTTGAACTTGAAATTATCAAAATGAACCAAAACTCATTTGACTTCAAACCACTCATGGATTTATATTTCAATCATAAGTCCATATCAAGTTCAATCAAACTCAATTCAAGCTTTGACCAAGCCATTTGACTCACTTAGGATCACTTGTCAAAGAAACTTGTACCCTATGAGCCAAATTCTAATCCTAACCAAATTGGATTGAATCAAACTCACATATCTTATCATCTCAACAATCATCATGAAATGATCAATCACCCAAATTGGGTCAAATCAGTCAAACCTAGGGTTGAGTCAACACTTATAAAATGAAATCTAACATAGCCAAAATCCATCATAGGCCAAATTGATTGAAACCATTGATCTAAGTTCATCATGACCAATGTTTGAACTTGACCAAGTTAACATTTGAGTCTCACATAGCCTGATTGGCCAGTTGACCCAATTTGACCTAAAAAGTCAAATGTGTTAAAACTTGATCTAAGCCAAATTTATTGAGACCAAAGTCAGTTCATTTAATCACTTTATTTATGAAACTTATTGAAAAATTTTAAAAAACAAAAAATTGATATCATATATTTAATCAAACCAAACCTACCCATGACCTAACTTAAATAAGTCAAATTGGTCAAATTGGTTAACTTGACCCATTTGACCTAAATGAAGTCAAATGAACCAAATTCAAACCTAAACCAAATTGAATCAAGTCAAAGCCACCAAAACATTTCAAATAGTCATATGAACTTGATCCAACCCTTAGTTTGACCCAATTTTATTAATTGGTCAACTTGACCTATTTTGATCTAAATGAGTGAACATGAGTCAAACCATACCAAATGAACTCCAAATCCAATAAAACTTAGCCGAACCTATTTTCTCAACATACCCAACATATCCAAATTCAAAAATTAATCAAATGATCATTTTACCCCTAGGCCATAAAATAAATTTTAGTCAATTTCACTTAGAATTTGGTCAAACCCTCTTCATACCTACTTGATACTCTCCTAATAGGTCAAGTGAATCCTAAAGAGGGTGGTGCACCCAACCCAATAGGTTTGGGTTAGCCCAACTTGACCCAAGGGCCAAACCGAGCACATGGCTTGAATTGGCCACATGGAAAACCTCTTCCCACTTGTTTTGAGCACATGGCCACTCCGTTAATCCACTCCCTAGCCTAAAACAAACTCAGGCAGCCTAAGCAACCTAACAAACCCACTACCTAAGCTCAATTGGATCAAAATGGATCCTCCCTACTCGGTCGTCCGATTGCCAAAGGGGGAGATATGCTCCCCCTAATTCACTTGAATCTTTACTTCCCCATTGTCGATTAAGTGTGAGAGCGAGGAGACTTTTCCCAATGATCCCAAGCTCCCTCAAGCACTTGCCACTTCATCTTCTTCACAAGGTGAAAATGGGGCTCCATAGGATTTTGAACTTAGCCAATAATCCATATCAACCAAATTCACTTTGCACACTCCATCAGAGGATCAAGTCGAGCTTGCCCAAGCTCTTTCCCAAGCTCCAAAGGCAAGGGAGGATCCAATTCAATCAAAGAGCTCACTGGAGGAGGGTTGGTCCATAGAGCTATCCACTCAACCTTAAGAGCTAAACTTTCAAGCTTTGTCTCTAGACTCCAGAATCCAGTGGGTGATCACCTCTGGCGAGGTATGCCATTTTTCAACCATTAAACTCAGTGTGGTGTGGAGCTTTGTAAAAGAAATTTTGATCCCATAGAATTTTGAATGTTAAATGTGCTTGCAATTAGGTTTAGATGGTGTGGGTTGAGTTTCAATCCAATCTGAGCTCGATCGAGCTCGGATCTTCTCATTGAAAGTGGACAGTGTCCATTTTTCCACAAGGAAGAACAAAATGATCTTTGGTCATCCATCCGCGCATTTTGGATGGACAGCCGAGATTAAATCACGTTTTATAATTTATTTTATCCCCTTTGAATGAAGACTTTAATCTCTGGTCGATCTTGATTGGAGGTAGAAATGCGCCACCACGGTGCTTGATGTGACATTTAAGTTTAACCACAAGCAAGCGTGTAAAATTTAGCTAGCATCGTGGCACGTCGTAGGGATTAGGGAATTAATTAAGGTTTATTTAATTCTAATTAATTGCCTAAATTTCTAAAATTCACATCTCAACCTAGAAAAATTAAAAAAATATGAAATAAATTGCATTAGAAAAATAATTGAACATATAATATTTTAAATTTAATTTTGATTAATTTTGAATACTTCTTTTCTCTGAATTTAGGTTTTATTGAAAATATTAATTTTCTAATTACTCCTAATTAATGCACTGATTAATCTCAAACTTCTTAAGTGTATTTTGGGGGATGACTTCTGCCTCCCCTAATTTTCTTTGTATTTATTGGTGGCTTAATTGAGAAAATTGCTAATTCATTTTTGAATTACCCCCTTAATGTAATTAAGATTGATTAAGAGTTTGATTAGTGGTTTAACCCTTTGTTGAAGTTGATTAAGGCCTATTTTAGTGAATGGGAGGTTTAGGGAATAATTTTGTGGCATTTTTCCTAAGCTATTCCTTAAACCCCTTTTTCTTTTTTAATCCTCTCTTAATTAAGGGCTAATTCACTAATTATTCTCTTATTTATTTCTTAAAGTTCTAAAACTTTTCAGAACTCATTTAATCTACTTGGAGTGGATGCTTAGGTGTTCAAGAGCCTAAGTTCAATTAAGGAAATTAAAATTCAACTCATATATGTGAGCGGTGTTTTAAAATTACTTAAGTTAAACCCCTTAGCTTAATTAATCATTAATCATGAGCCAAATTGCATTAAGCCCCTTTCTTCCTAAGTGCATTGCAAATGTAAATTTCTTGTGAGGTTTATATGTCATCTCATTGGCTCATAATTATTTGATTAATTATGCTAAGTGGTGTTATAAGGGGTAATTAACATGCTTAATTCACACCTAATCAAAATATAAAATGAATCTAATCATCTAAAATTAGATAAAAGAATTAGCAACCCCATTGGATGTACTTCTTTTTTATAACATCATGCACAAATACATATTAATTTCACTCTTGATTGGAGGCTTTTACCTTTCTTTAGAGAAACTTGACATTTGAGAGCTGGAAACACACCTCCTCCCTTCTCGATTTTGGCCAATAGTCTCATTTCTCATGCATTGGGCATATGAATCCTATTAGTCACTCAAAATGATTATCCAAAAATAAAAATAAAATGTAATATGAATTGCATTAGATTTAGATCATTTGAAGCATACCACATGATCCCAGTCTCTTTAGGGTGAGTTTAAGGACTTAGTCTCTTTCTAATAAATAATAGTCTAGCTATCTTGCATAAAGCATATGACTTTTCTACAATAATTTAAAACACTAGGAGGAGTTCTTGGCAGAGCAGTCGGGTGATTTGTCCTCTCTTGCAGAGCCAAACCAAATACTCATTTTTACCTTAAATTTAGGTTGTGCTTTCAGCCCTCACCAAAGCTCCCTAGATTTAAGTTCTGAGATTGCTTCTCCCCTTTGTGGGTCATAAGCATAAATCCTCACCTCTTAGGCATTTCCATAATCTTGTGTTATGGAATCATGAGCCCTAAATTTCTAATGAAAATTCAACTCAAATAAATTAAATCAATTTCATAAATATAAAGCCCAACCAGATAGTTTGAGATGCTCACTAGGCTTTAGCATCATGCATCTCTTCTTATCTTCCTTTGGCTTGATAATAACTCCTCTCTTTGATCAATCTCATCTTGATCTTCCGATTGATAGTCCTATTGAAATCTTTGGAGACAACTATCATTTACCATCGAGCATTCTAAGGATCTCATTCCTTAAGATATAATTAACTATGGCTGTGAGGGAACTTAATGAACTCGATTTAAAATAAACCTTTACTTTTTCATATAAAATGGGGAGGAATCATTTGGTACATATGCGACTATTGTCCGAGTCCTTGTTGAGGTGATTAGGTCCATAGTAGGGTGGTGACTTATCTTTCAAGATAGTACACCTCTTCTCAATGCCATACTGATCACCTTCAAAAAATATCTAGGATCTACGTGGTGTCAAAAAAAAAGAAAGAGATGTATATTTCCATCCTCATTTTATCCATAAAGTAAAGATGGAAGTATATATCTTATTCTTCTAAAGAAAATTGATAAAATTTTCACCACAACCCCTAAGGCATTTATTCCTATAGCTAACTTTTCGTAAATCTATAGCGTTAGGTTGAGTGTTCACCTAATCACTATAGTGTCTAAGAGAAATCCTAAAAATGAGGTCAACAATATAATTAACTATGGAGGCTTGCTCCCATATGAAACTTTGGAACCCAATTTAAATAAACCCTACTTTATTCATCCATATAAAGTAGAAGAATCTCTAGTATATTCGAAGACTCATTATGCCTTGAGAGTCCTTATTAGGTGATTAGGTCCATGATAGGATATTGACTTCTATCTTTTGAGATAGTATCTTCTTCCTGATATCGTCCATAATTAGCCAACATCCTTTGGTTTTAGGATATGTAAATTCTTGAAATCCTTGAGATCCCCAATAGGTAAAAATAAAATTTATCAATGAAGGGAGAGTAAAATCTAAAACCTCTTTACCACTAGCTTGGTGAGGCGAGGTTCATCATAAAACTTAAGAACATAAATTCTTTCACAAAATGACACTTTCCTAAGGCACTTTTTTTTTGAAAATAGTCACCTTCATTCAACATACTCAAATTTGTTGAATGAAGATTCGATTTTCAAATCATAATATAAAATTGAAACTCCACTCAACATATTTCACATATCCAGAGTGGAAGTTTCTCTCTTTTCAAAATCAAGAAATCACATACATCTCATCAAAACATATCATTGAAATCTATTTAACCTGCTTAAGATTTGTTAAATGAATTTCACCTCTATTTTAGAATCATTTATCAAACAGAGAATTCCCCTCTTTCCAAAAAAGAGAGCACATCAAATACATTTGATTCCCACTTAAACATATCAAAGTTGTAAGTGAGAATCTCATTTTCATATACATTTGATTTCCACTTAACATGTCAAGGTTGTCAAATGAGAATCTTGTTTTCATGTCACATTTGATTACACTTATCATGTTAAGGTTGTTAAGTGAGAATCTCATTTTCATGTCACATTTGATTCTCAGTTAACATATCAAAGTTGTTAAGTGAGAATCTTATTTTCATGTCATATTTGATTACACTTAACATGTCAAAGTTGTTAAGTGAGAATCTCACTTTCATATACATTTGATTCATGCTTAACATATTAAAATTGTTGAGTGAGAATCTCATTTCCATGACATATTTGACTTTCACGTAACATGTCAAACTTGCTAAGTGAAAGTCTTATTTTCATAAATCATATTTGATTCCACTTAACATATCAAATTTGTTAAGTGAGAATCTCATTTTCATGACCTATTTGACTCCCCACTTAACACACTAAATTTTTTAAGTGAGAATCTCATTTATATGTCATATTTGACCTTCACTTAACATATTAAATTTGTTAAGTGGGAGTCCCATTTTCAAAACATATATCAATCACATTTGAGCTTTCACTTAACATATCAAATTTGTTAAGTGAGAGTCCCATTTTCAAAAAAAAGCAAAACAATATCAATCACATTTGGGCTTTCACTTAAACATACCAAATTTGTTAAGTGAGAGTCTCATTTTCAAAGAAAAGTAAAACATATATTAACCACATTTGGCTTTCATTTGATATAACAAATTTGTTAAGTGAAAGTCTCATTTTCAAACACAAATCAAACATATGTGACTTCTGCTTGACATATCAAATTTGTTAAGTAAGAAGTCTCATTTTCAAGTCAACATTTCATACATCATGAGCAAAGATATTCTACAAAAAATTTTAAACACACAATCACAACCTCTTCTTAGCATACTCAAATTTGCTAAGTAGAAGTTATTTCAAATCATCAATATTCTTCAAATAAGACATACCAAAATACAAATTTCTCAAAAAAAAAATTCTCAGAATTTTAGAACCCTACCTAACCTACCTAAATCGATTGAGTATGGGTTCTAAATAAAAATCAAATGACAAAGACTCTTCTCATCACTACAAAATCTCTCCACTGAACCCCACTTAACATATTTAAATTATTGAGTATGGGTTCAGAACTCCAAAATCTTATGATTCTCTTGGGGCAAAGATTAAAGCATAAACCTAACTCAAGTTACATTTCAACACATGCAGAGATACATCACAGACTAATCAGTGGAATCTTTACAATTAGTACACATGGCTTCACAAAAGTTAATTTTTACTATCCCTTAGGATGGATTTGGCCTTGGATCAGACCATCCTCTCAGACCAACTCCACCAACCTTGTTTTCTTGATCGAGATTTGAAAGAACATGTTCTTGTGAGGGGGGACCCTCACTCTGTCCAATCGGGATGAGGTGGCAAGGCGGTTAGTCATTAGCATTGCATGCCCTCGATTAGTACCCTTCATTGAAGAGGAAGTCTACAGTGGTTCCCACGTCCTGTTCTGAGATAGTTTCCGCACCTGCCCATCCAGCTGTCCCTATCATTGCTCCAGTGAGACCTACTACCTCTTCTTTGGTCACCCCAAAGGGGAAGGCATTTTAGCTTCTGAGATAATCTCTTCCACTTTTGAGGTAGGTACTAGTTCCCGCTCTGCCTTGTTCACTTTCATTACTTTGCATAATAAAATTGAAAGATTAAGCGGGAGCGAGCAACTAGAGCTTGAGGCATCCCATATAGGAGAGGGTTCTCCTCGAGGTCTCTCCACTTCCACCAACAAGTTCCCCCCTCTCATTAGATGGAGGAAGATTGGAGGATTGCTGCTTCTCCTCCACCAGCAGTATACTATGTGACACCAGATAGGGAGCACAGGAGGCCTTATGCCAGACTTAGGACTATCCTACACTAGGTTAGCAGAACATACGGATGCTCCAAGTTTGATACCTTGTTTGATCTGTGATCATTGATCCCTATGAGTGTTAAGGGTCGGATTTATAGAGAAAAGGCTGTGGAGGCTCAAGCATCTACTCGAGGAGGGAGGAGCGAAGGTACCCAGGCGTCGGCAACCGCTCGATGGATTTTCACGATCCCCCCATCAGGGTCGATCATTTAGATAGGATTATTCCTATTAGCACTACCTACCGCAGGGAGATATCTCTTGTTAAGGAGTAGTCAGTGTTGCCTTCACACCGCCCCCCTTGTTGTCCACCATCACTTGTACAGCTCCCAACATCCACCACTCCCGCCAAGATCTAAAAGCCCCCATCCGGGGAGAGACCTTCCCATCTGGTGATCCAGCTACGACCCAGGGATCTCTTTCCCTCCACCCCACTTGTTGAGGTGAGATCAAGCTCCCCTGCTCGACTTTCTACCTTAGCTGTGGTTCGGCAGGAGTGGTAACCCCGCAGCGTCGTGGCTGCACCACCACCATCAGAACAAGTGACAACGATAGTTGTAAAGGGGGGAGGGGACAATTTTATAGTTCCCATGGTAGTAGATCTCCCCAAGGACACCGCTCCACTGACAAGCAGTCATGAGCATATCTCTTCCAGTGAGCATGACCCTCCCAGAGCTAGCACTCTAATGGTAGGCAGTGTTAGATGTATCTCCATCAGTGAACATAGTCCCTCTACTGGTCAATAACGTGTGTTTGTACCGGCGTAGTTAGACTTCTCCTTAGATGACATTTTAGCACAGTACTTTGCCAAAAAGAGGGAACTCTTAGGCAGTGATCGCACAGACTTGGAGCATGAGAGGGTACCCTTTGATCCCGATGAGGATGACCTTCTTGAGGATTTGGCTGAGGTCCACATGGTCGATACTAGGAGCTCCCTCCATAGAGATCAGCATAGTCAGGAAGGTGTTGTAGTTGAAGAAGACGCGTCCATTCAATTAACACCTCAAACACATAACGAAGGATGATCAGATCAACTGAATGGAGAAGAGGATGGAAGACTTATTAGCAACCCTCCACGCACTTTAAAATTAGGCCTCAATCCCGCAGCATATACCGATAGAGATAGATCATCCCAAATCAGCACATGTCCTAAATCAGCCCAAGAACACTTCTCTAGTAGATCAAGATAGTGGTAGCCTGCATAAGAAAGTGGTGGAAAGCACTTTCATGCATGAGAAAGACATTAAAAATATGGTGGAACAGTAGGTGAGGGATGCGTTGGCGCAAGCCCAAGGTAGCTCATTCGTTCCAAAGAGTACCTACCTGGAGGAATTTGATTTTATCTAATATCCTAAGTGTTTTGTGCCTCCTTCCTTCAAAATCCTTGATGGCAGTAGGAACCCTCACCAGCACATTGCACACTTCAGGGCATTGCAACATCAGAGGTAGTGACACTCTTCTTTACTGTCCAACAGTTCGATAAAGATATTTGCTGAGTTAGAGCACCTCTTCATCAAGAGGTTTGTTGGAGCTTAGCAAAGGGTTACTGTAGGCGACTTCATTGTGACCAAGCAAAATTCAAATGAGTCCCATTACATTCTCGTGGAGAAATATGAGTATGAAATCTGAACCACGATATCGAACGCTATTGAGATTCTCTTGAAGAATATCCATGGCCCGGTCGCTTTCATGCTTAAGAGGTTTATAATCAAAACTTTCAAGAAGCTAATCAACAAGGTGGCTAGTCTACAAGAGAAAGTTAGAAAGTTGCCTTTCCATGACTAGTCAGCCAAGCCCAAACCTCAGAAGGCATTTAAGAAGAAGTTAAGGGTAGTCATAATAATTGATAAGGGAAATAGACTAGGGTCGGTCAGATAGGCCTCGAGCTTAAGAGTCTCCTCTACCACCTCGACCATCATACCAGCCACCTCAGTTGCCACAGCGGCCTCCACTGCCGTCTCCTCAGTAGTATCTTCATTAGCATCATCAAGATTACTGCCAAACCCTAGCTATCATTTACCTCTTATTTACAAATTGAATAAACCATATTCATTCAAGAGGGAGGTAGTCGAAGATCTTTAAGAATCTCTTAAGGTAGCGATTTCCGTTACAGCTGGAGGTGGAGGAAGTGGGTAAGAGCCATGATCCAAACTATTGCCCCTACCACCGCATGCTAGGACATGTCTTAGAAGAATGCTTTACCTTTAAAGACTGGCTTGAGTGTAGCTACAAGTTGGGTGTTATTATCATCCCTAAGGAATATCTACTAGAATAACCCTATAGTCTGTTAGGGTAATCCTTGGGGATACATGCGATCTTCTTAAGACAAAGAAAGGTTGGGATATCTCCTTATCCCGAACCTCCAAGAAAATCATTTCCAAGATCAAAAGTTACCCTTGCAGATGCTTGAAGTAGCTCAAACCTCTAACTCTAAAAAAGGTTTGCAAGTTGCTAAGGACAACTTGAAGGAGGTAGAAGCCAAGGCCAACAACCTCCACTTGCTGATAGACAGTGCACAACCACCATCCGAGTCCAGCACTCCTTCCACAGTTGTAATTACAGGTCCTCCAATCAGCTCTTCTTCTAACAACCGTAATGTATCAATGGAGGGGGTGTCAAATCCCTCACTCTGCTTACTTTACTTCATTTTTATTTTATACCTTCATCTAAATCTCAGAAATCAATGAAGCAAGCTAATTATGATTACATATGTGTTACTTCTGATGATCTTCCTAAGTTTATTCCTTTAGATATCTCTCCAAGTCTAATTAATAATAATAACTCTAGTTCTGATCATTCCTCTTTTGATTTATAAATAAATTTTTTATTCCTGAATCATTCGGGTTTGCCCATTGAGATTGATTTGGAGTCATTCTACTTCGATAATCCCATAGGAGAAACCTGAGTGAGTAGAACTTTCCACTAAACCATCTCACGAGCCAAGTCAACTTCCATAGTGGCAAAGTTCTACCTCCTGGGGTAGCACCTCGTGATAAGGGTAAACAAGTCATTGGTTAGTGATCAAGAAGCCACTGATGCTCCACATGGATATGCTTGTGGAGGACCAATCCAGAGTTAACTATAATGTCCTCGCTCACATAAGAATGTTGCCAACTAAGCTAAGCATATATGATGCCCTTATTTTATCCAAAGCAATGAGGGAGTCATTGATCAAAGCCCTTCTTGATCCAAAAATATGCTTAGCTCAGCTGACTGCTATTGGAGAGAATGCATGTTATTCAAGAGAAGCATGTAGAGTTACATTCACCAATGAAGACCTTCTTTTGGGGATAATAGAGCACAACCCTCCCTCTATTAGACATGACCATTGACTCAAGGTGTTAGTTCATATGCATCGTGAACATTATGACTATAAAGACTCTTACTACTTGAGGATTAACATCTGAACTCAGGAATGGATGATATTGAGAGGATTTAATGAGCAAGGCGAGAGGGCTTTAGGCTCTATAGTGTTGCCATTGAAGATAGATGATTGGAAGACAGAAGCCAAGTTCTGCATAATCGATTCAGATACATCTTTCACTGCTTTGCACGGTAGGCCTTGGATACATAAAAATAACATGGTTACATCTAAAGAGGTGAAATCGAGTATTGTGCCAAAAGAGACTTGAAGCTATTCTCAGTGAGAGAAGTTGAGATATATGAGGATGCAACCTACTATCTTCCCCCAAATCAAAAAGTATATTCACATGAACTTGTTGAAAGTTTAAAAATAAAAGAAAAAGAAACAAAAGAAAAAGAAGAAAAAGAAAAGAAAAAAAGGAAAAGAAAATGAAAATACAACTGAGCGAGAATCATACACTGAGGAAGAAGTAGAACCAGATGTTAAATTCCACCCATAGTTTGTTCCTCAATATGAACACATTGGTAGGATGACTCGACCCCCACCAGCTAGAGGAAGAATCAAATATAGAGATAATTTTAGAGGTTGAAGACATCCTCCCTATTGGCCACCCAATGGGTATGTTAGACTCACATATATCCATATATACTTAGAATCCTGAGGATTAGTCTCATGTGGTTAGTATGCACCAACCCTCTCAATGAGACCATTTGGAGGTGACATTCAAGCTGCAGATGAAGACCACCTCCCAGCAAGCATGGAATGTAAATCATTATGTAGAATAATTCGTTTTAGCTCAAACCTCACTTTCTTCTTAGAAAGTTGAAGGTTTAATAGTTAAGGAGGACTTCAAGTCATCCACTGAAGTCCAGCTAAAGAGATTTTTATTGGGAGCATCATCCTTAAGTCAAGAAGGTGATGTCAAACTTGAAGATGATTCATATAAAGATTTAATACAATTGATTTTTGATTGGTATTCGCCTTATGTTCTTAACTTAGCAAAGAAGAGATTAATCTCACATACTTGTTCTAAACACAGGTCAGATTACTTTGAAAGGTTATGGGACAACCAAAGCGGATATTCTCAATCAAGGCCAGGATTTGACAGTAGTCCAATCAATGATGACAACCATTACTAGTCATCACTCATTTGGGGTTTGATAGGTTCTTCTCAAATCATGATAACTCTTATGAGAGGTATGTTTAGAAACTTGATGAATGAGCTTGAAGTCAAAGAGAACCCCAAAGTTTGAAGAAGAGATCGATCAACCATCGATGAACGTAAAGAGATCAACTTAAGAACTGAAGACAATCCACGTCCGGCATACATCAGGTCCTTGTTGAATGAAGAAGAAACCAATGACTTAGTTAAGCTATTAACTGAGTTTAAGGACTGCTTCGCTGGAGTTATGAAGAAATGCTTGATTTATCTCTTGGCATAGCATAAACTAGCAATAGAACTGTTAATCCTATCAAGCAAGCTCCACATGATTAGACATTGAACAACAGGTCACTTTTGAAATCAAGAAATTGATCGATGATGGCTTTATCAGGGAACAAAAATATCCTACCTAGTTAGTCAGTGTCATCCTAGTTAAGAAAAAGAATGGCCAAATTCGTATATGCGTCGATTTTAGGGATCTAAATATCGCATGTCCTAAGGATGAATTTCTACTTCCTATGTGAGAATTAATGGTGGACATCGCCTCATCTCATGCAGTATTCTCCTTTATGGATGAGTCATCTAGCTACAACCAAATCAAGATGGCCCTTAAGGATGAAAGAAATGCTTCTTTTCAAACCCCTGCTATATAGAGTTATGCCTTTCTTAAAATGCCGTCTACCTACCGGTCATGACTCGAGTCTTCAACGAACTCATTCATCATCAAGTTGAATGCTATGTTGATGATCTAGTAGTCAAAAGAAAAGAAAAGGAAGACAATCTCTTCAACTTGACAGTAATTTTTGAACGATTAAGATAATTTAACCTTGTTAACCTCACTTTTGGAGTGAGCTTTTAACTTCTCCATCCTAACCATAAGGACTCCTCTACACATTAAAAGTTAGACTTAAGACACATCTAGTTATTAGGTGAACACCTAACCTAACCCTAAAGACTTAGAAGAGCTAGTCATAGGAATGGGTTATGCTTTAGGGGCATTAGGAAAACTTGTCTACCCTATAACTTCAGCCAAATCTTTACTTCCTTCTTTCAAGTCAAACATCAAATTCAAATCAACTTCAAATTCAAATCAACATCAAATTCAAATCAACATCAAATTCAAATCAATTTCAAACCTTAAATCAATTCCAACCTAATTAATTTTCTCAAATCACCAAATCAATTCCAAGATCCAAATCATGAATCAATTCCAAGTCAAATGATTGAAATCCAAATCCAAAATCTTCCCTAAGCCATTTTGATTTCATCTTATGGATTTAGCTCAAATCAAATCCAAATCACTTTAAATTCAATGAATTTTCTCATAACCCATTTTTATTCTCATTTATATTCACAAATATAAATGAAATATAAATTCAAATAATCAAAATTAAATTCAAAACTTATCCAAATCCAAACCAAATCAACTTAAAATCAAAAACTCAATCAAATCAAATCCAACTCACTCCAAATTCAAAAGATTTTCTCATAACTCATTTATATTCTAATTTATATTTACAAATATAAATGAAATATAAATTCAAATGACTTCCTCCCTCCAACATACCCTTTCAAGTCAAATTCTTGAACTTAACCAAATCATTCTCAAATCAATTCAAATTTTCTCTCCAAATAATCAATCCTTCAGTCACAAACCAAATATAAATATAAACTTCAAATCATCAAATTATAATCAAACTAACTCAAATTTAACCCATGTTCATCCTTTGAACTTGAAATTATCAAATGAATCAAAACTCATTTGACTTCAAATCACTTGCAAATGAATTTTCTCTCCAAATAATCAATCCTTCAATCACAAACCAAATATAAATATAAACTTCAAATCATCAAACTAAAATCAAACTAACTCAAATTAAACTCATGTTCATCCTTTGAACTTGAAATTGTCAAATGAATCAAAACTCATTTGACTCCAAATCACTTGCAAATGAATTTATATTTCAATCATAAGTTCATATGTGAGTTCAACCAAATTTGAATCAAGTGATCAATTGACTCACTTTGGCTCACTTGACCCAAAGTGACTTAAAGCATCTTTTTTAGCCAAATTCTAATCCAATAAATTGGATTGAACTAAAACCTAAGCCTCACATTGTGAGCAATCATCAAAGATCAATCACTTAAATTGGGTCAAATCAAGTCAAACAGCCTTTGACCAAGTCAACTTAGCCCAAATAAACCCAAACTAGTCAAAATTCGATAGGCCAAATTGATTGAAACCATTGATCTAGACCAATCCAAAATCAATGATTGAATATGATCAAGCCATCAATTGAGCCAAATTAGCCGCTTGACCCAAGTTGACCTAAAAAATCAAAATGGGTCAAATCTTGATCTAAGCCAAATTGATTGCAACCAATGTGTCAAATTCATTCTAAATCACTTGTTGAACTTGACTAAAGCCTCAATTGGTCAACTAGACCCAACCTAGCCCAATTGACAATGAACCCAACTTGACCTAAAAAGTCAAATCAACTGAAAATCAAGCCAATCCAAAATTGATTGAAACCAAAGATTGCAATACATTTCAAATGATTAACCAAGCCTAAACCAACTCATGATATAATCCAATTAGGGCAAATGGGTCAAATTGGTCAACTTAACCCATTTGACCTAAGTGAACTCAAATGAACCAAAACTAAATATAAATCAAATTGAACCAAACCAATGATATCCATAGGCTACAAATGATCATTTGAACTTGACCTAACCCATGGTTTGACCCAATTTGACCAATTTGTCAACTTGAGCCAAATCATATCAAATAAACTCCAAATTCATTGAAAATTGGCACAACCCATTTTTCAATTATTCCAAATATACACAAATCAAAATCAAGGCCAAATGATCATTTTGCCCCTATGTCAAAGGGTAATCTATGGCCAAATTCACTTGGACTTTGGTCAATTCCTTTTCATGGCCATTTAGCATCCTCCTAATGGACCATTTGGACACCAAGGATGGTGGTGTACATGACCCAATGGGTTTGTGTCAGCCATAACCCAACCCAAGGCTAAACCGACCCTCCAATCAAAATTCCTCACTTAAATCACCTCCCACACTCATTTAACACATGTGCACCTCCTCCATTCCACTCCTCATGGCACACATAGGATCCCTAACAACCTAAACAACCCATTCAATCAGAGCAATTGATCAAAAATTGAAGAGCAAGCTTCGACCATCCGATCCAAGTAGGGGAGATATACACCCCCTCATTTCAACTCAAACTATCCTCCTTGCATTCAATTAAGCTCAAAGGATCAAAGGCAAGCTTCTCCAAGTTTCCCAAGGATTCCTAAGCTCATTTGAACTTCTTCTTCTCAATTTCCTTAACAACCAAAATAAGGGAGGCCTAAGGAATTTCCACTTTACTCAATTCTAAACTAAACCTCAACTTCTCTTGCAAGCATCAAAGGAGGAAGTCGAGCTCACCCAAATAATTTTCAAACATCCAAACCATGGGAAGGGAGACTGGGCCAAAGCCGTAAGCCATTGAAGGGAGCCTTGGCCAATTGGGAGGTCCACTTCAAATTGAACCATGAAACTTTCAACAGAGCTTCATCTCCACTAGACGAAGCTACCTCCTTCATTGGAAGTGCCGGTGATAGCCTCCGGTGAGGTATGACTCTATTGACCTCGTTTTTTGAATGAACTCTCAACCCCTCCATCTTAGGCATAGAATTTCTCTTAGACACTATGAGTTTTCTTAGTCCCTTCTAGTGATTAGGTGAACACTTAACTAAACCCAGAGACTTAGCCATATGAATAGGTTATGCCTTAGAGTGTTAGAAAATTTTCTGCCTTATAGCCAAATCCTCACTTCCTTCTTCCAAGTAAAAACTCCAAACTCATCATCTCCTAACTCAAACATTGAACTAATTCAATAGATTTTCTCAAATCATGAATCAATTCTAAATAATTGAAGCCTATGATTGAAGCCCGTGATTGGATTCCAAACTCCTAAATATTTCCTAAGTCCGTTGATTCTCTCTCATGGACTTAGCTCGGATCAAATCCAAATCAATTCAAATTCAAGAAATTTTCTCACAACCCATTTATATTCTCATTTATATTTACATATATAAATGAAATATAAATTCAAATCAATCAAATCAAACCAAAACCAAATCAAAAAACTTTCCTAAGTCACTTTGATTCTATCTTATGGACTTAGCCAAAATCAAATCTAAATCAATTCAAATTCAAGGAATTTTCTCATAACCTATTTATATTTTCATTTATATTCACAAATATAAATAAAATATAAATTCAAATATCCAAAACTAAATTCAAAAATTCAATCAAAATTCAATCAAAATTCAGCCTAAGCCTTTCAAATCAAATTCTTGAACTTAGCCAAATCAATTTCAAATCAACAAACTTGATTTTTTCTTCATGATTCAATCAATATATATTTCAATCACCAAATATAAATATCAAACTGTTCACCCACTTCAAATTATCAAATCAATGGCTTCACTTAATCACTTGCTAGATTTCAATCAAACTCAAATCAAGCCAAGCCGACTCTTAAGCTCACTTAACCCAAAATGAGCTAAAGTACATATGAGCTAAATTATAATCCCTAAATTGGATTGAATTAAGCTCACTTAAATCACATTGTGAGCAATCATCATGAGATGATCAATCACTCATATTAGTCAAACCAAGTCAAACTTAAGGGTTGACCAAGTCAACACTTAGCCAAAATGAAACCTAAACTAGCCAAAATCCACCATAGGTCAAATTGATTAAAATAATTGATCAAAGCTCATTCATGAGCAATGTTTGAACTTGACAAAGTCAACATTTGAGCCTAACCTAGCCCAATTGGTCACTTGACCCAAGTTGACCCAACTTAACCTAAAAAGTCAAAATGTGTCAAAACTTGATCTAAGCTAAATTGATTGAAACCAAAGGGTCAAGTTCATTCCAAAATGATTATTGAACATGACCAATGCCTCAATTAGCTAACTAAACCTAACCTAGCCCAATTGATCATGAACCTAACTTGACCTAAAAGGCCAAATTGAGCCAAACTCAAATATAAACCAAATTGATTGAAAACAAAGATACAAATCCATTTCATATGATCAACCAAACATAAACCAACCCATGACCTAACTCAAATAGGTCAAATGGTTCAATTTGGTCAACTTGACCCATTTGACCTAAATGAACTCAATTAAACCAACCAAATATAAACCTAATTGAATCAAACCAAAGCTACCAAAATATTTCAAATGGCCATATGAACTTGACTCAACCCTTGGTTTGATCCAATTTGACCAATTGATCAACTTGACCTAAGTTGACTCTTTTTGACCTAAATGGGTCAACATGAGTCAAATCATATCAAACCAACTCCGAATTCATTGAAACTTGGCCCAACTTATTTTTCAATCATATCAAACATATTCAAATTGAAATCTAAGCCAAATGACCATTTTACCCCTAGGTTGTAAGGTAACCTAAAATCAAAACTACTTGGAATTTGGTCAATTCCTTTTCATGGACACTTGACATTCTCTTAATAGACCAAATGGTCACTAATGAGGATGGTGCACATGACCCATTGGGTTTGGGTCAGCCAAACCCAACCCAAGGTCAAAACCGACCACCTCACTTAACATGGGCACATGGGAATCCCTCCTCCAGTCAATTAAAGCACATGATAGCTTCACTACTCTACTCCACACCATAAACTGAATCATGTGCAAGTCTAACAGCCAAACAAACTCATCCCACATGGTCAATTGATCAAAAATGGCAAAGGGAAGCTATGTCATCCGATCCTTCAAAGGGGAGATATACTCCCCATAATTTCATTTCATTCAGACACTCACACACTCGATTGAGCTTAGTAAACTTAGAGCTAGCACCCCAAGGTTCCTCCAAGCTTACTCAACCCATTTCCATTTCTCCTCTTCTCGATTTCTTCAAGCCGAAAATAGGGGAGCTCCGCCATTTTTCCATCTCACTCAATACTTCAAATCAAGCCAATTCCTCTTGCAAGCTTCTTCAGATGACTCAATCGAGCTATCCTAAAGCTTAATCGAAGTTCTCAAGGCACGAGAGAGGGAAGCTAGACTAAGGCCCAGCCCAATTAAAGGTGAGCTTGGTCCATAGAGAGATCTACTCAATCCCAAGGCTTAAAACTTTCAATAGAGTTTCGTCTCCACTAGACGAAGCAACCTCGATGGATTCGAGTGCCGGTGACAGCCTCCAGCGAGGTATGGATCAAAACTGAGCCTAGAATAGGGAGTGTGTGGTCTTTTGTGAAAGAAATTTTTATTTCAAGTAAAATTGGTCGTTGGATGTATTCTCCCTTTCATGATGATGGTGTGAGTTGAGTTTGAGCTCAATTTAAGCTCAATCGAGCTCGGATCATGCCATAGAAGATGGACGGTGGTCACCTCCCGTAGGCGAGCTCAGGGACAGATCATGGGTCGTCCATCTGCGTGTTTTGGATGGACGACTTTGATCAAGCCCTGTAGGATCCCCTGATTCACCCCTTAAGAATCGCGGGCTCGTTCTCAACCATCTGATCCTTGATCGGATGGGTGAGAAGCATGTAGCATCGCCACTGATGCGGCACAGGGATGTGACAACTTAAGTGACCAATCCCATCACGTCACGTGAAAAGCACGCGTCGCGTCAACCTCCACGTCGCGCCAACGGGATTAGTCATTTAATTAGGCTATTTAATTAATGGATAATCATGAAAACTTCAAAATAACATAACTAATTCTAGAAAAATCATAAAAATACAAAGTAAAATGCATTGTAAAAATATTTCTTAGGAAAATAATCTAAAATTATTTCCAATGGATTTTGAATAGTGTATTTTCTCAATTAAGATTTTAATGAAAACTTAATAACCATAATTACTCTCTAATTATTTATTAATTTATTTCAAATTTCTCTAGTGTATTTAGTGAGATGACCTCTGCTTCTCCTAATTTTCTTGGGATTTATTGATGAGTTAATTAAGGAAATCATATGAAAAATCCTTAATCACCCTCTTAATATAATTAAGCTTAATTAAATATGTGAACAGTGTTTTATTTCCTTTATTAAGTTAATTAAGCCTTGATTAAGTGAAGAGAGGTTTATGAAATGGATTTGGAGAATTTTCCCTAAGCCAATCCTTAAACTCCTTTCCTTCCTTAAACCAAACTTAATTAAGGGATAATCCACTAATCACCTACTTAATTAATTTGATAAAATTTTTCAAATCAATTGAGCTTAATCAATTCATCTTGGGTAGATGCTTGGGTGTCTTTAAGTAGCAAAGAAAATCTAACTCACATGTATGGAAAGAGTTATGAAAGTACTTAAATTAAACTCTTTAGCTTAATTAATCACTAATTATGAGCTAATTGTATTAGGCCCATTTCTTTCTTAGGTGTATTGCTGATTTAAATTCTTTGTGTAGTTTTATGTCATATATTGTCTTATAATTATTTGATTGAATATGCTAAAGTGGTGAAGATAAGGAGTAATTAATATACTTAATTTACACCTTAACCTAACCAAAACATAAAATTGATCTAATCACCTAAAAATTAAACTAAAACATCATATATATGTGGGAATGGGTTAGGACTAGCAAACCTTCTCACATTTCTCAAATTGAAATCAAACTCAAAACAAAATCAAACTTTCTTTAAATCAAATTTGATTTACTTTAAATAATCTTATTCCATGAGATTGTTTTTAAGAATTAATTATGGTGAATGAATTTGCATGCTTCCATCACTTTACTTCTTTCCTAGCATGCTAAGTGTGTATGTCATATGAAATTCATGCATTCATGCCTTTTAAAAATCAAATTAAAAATGAAATATTTCTTTTATGTCAAATTGCATATTTTGGCTAAAGTAAGAATATGAATGGCTATTATCAATATTAAATCAAAAAAATATTTGCAAAATTCATAAATCAAATATCAAAACTAAAAGGTATGCTACTTATAATTATTTATAAGCTTGCATGTGAGTACAAACAAAAAAATGTGCATTGTATGACTTTCCTTCTCTTCTCTTTTAGTATAATTTTAAATAGTTTTCAGTGTATATTTGAAAGAACATAATACTTGCTTAAATCCACTCTATTCATTTCTATGATTAATTAAGAAGGGTATTCACACTTACACATGTACATTGCATAAACAAATTAAACAAACAAACATAAACTTTTGCATCTTTCTTTTTCATTCATTTCTTTTGTATATGCGTATATATTTAAGGAAAGTGGTATATTAGTCAACCCGGGAAGGCTTTAAGTAAGCCTAAGTAGTGTACCTTACTGTCTTATGATGGCTCATACTCATATGCCTTTCATACATACAATATGCATATGAAAAATAGATAAAAGAATCACTATTTTCTACTTAATGAAAATCATGCACCATAAAGTATCCAAAATTTCTTAAGTAATATCACTTAGCATTCATTATGAAGGTGTGTTAAATATTTCTATTTGCATGTATAGATATGCTTAAGATTCATCCATATGCATGTTGCATATATTGAAAAAGAAATAAAGTGATGTGTGTTTTGTGATGGTATTTCACTTTACTTAATCTTAAAATATCTTTCTTTTTGAAAAAGTTTATTTAGAGAAAATCTGAACTTAGGATTAATTAAAACATATAATAAAATATTCACTAAACAAAAATAAAATATGAACCTACCTTAGAAATTACTTAAGGTGGGGTGGAAAGAGAAGTTTTCTTCTCTTTCTCTCTCTTTACAACTTTAGTAATTAACTCTAGGTTCATTCAAATCAAATCAAATCACAAAATAAAATCAACCAAAGCAACTAAATCTCTTAGATGAAACAAACCGTCGAAGTTGAACATTTTCATACTTAGAAAACTTCAACCTTAAAGCTGCTAAGTACCACACAAACCTTAAGAGCATTAAGCTAAGTCACCATTTCTAACTTTAGGTTAGGGTGGTGCATGGTTTGATGTTTGCTTTTGTTTTGTGATGTTTTGTTTTAGTCTGGATGTTAGAGTGTATATACATAAACTGAATGGTATGACGATTTAGTTTAATCATTGTCTTCTACAGAGGATTATGCTTAAGAGGTAATATAATAAAAATATAACTTATTTTGTTATGCAAGTGCTTATACCCCTAAGCATAATCCAAAATAGGCCAGGTGGACTTGAAAATCCATGTGTGGAATTCTAAGTCCAATTTATATATATATACATGCTTGGGATTGTATGATTTGTTTGGCTAATTTCTATTTTGAAGGTTTTAGTTATATTTTCTTTTGTTTTTCATTTTCATGTAATTTTGGAATGATTGTTATGGAAGATTAAGATGAACATTGGTTATAGGATAATGTCTTATGTACTTGAGTCTTTGGAGCAAATATTCAATCCAAAAGAAGCAACCAAAAGAAGAAAAAAGAAAAAAGAAATGAAGACCCTCACAACATGAATTCTTTGCTTGATTGTATTTAATTCATTTGTAATCCGAGTTATACAATGGTAGAGCTCGACTACCTAATTTATTTTTGGGTTTGTGTGGTGTGGCCTTTTATTCTTTTGTGCTAGCTTTATAAATGATTGATGTTTGTTTAGCTTGTGCATTAAGATGACAGCTTTTACCTAGTTTATTCCTTGCGTTGATGTATGGCCTGGATGACGATTAAGCTCTTAGAAAAAATAAAATTTTTATCCAACATAATCAATTCGAACTAAAGATAAATGACTCATAACCTCAAATAAAGCTTAGGCTATAAATCAAGATAAAAGAATTAGCAACCCCTTAGCTGGATGTTATACCTTTTTTTTTCACATCATGCATAAAAAATATATTATTTCACTCTTGATTGGAGGGCTTTCACCTACCAGAGAACTTGGCTTGACCTTTGATAGCTATGGTGGAAACACACCTTCTTATCTTGCTAATTTTGGCCCATAATCTAACTTCTCATGCATTAGGCATATGAATCCTAAAGCCTGTGTCAAATTGATTTGTCCAAAAATAAAAATAAAACATATAAAAATTTTGCATTATATTTAAGTCATTAAAAACATGCCCTACATGATTTAGTCTCTTAGGGGGTGTATTTAAGGACTCAGTTTCTTTCTAAATAAACAACAGTCTTGATATCTTCCATAAACATATGACTTGTCTACATGTATTTAAAATCGTAAGAGGAGTTTGTTGGCGGTCCTTGTGTAAGTCCAACAAGCGGTGGTTTATCTCTCTTTTGAGTAAATCAAATACTCATTTTCTTAGATTTAGGTGGGTCTTTTGGCCAAAGCTCCTCTATATTTAAGATCAGGTTACTACTTCCATTTGCTATGAGCATAAATCCTCACTTCTTGGGCATTTTCATGATCTTGTATCATGGAATTATAAACCTTAGTATTCTAATAAAAATTCAATTCAAATGAAGCAATTCAATTTCAAAAAAGTAAAGCCCAATCATAGAATAATTTGGGGTGCTTACTAGGCTTCCTACTATCTTAACCATCTCCTACTTGTTCTCATTTGGCTTTGGTAAGAACTCCCTCCTCCTGATCAATCCCACTTGACTTTCTAAAATAAATCAATCGATTGATAGTCCACCTTTTGAAATCTTTAGAGATAACGATCATTTAACTTAATCGATAGTATTCAAGGAATCATATTATGATATAATTAACTATGTTTTCATAGGGAACTTAACGAACCCGATTTAAAATAAATTATATTTTTTAAAATGGAGAAGAATCTCACATTCTAATCCATGAGCCCTTATTGAGATGATTAGGTCTATTGTATGATGGTGACTTCTATCTTTTTAAGTCTTCAGATAGTATACTTTTCACTCTTAAATTGATGGAAATCTGAAGTAGTAAATTGAACTTTATGAAATATACTTAGATATCTTATAAGATTTTTTTTAAATTAGGACTTATTGTGGACTTCAAAAGACATCTATAACGTTGCAATAGAGAACTGATAGTAGTATTATCAATATGCTCTATATGCCCGTAGGGTACAATGGAAGATAGATTAAACTTATCTTTCCAAGAGATTTTCTTTGTAAGGAATGTGACTCCAAATAAAATTTATTTTAATTTTGAGGGTCGAGTTTACCAAAGGAGTAAGCTCTTAAGATTAATTATATGAATATCTGAAAAAACCCTCAATTAAGGAGTTAATGTTTGTGTCTGAATTGAGTAAAATTTGTAGGTTTGGTTAGGTGAAGTTAAAACAAATCTTATGAAGCTCTAAAAAAAGGATGAATGTGATAAGCCGTCATAAGTACTAAATAGAATGAGCTCAAAATGGATGTAAAATAGAAACTTTCAATACCGTATTTTGGAAATTTGCTAGAAAAGGAGAGGTGACTAGATGTAAGAAGAGGGAGGCCTTACCTAATGATAGCTCTAGTTAAGATTGCATGATTTTTTTCATTCTAAGTAATCAATGTCCTCGAGTTGCTTAGTCAATTTGTGAGTAACCATGGGTTACCTTAGCCAAAAGGACCTCACAGACTAATGGCTTGAACTAAGTTCTAAGTTGATAGATTGGACTTATAGTTTGCTTTAATATGAGGGAAAAGCCTAGATTGGACTTCTAGTACCTCATATGATGATACATGCTAATGCTAACAAGGCTATCTAAGCTCTAAGGTTGAGGGGTAGGAAAGAGGGGTTCCTTCTTCATATGGTAAAAAGAACATCCAAACATAGACTTATAACTTGATCATATGGGATCAAGGATCCCAAAATATCTCCTCGATATGATGGAGAAAACAAGAGGAGGCATAAGGTATAAATGAGGGACTTATGGCTTGATGCGCATATGATTAAGAGGCCCAAATATCTTCTCAATATTGGAAAAAGGCGGCGTGAAAGATGAGACTTTCAAGTTGATTTCATATGATTAAGAGGCCTAAATATCCTCTAAATATGACAAAGAATATAAAAATGATGTGGAAGATGAGACTTACAACCTAATCATTTATGATCAAGATGCTCGAAATATCTTCTCTTGATGGCATAGAAGACATGAAGAAGATATGAAAGATAGGATACATTTTGACTGTATAAGATCAAGAATGCCCAAATAATCTCCTAAATATGGTAGAAGATATATAAAAGTTGAGAAAGTTGAGACTTATAGCCTAATCATATATGATCGAACAATCATGGACACCTCCTTTATATAGCAAAGATATATAATGAGATTTACAACTTGGTCATGTGACCATGAAAGTTTGACTTTCTTCTCAATATGGTAGAAGATAGAAGCTTGAACTTGCATCTGCATAGGTTAGGAATGGTAGCAATCACCTAGTTACATTTTAAAGTAAAGGGTTAGTCAAACTTGAATGGTGGAGAAAGGTATGAACCCTAAAATAACTAGATGAAGCTAGTCTAAACATGTCTCTGTATGTGTGTGCCTTTGCAATCTATCCTAACAGGATTCCTAGGCTATATGTAGACTTATAGGCAATGACATGATATACGCATTGACAAAGCTAGAGACTAATATTCCTATATCTATGTCCAACATGATGATCCCATATGCTCAATCATTATTCCTACTAGACTCTTAAACTATGTTTGTTTTTGCTTCTTTATTTAATATATCTAACCTGCTATCCTCTAGTTCCCTATAGAACAAATATTCGTAATAAATAGTAAAATTACAGCTACATATTACATTCCATCCATAAAAGTACGAACTTGCACTATTATTGTCATTGCATATAATATGCGAGATCACATCATGTGCAAGTGGGACCAATTTCAATTAAGTAAGGTCATACAGTCCGCTGCAATCAATTTTGGGGAATAATCATTAGTAAATCAAGGCTTATAATATTTTTTATGCATGATGACATGATACATACATAATAAGTAATATACAAATATCTTTTGTAATACATGAGGATAATAAGCTGTCTGTAAAGGAAACTTTTAGCATGATACGCTTAATATATTTATCACATTTAAATCAAACTACTTTATTATTTATTTGATATTAAAAAAACAAGTTTAATATTAAATGTTTAATGAAAGCAATCTGATCTAATATGATAGAAATTAAGACAACTAAAATGCACATAAGTCAAATATTCTACATAATAACAAATATAGTTTCTGCGATTTTTCTTTTTAAGTCAAATATAATATTTGAACAACTACAGAAAAGTTGATTAAATAGCATGAATTATTTAAACGAAATAATGCATGTATTTTATTTTGATTAAAAAAATATTCATATGTTAGAATTTTATGAAGATTCATTTTGTATTATTATTATTTTAACTTTCTAAAGCTTTGTTTTATTAATTTTTATTTTCTGAATTCCATCAACTGGGTAAGTTCTTCAAGGATAATAACAATTAAATTAAATTTCTAGCAAACAATAGATAAAAAGAAACATAATCATACCTGCAACTGATCGAGGTGATCAGAAGCCTTATAGATCGTCTTTATCTTCCTTTGAGTTTGTGCAGGAGAGTATTGTGTAGAATGGCCAAAGGAGTTTAGGCATGCAATTTCGTGTGACGTTAGGTTGAGTTCTTCCTCCTCGTTGGCGTTCGGCTTGCATTGCTTGCGTGAGGATAGCTTTGTCTCGGAAGAGTGCGAGTAGTGAGAAAATTGCGCTTCCTGGGGCTGCAAGAAAAGTTTTGCGATAGGAAGCTGGGAGAGAATCGAGTGTGCGAGAAGATTCATGGCTCTAGAGAGAGGCGACTTGAGATGTTTGGTGGTTGCATGCCAAAGGAGTTTAGGCATGCAATTTGGTGTGACGTTAGGTTGAGTTCTTCCTCCTTGTTGGCGTTCGGCTTTGTGGGCTCCGAAAATTCGTCATCGACCTCTCGACAATGTTGAATTGAAGAGTGTGATTTGAAACATCGGTGTAATTTTCAGAAGACAAATGTAATAGTAGATAAGACACTACCAAGAGATTTCACCCTCATTTTGCGATGACTTTAGATCTGGTTCTAGGTTTCCTATAAGCGCAAACATCTATAGTTAATTACCCCTCCCAGTAAGTGAGAGAACTTTCGATTAAAATTTAGTCGTTAGATGCTAAATGTAGCGATATAGTAGCATCATATGGAGTTTTAGAATTTAAAATTATAAAATTCATCATTTCGACTTCTAGGATGGTTGGGGGAATGATGATGCGTCTAGACCCTTCATCATAAATCGCGGGTCCTGTCTACTTAGTCGGAGGGGACCAACGACCAAAAGGATTCTCAACAACTACGTCGCCCAAGAAATCCTAGAGCTGGTGGTTTGTCTGGAGACAATCAAGAATCTTAAATTAACAGAGGATGTTTATAGTATACCTTATGATTCATAACTCGAAATATCAGGAGCATAGGCCATTCGTGATTGTAATATAACGGCGACCTCAATCGAGGACTCGGTAACTACTTCATGGAGCTTATCGACGCAAGCATGATACAATTCACCTACGGTAAGAGATTGATTGAGAGTAAACAAGTAGAACACGATTTAACATCGGCTCTTTTGTGAGCTAGAATTTTCTTGTCACCATAAATAAATAAGGTGGATAGTTTTTTAAGTTTTTTAATATCGATTTCAGCAGTTTTAGAGATTGATATTTAATTTGAGTAGTTTGATTAATTTGAATATTTAATTTTAGATCACAACTCGCTCAACTACTAAAGATTGAATCTACTTGTCACCACGTAATTAGTTTCTCAGATATTTTACTAAGTTGAAACTTTTATAATAGATTTTTAGGTTTTGTTAACCCAGATCCAGTCCTAAGACTAAACCAGGAAACAACCCACGCAGCATCCTCAAACACTTCAATTTAAGCATTCAGCATAGTGTCGGGGCCCATGCGAGTGTATTTGAGAATTTAGATAGTTTTTATTTTTGAATTATGAGATTGATTTTCATTTTCATTTAAAACTTAGCGCGTCTTTTCAGATATTAAAATTTACACTTCAAATTTCTATGTCCGAACATATGCAGGTGTTTATAGTTTGATTAATTTCATCTAATTAATGAAATCATTGATTTTGAAAATCATTATTAGAATGAAATTCCTTAATTTTTTTATCGAAGGAAACCCTATAATTTTTGTAAATTTTGATTTAAGACGCTTGCGCTGTATAAGAGTGCATCAGAGTTAAAGTGTTGTAATTGATCTAATATTTTATTAGATTTTTTGGATTAATATTTAATTAACTCCAATTTAGCCTGTGCAGCCTTTTCAGATATTAAAATTTGCACCTTAAATCTTTATGTCCGAGCACATGCAAGTATTTATAGTTTAGATAATTTCATCTAATTAATGAAGTCATTGAGTTTAGAAATCATAATTAATGAAATTAATTTTTTTATTAAAGGAAAGCTCCTTCAATGCAAAGATTTAAATGTCGCGTATAAAGAGACGATCCACGATGAATGATTTTGATTTAGATTGTAGTTTAAAATACTTCTTTGTACTTGTTGAGTTTTTTGTAATTCTCCCAACTTGATTTTGTTCAATTTAAATCACTTTTAATAAGTTATACTTAATTTATTTATTCTACTCGTCTTTATTAACCAAAGATAATCATCTTCATATTTATATAAGAGTTATTAAACCAATTTAGATTCATCCTTAACTCTACACCAAGCTCTATATTTATAAGAAAATTAGATTTTAAGTTTATTGTAAGTCTATGAGTTTGGCATTTGTCCCCAAGTTTGATTAAGACTTTTAATTTTGAGGAATTTGAATAAAGAGAACTCACCGCTTCAATTTAAGTCATAGAATGATTAGAGTTTTGAGTTAGTACCTCAAATTTTACTTATATTTTAAATGAATGTTTTATTCTTTCCAAAATTTTATTTAAATATTCTCTCTCTTTGATTTAATATTTATCTTCATATTTATCATATATTCTTTTTTGACTTAAGTTTAGGTAATTTTTCATTTGAATTTATTTTAAGTCAATTTTTAAATTTCTCTCTGTCATCATCCCAGGAATCGGTGAGTATTTTTATCTCGACGGATAATGATGGTGTTTTGCAGCCGATTTTTCATCTCGTCAGCCTCATGAGCACGGCCTTCAAACGAAAGAACATACAATGCAATATATATTCATTCCCCTTTTTTCTAAGTCAAAAAATTTCGACAAAGATTTCATCAGGAGAGACATCATCAATGGATGTTTTTACTCGATGACGCCTCGTGAATGAAGTTTCGCGACACAGAGCTTTTCATCTCACACCTCATGAGCAACGAGGCCTTCAAACCCTGAAAAAACAAGCATGTATATATATCCACATTCACATATTCCACATACGACCTATTTTTACAGATTACAATGATCCAAGGAGGGTTAGGCATGCAAAAAACCAAGAGAAAGAACCCGCTCATGATGTGTTCCTCTGATACAAGAAGAATGGTCGGAGGGGAGACGATGCGAAACCGGAGAAGAACCCGCCTCATGACGGTGTCATTTCTCGGTTTCCGCAGTGTGCAATGGAAGAAAGATGGGTTGTTTGGCTATAGGGGTAGTGGAAACGTCGGAAACCTAGAGAAGAACTTGCCTCATGACGGTGTTGCTTCTCGGTTTCCGTTATTTGCAAGGGAAGAAAGAGGGGTTGTTTGGCTGCAGAGGTAATGGAAATGCCGGAAACTTAGAGAAGAACCCACCTCATGACGATGTTGCTTTACGGTTTCCGTCATTTCTGGGGGGAAGAAAGAGGCCGTCTTCATGCTTACAAAGATTACAATGATGGAAGGCAGGAAGTTGGTGATGAAGTGAAAAACACTGGAGGGATAGCATTTGGGATGGTTTAGAAGACAAAACCAATGCCAGGAACACGAACAAGACCAAGGCCAGCACTAAAGTTGAGAATGCTGTCAAAATGCATTTTGTTATGTAGCTCATAAGACAGTTTCCTTGATGTACTATAATGCAAAATAGCCATAACAAATAGAATGATCATGGAGAAGACAAGAGGAAGCCAGCCTCCATGTGGGAACTTGGTAAGGCAGGCTGACAAGTAGAAAAGCTCCACAGAACCAAAACTGAGAGTAAAGAGAGTAGCAAAGAGAATGTGTTGGTTCTACACAGTGATGATTATGAGGAATATAAGGCAGGTTGTGACAAATGTTTACTATGATCACTGAAAGCCCGTATGCATTTCCTATTGATTTGGTATCTTTAAAGCCAACTGAATGATATTAAAGAACAAATGAAGACAAATCATCACAGAGAAAGAAGGCACAACCAAGCTTCCACTCCTATTTCACATATTAAGGAGCAGTAGCATGATCTGAGCAGGATTAGCTATTCCATCAACAAAAGAAATGAGAACTTAAAAGCATACAGAAACAGAAATCCCATTTCTCCATCATTTTATCTTAAATTCATGATTTTGCAATTAGCTTAAATTCCATCAACAGAAGAAATGAGAACTTAAAAGCATACAGAAACATAAATCCCATTTCTCCATCTTTTTATCTTAAATTCTTGATTCTGCAATTAGCTTAAATTCCATCAACAGAAGAAATGAGAACTTAAAAGCATACAGAAACAGAAATCTCATTTCTCCATCCCATTTCTCCAACGTTCCTGATTCTGCAATTAGCTTAAATTCCATCAACAGAAGAAATGAGAACTTAAAAGCATACAGAAACAGAAATCCCATTTCTTCATCGTTTTATCTTAAATTCCTGATTTTGCAAATGTGGGAAGAGATGAAATGGAGCAGGAGGAAGAAGAAAGAAAGAAAAGAAGGGAAAGAAGAAGAAGAAGAGAGGAGGAAGGAGTAGTTTACATTTGCTTGCGTTTTGGAGAGGAGGAAAAAAAACTTGCGGTTTGGAGAAGGGAGAAGAAGTGAAAAACCGAGAGGCCCTTACCTTCTCTTTCGGTTGAGGGAAGCCGGAAGAGGGAACAGTTGTGGAAGCTTGCGCGGGATCGGTTGGGATCGAGCGAGCCGTTCGAAGGGAAGGGGAGGTTTTTCAGCCGTGAGAGAGGAAGGGCCGAGCGGGCTCGTGCAACAGAGGGAGTTCGATCGGGATGAACCGAGGGCTTGCGTGCGTTCGAACGAGAAGGACTCGGGTCGGCTTCGGCTCTGTTTGGGAGAGCTTTTTTAGTGTGTTTTATTTTTAAGAGTCTGACTTTTTAATTTTGATACCCATTTGAATAGTGTGCTTTTTGAAACTGAGTTTTAGTTTCATCTCACCGAAAGCTCTGTTCAAAATTCAAAGACAAATAGTTCAGGAGACTTTAAATCAGTAATCCAAAAGTTCTTAAAACTGATTGCTGCTAATGCTTTGATTTTGAGATTGTGAAAATAAGATTAGTAATGGTGTTTGATTAGCATGCTTTATTAAATCACATTTAGCTCAAAATCTGTTTAGTGTCATTTGGAAAATAAAAAACTAAGTCTCCGGGCTAAACTTTTTGCGCTTTTGCTTTTAAAGCGTATTTATGATTTTGATACCCATTTGAATAATGTATTTTTCGAAATGGCGTTTTATAGAAACCTCCGTTTTAGGGTTATTTCAGAACGCGTAATGCAAACTCCTTTTTGATTGTCCGCCGTTTTGGAAAAAAATGACGTAGTTCTGCCACCAGGCCATGATCCCTTATCACGAACCATTACCCGAACTTCCTCGTCTCCGCCCTCTTTTTTTCCTCGTCCGACGAAATCCCTCAACGACGGAAAGATTCGATTATCGATGGCATCTCATACAAATCCCCAGCAGCTCTTCGTCTTCCTAGGGTTGCTCTCCCAGGTTCGTTCCTACATTTCAGCATTACTTTATTAACCATTTGTGGAAGAATAGAGATGTTGCTAATTTCCTTTACAAGATTCTCATGTAAAAAAGATTCTTAGCAAATTTAATATAATATCCAGAAGAAGTTCAAGGATGAGCTACACAAGCACAGTTGGTAACTATCAATTAATCATGATATCAATTGTCCATACAATTGCTCTGTCCACTAATACCTGAGGCAAATCACGACCAAATTTTGTGACCAGTCTTCCAATTTTGATCATGCTCTCAATAGATCTGCCAACTCCTGAAGCATTGCGGCTAGTGATTTTCTTAACAAGCCCCACTGCATATAGAATAACTAAAATCAGGATCACCTATTGCACAGTACAGAGCATAAGTTCTGGACTGTAATTTGCATTCTAGTTAATTATCAGAAATAAAATAAAATAACTTGAACATACAACAGAATTTTATTTACGAAGAACATACTTAGCAATACAGGATGAAGAAACTATTGATCAAAAATTAAATGTGCATGCTCATTGTTACAAAAAGTAAACTTTTAGAGAGGCTATTATTAGCTTGCATTGCATTTACTTTCAGTTTGCATCATTTTTTTTATATTAATATATGCCTAGAATGTTGATCCAATTAAACGGATTATGTTCTACAGTATTATAATTTCCTCTTTAAATTTGTTTAATTGTTGCAAAGCTTCCAATTCAATCAGCATTATATTTTTCAGCTTTTGAGTTTTCCTCTCCTTTGGTTTCAAACCAGCTGCAAGAAAGATATCACGGGTTCTGGCATATTACGATGAAATTCATTATAAAATTCTTTTATTACTTTCTCACTAATGGGAAAATTACCACTACTAGTTTCTCAATTTAAGGTTTTACTTTGTTTTGACTGATTTTCTTCAAGAGAGCTCCAAGTAAACCTTTCATGTTCAAGTTCAATTTTGTTTTCTTCAATGATTGTTACACATGCAGTCATTCTAAAATTGTTTCTCAGATTTCTTCAGTCGTTATGTTATTCAAAATAGTTGGAAAAATTTTTACCAAATTTTCAGTAACACCACAACAGCAAATAATATCACTTACATATTCACATACTTGGACGTTTTTGTTTCCTTTTTCCTTTCAGTATTAACGCTAATTTCAAGTGAAAGAACATGACGAAATCCAAAAGAAAAGAAACTCTAAGAAAGTTGTCTGATAAACTCACATGGGTTATGCTTTATTTGATGTAATATTTTGAAGGTTTAGTTTATTTTAAAAAATAATCTTACCCTAGAAACAAGGCTGTAAATAATTATGTCATTATTGTAAATTCAACATGCTTACATTTGAATATTTGGAGTGCAGTGGACTTCATGTCAATTTGGTGTTATGCAATTTAACATTTAGTGTAGCATAATAGATGTTGATCTCGTGAAACCTACTGAAATTATTGATTGTTCAACCAGTAATAGTGATCAAGGTGATATTCAGAAGAGACTGAATCGCGAGATAATATCAGACTATTATGCAATCGGTAAAATATGATTTTCATTAACTGTATGTGATAATATCTGTTTGTTAAATGATGAGCTTAGGCCTTTTAAAGTGAGTGGTAATAAGCAAATAAAACTTGTAATTCGAACATTATTTGATAAATTTCAGGTTTACCGATGATAATTAATGGTGAAATTGTACTACTTATTCAGTGATCTATACTGTTATTGGTAATGTATTCGTTCGGTGATATAAAGCTGTTTGAATCGACTTATTAGATTGTGTTCATTCATTCATATGTGAATTATCTTGTGCACATAATTATTTTTGAATTTTGTAGGTATTATTTGAAAGACTTTGAGTCGAAAAGATTGATCGAGAGCTAACGTTGGGAAGAATTTTTTTTCCTTAATTTTTATTGTTTAATTTTTATTAGTTGGAGGGTTTTTTTAACCAAGTAAAAGTATCAATTGACAATTAGTGTAAGAGAAGATTCTCTATGTGGATATGTAATATTCAGTCATACTATTAAAGTTTGAAATATAGTTTATTCTAATTAATATTAAAAAAATCATCACAATTAATTTGCGTTTAGTTCATTTTTTTGCTTAATTAAATGGTTAGTAAAAAAAAATTTTGGGCCATTCTCTTTAGAGTTAATTTTTTTGGAATTTCCGTTACTTTTTTTTTAGGCTTGTTTGGAAATTAATATTTGCATAAGCTGGTACATATATAAATTATTTATTCAAGCTTCTTATTGCGGCTCAATTTATAAGAGATTTTAAGAGGTTTAATATGTTTATAAAATAACAATTTACCAATTTCATAATAAAAAATTGCATTACAATGATTGCTATTATTTAAAGTCTGTTTAAATAGTTTGTAATTATGAAATCTTAATTTACGTAGAAATTTTCAAATAATTATGATATTTAATACACTTTCTACAAACTAATTAAATATTATGATATTTATATGTAAGTACTGACATAAATAAATTTAAAATTTGAATGGCATAATACTTTTAAAAATATGTTAATAGAAAATATATCATATTGTATCCTAGATCATATTTCGTAAATTTATGATAAGAAATTTGCTATTTGAAGATAATAGTATTCTTTGTAATTATTAATATATATTTTATGTTTATTTTTGGTAAATTTTGTTTAAACAATAACATGTATAGATATATAATACTATATATATATATATATATATATATATATATATATATATATATATATAAGATGACATTGGGGTTCATATATTAATTTAAAAAAAATTTGAAGAAAAGAAAATTAATTTGAGATTGATTAAAAATTATAACGACGATATATTTTTGAATAAACATCTCAAATTCTAATTGCGCATTTTTAGGAATATTTCTCATAAAGAGATGAAGGGCATTTTTGTCATTTCCTACTACAATATGAATCTGATTCAATCTAGATTTTAAAAAGCTATTTTTATTCAAGCAGGTAATCTCAACTTTTCAGCCAACATATAAGAAACCATATTGAACCACAGCTTTTGAAGAGACTTTAAATGAGATTTTAAGAATCTCAAAAGCTTAGCCAAACAGCCTAAAACACCTTTTGCAGGTCATTAGGAAAGAGAATGTGTAAATAATCCCTCCTTTAGTAAGCGTTGTCAGATTTGCATTATAGAGAGAAATTTGGTCATTTACAATATTATTTTAAATACGGTCAAAAGAAAGCTTGGATTACTCTTGAAAAGCAATATATATCCAAACAGTAAATTTCAAATTTTCAGCTCTTAAAGAAGAACGGAAGTTTTCCTAAAACCACTTATCAGCCAATTTTTTTGGAAGCCAGCATCTAAGCCAACATCTAAGTTTTAAATTGATTTTTCGACTTTAATGTGAACTTTATGCCGACACGATTAGATAATCAATATATATATATATCAATTGAAAGTTATTCCGATGTTCAACGAATGACCCACCGTGGTAATCAAGACCATTTGGTTCAAGTCGACGCCAAATCGATTTTCAACTCGTCGCGTCACCATTTTCGCCGACATTCGCGACCGTCCGATGGTACCTTACTGATAAATTGACGCGTTAACGAAAGAACAATTTCTGAACGGGTCGTTTGGCCCGCCGCTCCTAAGCTCAATATACGCGGTGCAACGACCGATCGATCAGTCACGTCAGAATATTTATATTCTAACCGCCACGCTCAACGCTGACTATCCGCCATCGAGGCGTCATTTTAGATTTTGCGACGCGTGATTTCAACCTCGATTATGACCGAATTGTCAAGATCTGAATTTATGACTGACTTGACTTATGACACATATGTGAACGTCAACAGGCTTCCATTGCTTGCGTGAGGAAAGCTTTGTCTCGGAAGAGTGCGAGTAGTGAGAAAATTGTGCGATCTGGAGCTGCGAGATAAGCTTTGCCATAGGAAGCTGGGAGAGAAATGAGTGTGCGAGAAGATTAATGGCTCTAGAGAGAAGCGACTTGAGATGTTTGGGTGGTTGTATGTGGAGTTCGGGAGACAGGTTTGTCGAAAAAGAGAAGGAATCCCTCAAGTTGTTGTGATTAAAGAGAGTGAGCTGTTACTAAATTTTGAAACTTTCCTCGCAATCGTTTTCATGATTTCGAAATTTAAAATTTTTGGAATTAATTTAACTGCAGTTTTCAAAATTTAATTAACATGGTCATTTTTATTTAAATTAATTAATGATAATTTTTTAAAAATTTGATAAATTTGGCCAATTATAAAATCAATACCTTAACCTATCACCAAAATTTGAAATATCACCGTATGCCAATCAAATCCAATTAAGCTTTGTCAAACTTTATCAATCAAATTAATATGATTTGATTGAACAAAAATTAGAAATTGTGATTGATTGTATGAAAATATTAGAGATTTTCATTATTGTGGTGAAATGTGCATGATCGAATGATAATCATGATTGTAATAAGATAAGCATTGTCGATAGAAATTATAACGATAATGAAAATATAAAATCAAACAAAGATCTAATGAAGAAAATCAAATTAAACTCAAGAGTTAATGTAGCACTTCATGAAGAAAATCAAATTAAAGATCTAATGATAAGAGCTAAGACTAAAATTTAAGGAATATATTAAAAAATCAAGCCCAAATATAGGAGTCCAAATAAAAGTTTAATAAAGAACACATAATGTAGAACATTTTAAATAATTTTTATATTTTATTTATTATTTAAAAACTTGTATGACTTGTCTTGACAAAATTGAGATATTAAAGATGAGTAGTTAGAACCCTTTCATTAATAGCTTGGCTAACAAATCCATTTTTTTGCTTTTTTTTAAAGTTTTTTTTTCCAAAAGTTATAGATCTAGTGTCTTATAATGACTATAAATATGAGTTGAAATAGTTTATAAGTTCAATAATTGAATAAAATATATTTAGTAAAGTATTCTTTTTTATTAGCTTGGTACTTGATAGCTTAAGTTTTGTCTTTTCTTTAGTGAGGTTAAGTTGTTATCATCATTCTTTTTTATATTTAAGTTCTATTTTCTTTAACTCCTACTTCCTTAACACTTCTCAAACTTCCCTCCATGTCTTTAGCATTCTCCAAATAATCTACTTCGCAATCCAAACCTTATACCCACTCAAAAGGCCATCCTAAAACCCATAGCTTGGGCTTGGCACGATTAGGACCTAGTATTTTTCCTTTCTTCTCGACACAAAAACTCCACCAAACCTTACCATCTACTTTATATCATAAATACACATCATAAGCAATCCATCCACAAGTGTTTTCAGCCATCTACTTCACTAAAGCTTATTCCTTAAAGTGGTTCTTTCAAATCAATACATACTAAGCCAAGCTAGAATGTCTAGGTAATTCCAATATTATACCATCCTAGACCTCTCATTATACCACCAAAAACTCTAAAATCTATCTTTAAATATTAGGCTAAGTAACAATGGCCTTTTAGCACCTTTAATCTCATCAAAAGGTCTCCTATCACCATCAGTGAAAGCTACACCTGACTCTTTCAATTTCATTACTACTTCAACTTAGACAAGACCTGAACTAGTTGATATATGCAACTAATGAACATTGAGGAATCAAGTAAGAAGAATGTCATGATAATTCATGTTTTGAATTAGCAATTCACTTTCTTATTTTATCTTTTAGAATCTTAATTATCTTCTTCTATTACAAGTCAAGCCAAGACATTAATCATGGAATGTAAAGGATCTGAGTTTTCTCTCATGGATTGCAAAAGGGATTGTTGTGGCTTTCATTTGGACCTAAAAATCTTAGGATCAAAATGATGATTAATGAGATTTCTTCTCTAGCTCGCATTAACTACTAGTTCTTTCAGATGGAGTTGAGGATTGAAAAGAGATATTATTTATTTTCGAGCTCTTTAAAAAATTTTATAGGATGGTAGTAATACCTGCAATGATTTATGGTGTAGAATGTTGGCCAATAAAAGAATTACATAAAATTAAGTTAGGTGTTGCAGAGATGATGATGCTCAGGTGAATGAGTGGTTTTACTCTTAGAGATAAAATGCGAAATGAATATATACGTGATAAGATTGGAGTAGCTCTAGTGACAGATAACATTAGAGAGTCGCCTTAAATGGTTTGGCCACATCAAATGTTGGCCTTTGGATGACCCAATTAGGAGAATATATGCACCTTATGTTACGAAAGGTAGAGGTAGACTTAAAAAGACTTAGTTATGATGTATAAATAATAACCTTAATTTATTAGAATTAAGCATGAATTTGGCACTTAATAGGCCACAATGGAGAAAAAGAAATCATATGGCCAACCTGACATAGTGGGATAAAGGCTTGTTGTTGTTGGAGTGTTTTTGAGAGTGAATTTTCAATATTTATGGACATGATGAGTACTAACTCAGATTTGACTTTTTAGCTTGTGGAATTTGATTTTTAAGCCATTTATTAAACTGAATTGGAGTTGTATGATGAATTAGTTTAACTCAGTTACACCTTAAAACTTCCAACAGTTCAACAATCAATCTGAAACACTATCGAGGAAATGAATTATTAGAAAAGAACTTTGGGTGCTTAACAAAACTTTACTTTTTTTTAATATTAATGAATGCATAATAAGAGAATGGGAGCTAAGGTTCTCATGAGTTTTGTCGTTCCTCATTAGAAGAAAAGCTTTTCCAAACTTAATGAAAAGATTTCGAATATTTTTGACGATAAAATTCCACTTTTATCCACTCAAACAAAAGTTAAACTTTAACTTCTGTTCAAATGTGAACGGTGTGACTTTCAACATACTGAATAGAAAGAAGGCATCTTTCATTCTTTAAAGAAATTAAAGTACCTCTCCACAAAGAAATGAATCAAAATAGCTCTTTTTATATGTGCTTCCAATCACTGGATATCTGAAACCATTCCAAACCCTCACAAAGCCAATTCCACTGAAAGCTAATGGCTGTAAGCAGCTCATCTTCCTCTTCCATCATTTTAATTCTATCTATTATGTAGTTAACCTCTCCGTAGAATTGATCATCTCTGCATGTGATTTTTTGTAGTTGGTGGAGCTGAAAGTAGGCATGCACTGTGAAAAATGCATCAAGGCTATCAAGAAAGCCATCAAGAAAATTGAAGGTAAGTTTAAATCAACTACAGTTCATCATAAATGCATCAAGGCCATCAATAAAATGCATTTTTATTTATTTTTGGTTGTTATTAATATTGTTTTTATGCAGATATTGAGACTTATAGGGTTGATGCAGAACTTAACAAAATCACAGTTACAGGCAATGTTACAGCCGAGGAGGTGGTTAGGCAAGACTGCAACCTCTTGGAATGAAGATCATCAACTTTGAAGGTTAATTGTTTTGATAGAGAGAGAATGGAGTAATGCATGATTCCATGATATGAATGTGAATTCTTCTGTATTTGGTTGAAGGAATTCAATTTTTTCAGACTTTACAGTACAATAATTCTTTTGTTGGACGATAATAAATTAATATTATTTTATTTTAAAGGTATATATATGTATATATGTATAATATTTAAGAAGAAAAATGTCATAACGGCAGATTACATCTTACATAAAGAGTGCATCCTCTTTTTCAGACTTTAGTGGCAATTTTTTTCATTTGAACTAAATATTTTCATAATGAAATCTAATTTGCTTAATATGATGATAGAATAAAAAAATAGGACCGGTAGTAGATGCTGGATTTTATGGTATTTAGTATATTAATATTTTTGGGTCCACTCTTTAGATGGACCAATCAAAATGAGATGAGTATAATGTACATTTTTTTGGACCATTTAAACTATTTTCATGGCAAACTCACACGCCCATGCATTCCTTAAGATTTGAACTCGGGTTCTCCGAGAATTAAGCGAGGCCTCAACTAACTGGTTGAAGCAAAAACACAGTGCAATGTACTTTGTATGAAGAGTACTTTTGAGGGTGTGCTCGAATGTGGAAGGGAGAAATCACCTAAACCACCACATCAGAAGTGTTGGATGAAGAGTACTTTTAATAGTTCGCCTAATCAATAACTAAAGTGATTTATGTTTAATTATATTTCTTTATAAAGTATAACATTTCTTAATTTATCCTTATTATTTGATTTGAATAAGTGAATTTTGTAGTATGAAAGCAACACTACAACCATTTGGTTAACGAGATCTTTTATTAAAAAAAAAATCTCCACATTGATGAGTATCCACCCGTGTAATCGGAGCTTTCTTATATAGAGAAAACAGATTTTTTTTTAGGCTAATTTGAAGCAACCTTTTCACAATTTTATTTTTTATATCTTCTGTTATTCTTCTATTTGATTCTTGCTTTCTTATTATTTTATAAATATTTATTGCAAGACAATTGCTATTTAACTTTCTTTTATAAAATATTTGTAACATCACAATAATCTTTTAAAAAAATTAAACTCTTTATAATAACTTTATAATCACTTTAAAAAAATTATAGTTGTCTCAAAGATATTCTTAGCATCAGTGAATGAAGTTTAGTAATTCAATCCACTAAAATTGCAAGTACAACATAAGAAGACTTTAGTGGTGTTGCGTAGAAAATCACAGTAGAAAATTTTCACCAAACCATCATAAATCCAAAGACACACAGATATTTGAAGAGAACAATAAAACCCCGAATTTTACGTGGAAAACCTCAAAAGAGGAAAATCACTGGCCTAGCCCAAGAAAAAAAGCTTCCACTATATATTTATTGAGTACAAGTTTTCCGATAACGGGATTACAAGATTGAGATATGAGAAAGGAACAACTATGTGACAACGACGTCAGTAGCAAGTAAGAAGATGAAATGTATGGAGCAATCACGGAAATACAACAATTATCGGCGAAATGCGTGAACAATCACCTGAGGTCATCATGATGGAGACCGACATAGATTGACGACGGTAAGGATCAACGGCGGCGGCCGACGGCGATGGCGGCGCCGACGGCACGATGACGATTGGCGCTTGGAGGATCTTTGAGAGCTCTCTCTCTCTCTTGCTGCCTCTTGCCTCCCACTCATATGAGAAATGAGGGTTATTTATGGATCGGAGATGGCGCCTCTCAGAATACATGCAAAACCGCACTACCCACTTCATCTGACGCCACACAATGATCCCTTTGATCATTTGATGTATTTGAATGTCTCAAATGAAGTCGAATTGTAAAATCTTTGGCTTGTTGGAACCTCACAGACGCCGATTTGACTATAAACACTCCATATTTGAGAGCTTTTAGAATTTAACGATGTCTCAAAATTTCCAATGATATTTTAAGTGCTTGATCTCACCGCTTTAATTTCTCGATCACTGCTGCAGATCAAGATTCGGTCAATTAGAGGAATTTTCGTGGTCATATCATTTTTGATGATATTATCTCAATCATCAAAAAATATATGTGCAAGTACTTCAAAATAACAAATTCTTCAACTAAATCCAGGTCCATTAACCACACATTTTGAGAGAATGATCTTTATGTAAGCACAAAATTATGACTACGGCAGCAGATGCACAACCACAAATATGCATAAGTATGTGCGAGCGCAAAATTTTGAGGTTACGGGCCCATCCAGGTCTGAACGGCTACAGATAAGTACCATGGGCGCTCACAGACTACGGGCTACAAGACCGTAAGCGGGTTCTGATCGGGTCGCACCGGCTCTGGTCGCGAACGGACGCTGCCGATGGTCAAGTAGTCTGCATGAAGGGGCTAATGACTGCGGGTCGCTGGCTATGCTGTCACTGGCCCAAACAACGGTTTTGACTGCCGGGTTTTGACGATTTTGGGCGCTTTTGATAATTTTACTTTTTGCTACAAGGGTCTATAAGAATCCCAGGGGAGAAGGCACCTTCTCTTCATGAGAGAAGGTCGTTGAGGCTGGTGCCCGCGATACGCCGAGATTTTCCTCGAAGAGGCGCCAACCGCCTCCGAACCGTCCGGGTTTGAGGTGATCGCGCCCGCTGATTCGCGTCGCTTTCCCTCGAATAGCGCCAATCCTCTGACCGTCTGTTTGAGGCGATCAAGGCCCGCTGCATATACGCCGTTGTTCCGCTTCTCGAAGAGGCGCCAACCGCCTCCGGACCGTCCGGTTTGAGGCGATCAAGGCCCGGGTACATACATCGTTGTTCCGGTTTCCTCGAAGAGGCGCCAACCGCCTCGCCGACCATCCGCTCGAGGCATCAAAGCGACGAGTGATAATCGGCGATGCCCGACGATGGTGGCTGGCTGACGGGCGACGGTGACCCGCGACGGTGGTGACCGGCGAGATTGTTGTGGATGGTCGGCAAGGACCGGCGACAGAGTCGGGCGGTGACCGGGCGACATTGGTTACCGACGGGAGGTCGGAGGCGAACCGGCGACATGGCCGGTAGTCCGGGATGACCGACGACGATGGTGACCTGATATGGTGGTGACCCACGGCGTTAAGGCAGTGACTGCCGACGGTAATGGCTACGGACCGGATATGGCGGCGACGCGGTGGTCCAGCAATCGGGCGACCTGAATGACGGTGGTGACCGGCAAGATTATCGGGCGATGGTCGGCGCAGCGGATCGACGACGGCTTCGCGAACGGCCATCCGATACCGACTGGTGGTCATAATCGACGACGGTGACGCACCAAGACGGCAGTTGGCTGGGATGACCGACGGCGGGGTGACCGGTGGCGGTCGGAGTGGACGCCGACAGAATGGGCGGATCGGCGACAAGTTTGGGCCGACGGGGTGGTCGGCACGGCAACCGGTGGCTTCGACGGCATGACCGACGGTGAATGGCGTGGATGACCGCGACATGGTGGTGACCGGCGAAGATTGTCCGCGATGGTCGGCGGCGGTGACCAGCCGATGGTACGGTGACCGACGATGAGTTGACGGCCGACGGGGTGGTCTGCATCGCAATCGGCGACAGTAGCCGAGCATGCATCGACGCCGAGTCGGTGGGGATGGCGACGGCGAAGAGTTTTACCTATCCAGGATGTTTGTTGAGTGTTACCCGGCGACGTTAACTTGTGTGGAAGAGGTTGAATTGAATCAACGCCGAGGATTTTGACCCATCCAAGATTGTTTCGAGTGTTACCCGGTGACGCAACCTGTATGAATTGAATCCGAGGATTTTGACCTATCCGGTTGTTTGTCGAAGTTGCTCAATGATGTTAACCTGGAAGAGGTTGAATTGAATCCGAGTATTTTTACCTATCCGGTGTTGTTTGTCGAAGTTCGTCATGATGTTAACCTGCATGGAAGAGGTCAATCAATCCGAGATTTTATCCGAGGTTGTTTGTCGAGTCTTTGTTCATGACATTAACCCGTATGGAAGAGGTTGAATTCAATCGTTGAGGATCTTTGACCCATCCGGTGTTGTTTGTCGAGTGTTACCCAATGACGCTAACTCGTATGGAAGGGTCGTAGGAAGTCCACCGCGACATTTTGACTCATCCTAAAGTTGTTTGTCGATTCTTTGCTCGGCGACGCAACTATGGAAGAGGTCGTTGGAAGTCCACCGCGACCTTTTGACCTATCTCAGTGTTTGTCAATCTTGCTCGAAGACGCTAACTCGCATGGAAGAGGTCGCCGGAAGTCCACTCGAATCTTTGCTTGATGACGTTAACCTGTATGGTAGAGGTCGTTGGAAGTCCACCAAGGACCTTTTGACCTATCCTAGGTTGTTTGTCAGAATCTTTGCTCGATGACATTAACCTGTATGGAAGAGGTTGAATTGAATCCGTTGAGGATTTTTGACCTATCCGAGGTTGTTTGTCAGAGTCTTTGCTCAATGACGTTAACCTGTGTGGAAGAGGTTGAATTGAATATGCTGAGGATTTTTGACCTATCTGAGGTTGTTTGTCAGAGTCTTTGCTCGATGACATTAACTTGTATGAAAGAGGTTGAATTGAATCCGCTGAGAATTTTTGACCTATCCGAGGTTGTTTGTCAGAGTCTTTGCTCGATGACGTTAACCTGTATGGAAGAGGTTGAATTGAGTCCACTGAGGATCTTTGACCCATCCGAGGTTATTTGTCAGAGTGTTACCCGATGACATAACCATATGGAAGGGTCGTAGGAAGTCACCAAGGACCTTTTGACCTATTCTAGGTTGTTTGTCAGAGTCTTTGCTCGATGACGTTAACCTGTGGAAGAGGTGGTAAGTCCACCGGACCTTTGACCCATTCTAGGTTATTTTTCAGAGTGTTACTCGATGACATTAACCTGTATGGAAGAGGTTGAATTGAATCCGCTGAGAATTTTGACCCATCCGAGGTTGTTTGTCAGAGTGTTACACGATGAAGTTAACCTGTGTGGAAGGGGTTGTAGGAAGTTCACCAAGGACCTTTTGACCTACCCTAGGTTGTTTGTCAGAGTCTTTTCTCGATGACGTTAACCTGTGTGGAAGAGGTCGTAGGAAGTCCACCAAGAACCTTTTGACCTATCCTAGGTTGTTTGTTAGAGTTTTACCCGATAACGTTAACCTGTATGGAAGAGGTTGAATTGAATCTGTTGAGGATTTTTGACCCATCCGAGGTTATTTGTCAGAGTGTTACCCGATGACGTTAACCTGTATGGAAGAGGTTGAATTGAATCCGCTGAGGATTTTTGACCTATCCGAGGTTGTTTGTCAGAGTCTTTGCTCGATGACGTTAACCTGTATGGAAGAGATTGAATTGATTTGACCTATCCGAGGTTGTTTGTCAGAGTCTTTGCTCGATGACGTTAACCTGTATGGAAGAGGTTGAATTGAATCCGGAGATCTTTGACTCGAGGTTGTTTGTCGAGTGTTACGATGCGTTAACATGTATGGAAGGGTCGTAGGAAGTCCACCAAGGACCTTTTGACCCATCTAGGTTGTTTGTCGAGTATTACTGATGACATTAACCGTATGGAAGAGGTTGAATTGAATCCGAGGATTTTGACCCATCGAGGTTGTTTGTCGAGTGTTACTGGCGTTAACACTGTGGAAGGGTCGTAGGAAGTTCACCAAGGACCTTTTGACCTATCCAAGGTTGTTTGTCAGAGTCTTTGCTCGATGACATTAACCTGTGTGGAAGAGGTCGTAGGAAGTCCACCAAGAACCTTCTGACCTATCCTAGGTTGTTTGTGAGAGTTTGTGCTCGATGACGTTAACCTGTATGGAAAAGGTCGTAGGAAATCCACCAAGGACCTTTTGACTCATCCTAGGTTGTTTGTCAGAGTCTTTGCTCAATGACGTTAACCTGTATGGAAGAGGTTGATTAAAACACTCGTTTGATGTTGTAGCCAAAGTTGCTTCTTAATCTTGGCCTTTTTCATTAGTATTACTAACTTGCTTCTCGAACTGATAATCAATTAGATATCCAGAACTTTGATTTGGATAATCTTTTGAGCTTAAAATTTGCCCCCCAATTTCTGACAAAATCTGAAGGAACGAAGTTTGATGAATCTTCATTCTTCGCTTGCGCTTCTTAAGAGCTTGAAATGTTACATCTCGATGGTGGTTTTGATCTTGTTGGGAAACTTGGTCGCCATACAAGATGATATAATGGGAATCAATTTCTCCACAGTAATGCTGCGTGGTAGTTGCGGTAGAGTAAAGTTTTTGCCTTCGTTGTGAAATCACACACAGTATTTAAAGAGTGAACAATAAAACCCGAATTTTATGGAAAACCTCGAAAAGGGAAAAAAACCATGATTCGCGGTGAAAAGCTTCCACTATATATTTGTTTTGAGTACAAGTTTTCCGATAACGGGATTACAAGATTGTATAGAAAGGAACAACATATGTAACGCGATCAGTTATATGATTCAGTATGAATGAGTAAAGCTGCGGAGCAATCACCAAAATGCAGGGAACAATTATTGGCAGTGAGGAACAATCATCTTGGTAGAAGTCATCATGATGAGACGATAGATGATCAGCAGCGGCGATGCGGCACCGTGCGGTGGTTGTGGTTCAGTGGCGACGATTGTGCTTGGAGGATCTTTGAGCTCTCTCCTCTCGCTTGGGCCTCTTGTTTCGCCCTCCACTCGTATGAGGAATGAGGCTATTTATAGATTGAAGGAGGCGTCTCAGAATACATGCAAAACCCGTCACTTCATCGACGGCGCCTGATCCCTTTGATCATTTGATGTATTTTAAATATTTGAATGCTCAAATGAAGTCGGAATTGTAAGATCTTTGGCTTGTTAGAACCCGATTGTCGAGGCGCTCGATTTGACTCTATATTTCTATTTGAGAGCTTTTAGGAATTTAACTGATGTCTCAAAGTTTTGATGATATTTTAAGTCTTGATCACCTGATTCATTTCGATCTCTGCATCAAGATTCGTCTTGTAGAGGAATTTTCAGGGTTATATCAAGTGGCAATTTTTTTCATCTACAACAATAGCTAACAACGCCATTTTTTGTTTTGCAGCGGTATAAAAACCATTGCAAAATCACTGCGCTTACTTTCCGCTACAAGCTTTTCACAGCAGTTAAGCTATTGGCGAGCAAAAATTTACGGTGACAATTCTAATAGTGATTTTAACCTCCTGCTTTTAAAAATTTGCGGTGGTTTTAACCTCTTGTTTTTAAACTTTGCGGTGGTTTAAACTGCCAGAAATTTATAGGAAAATTACGATTTAAACTGACACAGAATGTGCAATTTTATTTTTTTAATTTTTCATTTCAGTTAAGTTTACTACACCCAGATTTTAACCTGCAAAAAATTACATTTATGTCTAACATATATAAACCATATATTAAGCTTAATACAAGCTTTAAACAAATCAAAATGAAGTAATATTTTACATATCAACCATATATAACAATCAAAATTTACACAAATACATTAAGATCAATAATGCAATTTTAAGCATTCATTAAGCCAACATTTACAAATACTTACACGAGACTCTCTACTGTTATAAATATAAGAAAGAACATGATACAATTAAAAGTAACAAAAGTTTGAACACAATAATCGAATACATCTAACAAACAATTAAAGGAATAAAAACAAGAATAACCATATGCTTTAATGAGTATCCACATCAATCTTTTTCAGATGACTCATTGTCTATTTGTCTCTTTATCAAAATAAAATTAAACATTATTAAAAACATTATAATAGTAACAATTACTATAAAAAGCTTTTAATTTATGAAAGTGACTACCATGTGTGAACCGTTTGGAGATCAATAATGCGTATAAAATTGATGCATAAACTATCTCATCTCATCATGCAAAGAGTTGAGATCTCTTATCTCTAATCTTATTGATTGTTTCTCATCCTTCGCTCGAGCAAACCGAGTAAAGATGCTACTTCCATTGCTCTCACATGTGGTGATTGTACTGTGAGAAAAATATCGGATATGACTGACATATTTTTATGTTCGCACTTTCCAAAATATTCAGAACCTATTATCATTCTGAACAGCTTTTCATTCGCCTCAACATTCTCATCCTCAAGTGAGAAGACATCACTGAAATTAAACTTCTCATAAGAATAAGATTTGAGACTTCTGAGGCAAGAAGAAAAAGGAGATGATCTCTTCACATGGGCTATTTGAAAGGAAGCAAAAGAAGATTAAGAGATTATGAAACATAATGATGGAAAACGAGAAAATAGCAAGCTTGTTGACGACACAACTTAGTTCGTATGGAGGGGTTATAAATATGAACTTAGTGAAATGTAAACTAACACTAGATGCATATTATAATGTGTTAAAATAAAGTAGAAGCCTATCGTAAGGCATAACAGTTGTACATATGATGGTATGACCTTCTCATATGTAAATGGTTGTAGCTATGGTTTATGCTCGGTGTACACAATAGTCGATGTTTGCACCACTGTGTGCATAGTAGCTATGTACAATATTGTGTACATGGCTACCATGCACACAATTGTTACACGCTGTGTATAGTGTACATGCAGCTATGTATAGAATGCACATCAATTATGTATATGTCAACGTACACAATAGTAGCTATTGTGTACACAACACACGTCGGTGTTCAATTGTTGTGTTGACACACAATATTCTTGTTTAATCTACTGTTTTGAACCATCTTTTGTACTTTTTTCTTTAGGTATGTGATAAGTTATAAGTACAAACATCTATTAAAAGAATGTCACCACAGAATGTCTTTTCAAGTATTGGGCATGCCGACAATTGTTGTTTAATCCAAAATTTTGCATATGACCTCTCGATGAAGAGCGTTTGGAATGATGTCGAACAAATTTTTAGAAGGAAGATGAAACAATAGATAAAACACTGCCCTGAGATTTCGCTCTTATTTTGTGAAGACTTTAGATCTAATTCTAGGTTTCCTATAGGTGCAAGCACCAATAGTTAATTACCCCTCCTAATTTTGAGAGAGAATTTTTGATTAAGGCTAGTCGTTAGATCGATAATTACTTAATATGTAGTAGTAGCAAACGAAGTATAAAGTATTATGAAATTCATCATCGTTAACTTAAAATAGATAGTTGAGGGAATGATGGCGCGCCCATTCAAAATCCCATAATTTCATCATATCCCAGGCTGTCATGGTCCATAGTCTACTTAATCAGAGAAGGTAGTCGACTCAACCTATCTGAAAGATCCTTATCAGCAGTCATGGGTTGCGTCATTTAATGTGTCCTCGTAGACATAGGGTAGTGTTTATCTAAGGAGATAAGTTTAAGTTCACTTTAGCTGACAGAGAGCTTTTTTTCCTATCAATTGCACCATGTGATTCACAACTCAAGAGATAGAGCCATTGGAGAGCATATGGGCTACAATTGTAACTGTAATATAATGGGTCATTGAGGGGCGAACCACCCAGTCAGAGGACTAGTAGTAATCACATCATATGTGGTCAAATCATGTAAATAGAGGACAAGGGCTATGTCTTTACTGACATGAGATTGATTGAGAGTGAATATAATATTACAATTGACTTGACATTGCCTCCTTTGTGAGCTAGAGTTTTCTTAATTTGTCATCCCCAACAAATGATGGTGGATAAGTAAATGGATTTTAGCTTTAAATTATTTTGGTTGATGAATTCCATTTGAATGATTTATATGTCTTTGTAGCATCATTGAAACTTGACTTTGGATTGATTTTGCTTGAAATTTTAAATAAGAATTATTAGTGATATCATGTCTGGTTGAAATCTCCATTCAACACAACCATCATCAAGATAAAACCTTGCCAATTCTATCTGTTTACTAGCAGAGGATCGAGACTACGACTTGTATTTATGAATTTATATTTGAGGTGATTTAACATAAATACTTTAAAATTTGGAATAATAATAATCACCTTCAGTTAGATTTTACAATCAACACAACCATCACTAGGGAATTAGGAGATAGTCAACTTACTGTCATATAATAGAATTAGTTTCTTAGAGATTTTCAAGTAAGAAAGCTATAACAACAACTTAGATTTTTTTTAACCCGGACCCAATCCGCAGACACAACCAAGAATTAACCCGCAACATCTTCAGATACTAAATTCATGCATTCAACATAATGTCAGGGCCCAAGCGAGTATTTTGGATTATACAATTTTAAAGTCAATTTTCAAGGTTTATAAGTTTTCAAAGTTAGTTTTTACGAGTCACAATTCAACTTTGAATCCAGCTTGCGCAGTCTTTTAGACATTATATTTGCACCTTGAATCTATATGTTCAAGCACATGCATACAATTCTAATTTGCGCAAAATTTTGAGGTACTATAATTAAACTTTAAAATTGCCTCTAAAGTAATGCAAATATAAAATCAGTCCAAAAATTTGGATATTTGTGTTAACATATTGTTGCTAAGTTACAAATAATATTTCTTTTTAAATCTTCAAATAACATCTTCTATCTGCTTGTACGATGGGTTGCAGATTCAGTGGTGTTAGGCATTTTGGCCCTTGTTCAATTCAAAGATTTGGTGTGCCATTGTTTGCTTTTATTTCTTTGTTTATTGAATTTGGAAGATCAACAAAATGTATTCGTACTTGTTGATTAGCTTGTAAGTTCATTATAAGTCTATTTTGAATTCTTTAGGCTATTTTTAATTCATCTGATGTAGCATACAACACAACCTACATGTATAATAAATAGTTATGTCCATGCACATTAGTAAGCTATTTTTGTCCCATTCCTACTTGTAAGCAAATCATCAAGTAATTTACTATGGATGAGCTATCTAGCCTTCATGTAAATTCACCATTGAGTCTAGCTTGAGTTCAATTTTCATTTGGAAGTCAGTCTTCCAGTTTCTTGTAAGTCTAGTGTGTGAATCATAGACTTGTATTTATCATGAATTTATTCAATTCTTAACTTTTAGTGAAATTTGATTCATAGTTGTTGATGAGCTTTCAATCCTCCGTAAATTCATCATGTTTGATGTCCATTCTTGTTTGTAGAATAGCCATTAAATCCTCTTTAAGCTTGTTTGTGTAAACTCAAATTCCTTTAGTTCTTTTGACGCAAGATATAAATTGTTCAAATATTTATTGAAAGATAATATTAATGCTCGTAGGTAGATGTTGAATTCTTATAAGTTCCATGAGAGTTGTATCTGAGCTCTGTTCTTATTAAGAGACAAGCTTTCAAATCTAATATAAATTTTATTTCTGCTCATAAGAAACTATTAAATTCACCAAAAGTTTCATGAAAGCTTTGCTTGAATTTTATTCTTGTTAGGTGATAAGATTTCAAGTATGTTGCAAGTTTTATATATACTCATCAATAAGTTGTTGAGTCCTCATGTAAGCTCATTCTTATTTAAAGACTTTTAGAATTTTTGTATATAGGTTTAACTTTGATTTATTATTTTCATTTAAGTTTAATTTAAGCTTATTAATACTCTTATTTAATCATGTTTAGGCTTCATGTCAGTCCAAATTTTGACAGTCTCCCGTCATCCCCACATAGATGGGCTACATCAAGAGGCTGGTTGGACTACCTATCATGTCTAAACAAAGCGTGCATAGTCCATGTCTTATGACACTGTAGTCGAATATCTTCACACCTACCACGCTTAAAAAAAATATGCATAGGCATTCAAATACCTGCAATTTCAATTTTAGGTTTAAATTTTATTTTATGTTAAATTATTTAAGTACTTTGTTAATTTCATTTTCGATAGTCTCCCGACATCATCCTTGTATATGGGGCTACATCAGGAGTCTATTTAGCATTCTAGCTATCTCTACTGAGCATAATGTCAATGTTATGACACTACGGCTATAATCTTCAAACCTATCAACTCTACTGAGCATAATAGGGCCTTCAAACTTATCAGCTCTACCTCGTGAAAAATATTACGTGCGGAGTCCGGATGTAGCATTACGTCGGACGCCAACCGGAACTCGACACATGTCCATTAATAAAATTTTATTTTCTTACTTTATAACGTTGTAACGTAACGATGTCGTTAACGTTAACCCAGCCCGGCCTGACTTGGCCTGTTAAAGCAGCGGGAGAAAATATTATAGAAAATGTTCCAGATTCTGAGCCTCAAAAAATTTAGGTATTTTCATTTTTGTGCAAAATTTTCCTCACCTCCCTCTCGCGTTGACCTTCCCCGAGAGATTTGCTAAATTTTGGGCATTAAAAATTGAGGTATTATACGACTCCATGAAGTATTTTTTCCTACATTCTTGAACTTCAAAGATTTAGGGTTTTTACATTTATTCTGATCATCGAATAGAAGCGCATTTGAGTTCTTGAGACTTGCTAGTTAACTATTTGATGTATACTGAATAGAGTACATTTTTCTAGTTTTTTCAACTGTGGGGCTTATCATATATTTAGTATATTCTACTGTAAAATGTTTGGAGATGTTTCATGAAGAATTTGCTAATTTGAGCTATTTGATGTACTATATGTATGGTACACCAATTTTTTAATTTTTTCAACTGTGAGGTTTATCATATATTTAGTATATCCTATTGTATGATGTTTAGAGATATTTCATGAATAATTTATTAATTTTTAGAGTTATTTTGCATGTGTACTCTCTGTACTATTATGAGGGTACATTATTTTTTAGTTTTTTTAACTGTGGGGTTTATCATATGTTTAGTATATCTTATTGTAAAATGTTTAAAGATGTTTCATGAATAATTTGCTAATTTTGGAGCTATTTTGCATGTATACTCTCTGTACTCTCATGAAAATACACTTTATTTATTCAAAATTTTCAACCGTATGGCTTGTCATATGTTTACTATATCCTATTGTAAAATATTTGGAGATATTTCATAAAGAATTTGTTAATTTTTAGAGATTCTTTGCATGTATACTCTCTGTACTCTCATGAGGGTACACCCATTTTTTTAATTTTTTGAAATGTAGAGCTTCTCATATATTTAGTATATCCTATTGTAAGATGTTTGGAGATATTTCATGAAGAATTTGCTAATTTTTAGAGCTGTTTTATATTTGTACTCTCTGTACTCTCATGAGGGTACACCCCATTTATTCAATTTTTTTAATTTCGGGGTTTGTCATATGTTTAGTATATCCTATTGTAAGATGTTTGGAGATGTTTTAATAAAAAATTTATTGATTTTTGGAGCTATTTTGTATATGTACTTTTTGTACTCTCATGAACGCACACACTATTTTTAAAAATTTTTAACTGTGGGGCTTATCATATTTTAGTCTATCCTATTGTAAGATGTTTGGAGATGTCTCATAAAGAATTTACTAGTTTTTAGAGCTATTTTGTATGTGTACTCTCTGTACTCTCATAAGAATATATCTCATTTTTTCAAAAATTTTAACTGTTGGGCTTGTCATATATTTAGTATATCCTATTGTAAGATATTTGGAGATGTTTCATGAAGAATTTTGCTAATTTTGGAGCTATTTTGCATATGTACTCTCTATACTCTCATGAGGGTACACCCCATTTTTTTAATTTTTTTAACTATGTGACTTGTCATATGTTTAGTATATCCTATTGTAAGATGTTTGTAGATATTTCATAAAAAATTTGTTAATTTTTGGAGCTATTTTGCATGTATACTCTCTATACTCTCATGAGGGTACACCCTATTTTTTAAATTTTTTCAACGATGGGACTTGTCATATGTTTAGTATATCCTATTATAAGATGTTTGGAGATATTTTATGAAAAATTTGCTAGTTTTTGGAGCTATTTTGCATGTGTGCTCTCTGTACTCTCATGAGGGTACACCTCAAACTATAGGGCTTGTAATATGTTTAGTATATCTATTGTAAGATATTTGGAGATGTTTCATAAAAAATTTGCTAATTTTTGGAGCTATTTTGTATGTGTAGTCTCTATACTCTCATAAGGGTACACCCCATTTTTTTCAATTTTTTCAACTATGGGCTTGTCATATGTTTAGTATATCCTATTGTAAGATGTTCGGAGATGTTTCATAAAGAATTTAGTAATTTTTGGAGCCATTTTATATGTGTACTCTCTGTACTCTCATAAGGGCACACCCTATTTTTTTAGTTTTTTTAACTATGGTGCTTGTCATATGTTTAATATATCCTATTATAAGATGTTTGGAGATGTTTCACAAAGAATTTTCTAATTTTTGGAGCTATTTTGCATGTATACTCTTTGTACTCTCATGAGGGTACACCCCATTTTTTTAATTTTTTCAATTGTGAGACTTGTCATATGTTTAGTATATCCTATTGTAAGATGTTTAGAGATGTATTTCATGAAGAATTTGTTAATTTTTTTAGCTAATTTGCATGAGTACTCTCTATACTCTCATAAGGGTACACCTTATTTTTTCAAATTTTTTAGGTGTGGGACTTATCATATGTTTAGTGGATCCTATTGTAAGATGTTTGGAGATGTTTCATGAAGAATATGCTACTTTTTGGAGCTACTTTGCATGTGTACTCTTTGTACTCTCATAAGGGTAGACCCTATTTTTTCAAAATTTTTAACTATGGAGCTTGTCATATGTTTAGTAGATCCTATTGTAAGATTTTGGAGATGTTTCATGAAGAATTTGTTAGTTTTTGAAGCTATTTTGCATATGTACTTTTGTATACTCTCATGAGGGTACACCCCATTTTTTAATTTTTCAATTGGCTTGTCATATGTTTAGTATATCCTATTATAAGATGTTTGAAGATGTTTCATGAAGAATTTAGTAATTTTTGAAGTTGTTTTGCATGTGTATTCTCTGTAATCTCATGAGGGTACACTCCATTTTTTTAATTTTTTTAATTGTGGAGCTTATCATATGTTTAGTATATCCTATTGTAATATATTTGGAGATGTTTCATAAGAATTTGCTAGTTTTTGGAACTATTTTGCATGTGTACTCTCATGAGTACCCCAATTTTAAAAAATTTTCAATGGGGCTTGTCATATGTTTACTATATCCTATTGTAAGATATTTGGAGATGTTTCATGAAGAATTTGGGTATTTTGGAGTTTTGCATGTGTACTCCTCATCAGTGATAATGTTCTCATTAATTCACTTTTCATTTTGAAGTTTAAAATGTCTGGGAAAAGGATAACTTCCATATGCTGGCCAACCAGTATTAGAGCAGTGTTTGATACTATTTAAGACCGCTTTACTGATGAAGTGCTTATCATTTTAAGAAGACTACATGTGCATCAATTCATTAAAATGCATGGTATTCAGCAAGATTTGGTTGCCATTTACTTCAATCATGTCCTGCTGGAATATAGAAAAGCATGCATTCTATTTTGATGGTCAATACATTCCTTTCAACCCCGATGAAGTTGCATTAATTGTGTAGGGATGTCAAACAGAGGGGAGAAGATCATATTACAGAAATCCCCACTTTTCATGTTTAACTCAGTTGATTTTAAGAATAAAATTGAGAAGTTGAATCGCTCATTGACTGCAGCACAATTTGTGCAGTTGTACATATGGTTTTTACTTTCAAATCTTTTATATATGTATATCATAATTATAGAGTAGCATCATAATTGATAGCCTACGCTGACGACATAGAGAGATTTGTTGATTATAATTGGCCAGAATCCACCTGGAGCTTCCTGGTTTCATAGTTTGATGGTATTACATCCAAAAGTTTGACACAAAAGGCACCCGGGTACATGAGTGGCTTTGTCATTCTTCTAATGATATATTTTACATCTTCAGATTTATATTATTTTATGCATTGAAGCTAACTTATGTAAATCTTCATTGCAGATCTGGGAAGCAGAGTACATAGGAATCATAAGGCCACCCATTCCTTCTGCAAAGCCACGTATGTTACGATGGCCAAAAATAAAGTTTGCATATGATTCTTCAGTGGTTTGTAAGGACACCAGGTGATATGAAATAAATTGACTTCATTTACCTCAGAATGTATTTATTCATATTAAAAATTATCATATTTTCTTATTGGTGTAACACATGTTTGCCTTTCATTTGAGGACATATCAGAGGAGGAGATATGGCTCCTTGAAACAGTGCCCCCTATCTAGCAAACAACCCACATCGAGCCCCATAGAATCCATTCCAAGTCCAAGGAGTGGAGCCCTAGTGGATCTCCATACGTCTCTCCTCAATATTGTCCCCTTCGATGTATCTCCCAATGCTAGTACCCATCTACAAAGCTTTGATGAGAGAAGATACTTTCGTTTGTCTGAGGAAAGAGTATCATCTTTTGAAGCTTCAATAACTAAGAGAGTCGATGGTATTGATTTGCGGGTAGTTGCAATTGAGGCGATGGTTGCTGGACAAAAGGGTCCTAGCATGGGAGAAGCTCGTGTGAAGGCTACCATGGGGAAGCTCCTGAGGAGGCTACCACTGGGGAAGCTCCTGTGGAGGCTACCATAGGAGAAGCTCCTGAGGAGGCTTCCACTAGACAGAAGATCTTGCTCGCCTTTACTGGCAAAGATTGAACGTGTGGTGTGACACCGAGGAAGAGGAAAGATATATTCTCCCCATTCACACAAATGTACAGGAAGACACACAGCAAAATAACTCTTTGCTATATCACACAAGATGTATAGATAGCAGAGGATGTATTACTTTGCTTTCCTTTTAGTTTAATTTAATAAAAGTTGATTTCAATAATTTTTAATGTAGGTTAATAGAGAGCTTCCAATATCACTGGATGAACCAATGACTGATGTCGTAGTGGATGAGGAGCATCAGGCGGAGGTATTCTTTATCTTAGAATATTCGACTTTAATTCATATTGAATGTAGCTCTTAAACCTTATTAATTTCTTGCGGCCAGCTGAGGCACATGATATTATAGACTTCTTATTAAGAGATTTCCTGCCCAAGCTAATGTTGTAGCTCATTGACACCTCTACACCCGATTCAAGGACAAGCAAGTCATTGCTTAGTCTATCTCATTCAATATACAAAAAATCACCTTTTTCATTTAGTAATGCTCACATTCCCATGCTTCTCACAAGTAGAAGTGATAGCGTATTCTCAGCTAAAAATAACATTATTGCGAGAGGCCAAATTGATGAGTTACTGTCAGATCAGTATCTATGAGATGCACATGTTGATGTCTACACATATTTGCTGGCCGAGAAGTATACTATCTATCCTAGGCTAAATGTCTCTTATATATATGTCCCATGCCTACGCTGAGTGAGTTAGTGTACGGAGTTTTAGGTTATACGATGCCTTCTAAAGTTTTGATAGTTATAAGCTACAAATTTTTAACTCTTTCTTGAATTCTTGCAGAGTTATGCAAAATATGGCCTACCAAAAGAAAGCAAAATATTCATCCAACATATTCGCAGAGATAGTGTTTCAAGATTTACTCTTACTTTCAGTTATCAATAATCAGTATTGAACACTATTGGTGGGGCATATTAAGAAAGGGGCTTAGTATTTCTATGACTCACTGCCAAACTCATCTCATAAGGCCATTCTTCCTTATATTGTAAAAATTCTTCTCATTTTCGGTTCATCTCAAGTGCATACTTTGTACCTAACTCTTAATATCAAATTACTCATCCAAGATGTTGTGCTTTTGTGAGCATCCCATAATGGCCAATCAAGTAATCAAGGTCTACCAATCCAAGAAAATAGTATTGATGAGATATTTGTGCAAATACATGGAGGCGTGATCAAGAAACCTCAAAGGGTACACTAAGATTGGCCAAAAAATGAATTACTTAGGTATTTATTTTGTTTAAGTGTGAAATAATTGAGTAAAATGTTGAGTACAAGAAGGTTGGTGCAAACTATTTAGAGTTGTTTTGTAATTAGGCACTTTCATTTTCAATCATATGTTGGGATCATTATGCTTTGAGTTTAGTTCTTCAGTATGGAGTTTATGACCTGAATCTCAATTATATAGTAGATATAAACTATTTGAGGCTTTTGGATTTGGTTGAGTATCTCATACTTAGCTATTCTATCATTTCTTTCATTTATATATTTAGTATATGCCATTATAAACTATTTGGAGGCTTTTTAGTGCGTATTTGGATCAGTTTTGAATGTCTACTCTCTATACTCTCATGAGGGTACACCCTATTTTATCAATTTTTTTCAACTATGCTACCTTATTTGGAGAAAAAATATTTAGTAGATGACATTATAAGCTATTTGGAGGCTTCTTGGTGGATTTTTGGAGCTATTTTGAATGTGTATTCTCTATATTCTCATGAAAGTATACTCTATTTTCTCAATTTTTTTAACTATTCTACCATTTTTTCATTCATATGTTTAGTAGATGTCATTATAAGCTATTTGGAGGCTTCTTGGTGAGTTTTTGGATCAATTTTGAATATGTACTCTCTGTACTCTCATGAGAGTACACCCCATTTTCTTAAATTTTTTTAGCTATGCTACCTTGTATGGAGATAAAATATTTAGTAGATGTCATTATAAGCTGTTTGGAGGCTTCTTGATGGATTTTTGAAATTATTTTGAATGTGTATTCTCTATACTCTTATGAAAGTACCCCATTTTCTTAATTATTTTCAATTATTCTACCCTTTCATTCATTCATATGTTTAGTAGATGTCATTATAAGTTGTTTGGAGGCTTCTTGGTGTATTTTTGGATTAGTTTTGAATGTGTACTCTCTGTACTCTTATGAAAGTGCATCCCATTTTCTCAAATTTTTTCAGCTATTCTACCATTTCTTTCATTCATATGTTTAGTAGATGCTAGTATAAACTATTTGGAAGCTTCTTGGTGGCTTTTTGGATCAATTTTGAATGTGTACTCTCTATGCTCTCATGAGAGTACACCCTCTATCTCAAATTTTTTTAGCTATGTTACCTTGTTTGGAAATAAAATGTTTAGTAGATGCCATTATAAGTTGTTTGGAGGCTTCATGGTGGATTTTTGGAGCTATTTTGAATGTGTACTCTCTATACTATCATGAGAGTACACCCTATTTTCAATTTTTCAATTATTCTACCCTTTTTTTTCATTCATATGTTTAATAGATACCATTATAAGTTGTTTGGAGGCTTCTTAGTGAGTTTTTGGATCAATTTTGAATGTGTACTCTCTATACTCTTATGAAAGTACATCCCTATTTTCTCAAATTTTTTTTGTTATTCTACATTATTTGGAGATAAAATATTTAGTATATACCATTATAAGCTGTTTGGAGGCTTCTTGGTAGATTTTTGGAGCTATTTTGAATGTATACCCTCAGTACACTCATGAGACTACACCCCCATTTTCTCAATTTTTTTCAATTATTCTATCATTTCATTCATTCATATGTTTAGTAAATGCCATTATAAGCTGTTGGAGACTTCTTGATAGATTTTTGGATCAGTTTTGAATGTGTACTCTTTATACTCTTATGAGAGTACACTTCATTTTTTCAATTTTTTTCAACTATGCTACCTTATTTGGAGATAAAATATTTAGTAGATGTCATTATAAGTTGTTTGGAGGCTTCTTGGTAGATTTTTGGAGCTATTTTGAATGTGTACTCTCTGTACTCTCATGAGAGTACACCCCATTTTCTTAATTTTTTTTTCAATTATTCTACCCTTTCTTTCATTCATATGTTTAGTATATGCCATTATAAGCTGTTTGGAGGCTTCTTGGTGGATTTTTTGGATCAGTTTTGAATATGTACTCTTTATATTCTCATGAGAGTACACCCTATTATCTCAAATTTTTTTAGCTATGCTACCTTGTTTGGAAATAAAATGTTTAGTAGATGTCATTATAAGCTGTTTGGAGGCTTCTTTGTGAGTTTTTTTGATTAATTTTGAATATGTACTCTCTGTACTCTTATGAGAGTACACCCCATTTTCTCAATTTTTTTCAGCTATGCTATCTTGTTTGGAGATAAAATGTTTAGTAGATGTCATTATAAGCTGTTTGGAAGCTTCTTGTTGGATTTTTGGAGCTAGTTTGTATATATACTCTCTGTACTCTCATGAGAGTACATCCTATTTTCTTAATTTTTTTCAGCTATTCTACCTTTTCTGGAGATTAAATGTTTAGTAGATGCTATTATAAGCTATTTGAAAGCTTATTGCAGGATTTTTGGAGCTAGTTTGCATGTGTACTCTTTGTGCTCTCATGAGAGTACACCCATTTTCTCAATTTTTTTGAGCTATTCTACCATGTTGGAGATAAAATGTTTAGTAGATGTCATTGTAAGCTGATTGCAAATGTCTGGCTTGATTGCTTGATCTATTTTGCATGTGTGCTCTCTATACTCTCATGAGGGTACACCCAATTCTCTAGATTTTTTTCAACTTTTCTACCCTATTTGGAGATCAAATGTTTACTAGATGTTATTCTAAGCTGTTTGGAGGCTTCTTGGTAGATTATTTGGCCTGGTTTGAATATGTACTCTCTGTACTCTCATAAAAGTACACCTTATTTTCTCAATTTTTTTAGCTATTCTACCTTATTTGGAGATAAAATGTTCAGTAGCTGCCATTATAAAGTGTTTGCAGGCATTTGGATGAGTTTTTGGAGCTATTTTGTATGTATATTCTCTATACTCTTATAAGAATATACCCCATTTTTTTAATTTTTCAACTATTCTACTATTTTTCATTTATATGTTTAGTAGATGCTATTATAAGCTAAATGTGAACTCATAAAAGTTATCAGCTATGAAAATAATTGCTTAAGGAGAGATTTTTCTATATCTTAGATTTAAGTGATAAATTTAAATAGCTGGAATAAAGTTGATTAATGTTGTTCCTAAAAAAATGTTATTTTTCTTGTAATTGTTGTTTAGTCGATGTTATCAGTTAGATGAAGTTCGAAATTAAATTGAAATTAAATTATAAAAAAAATTTGAAATATAATGATATTTTAAAATGATCTCCTCCTTAAGATTTAGTGGTCGGAGAAGGTAATTTTGATAAGATTAGGAATCGAGAAGCATGTATTGTGACTTCTCTCAACTCTTCATGATTAATAATTTTTATGTATAGTAAAAATTCTTAAAAATGAAATATATTTTGTTTACTTGACTTTTATTTACAAATAAGCCTTAGATAAACAATTTAAATTAGTGACAATTCAATGTTTCATAAATGTTTAAATCGTAATTTTTGCAATGTTATGCACAAATATAATAGATGTATTTTGTCTTAAATGAGTTTGATTGATTGGTTAATATGCTTAAAACTCGATCCGCATTGAAAATTTAAGATGTCGAGTGTTTCATTAGTTTGAGAGCTCCATTTTACTTTTTTACTTTGATTTTTAATAAAATGTTAAGGAATGATTTCAAGAAACAATTAAAGTATAAAACTCAATTTTTTATATATAAGATTAGTTTGTTCCCATGAGCTGCATTAAAGTATATACATTCAAAGAACACATGACAACTAAATGATATCATATATTATAATGTTTCCTTGTAATGATATACATCATCAGCTTGGTGTATCCTTCAGCCAACTTACTGATTGTTGAGCTTGAGTTAAATTCCTAAGATAGAACATCGTATCAGTTACTTATATGTAACAACAAGAATGAAGTTTTATACCTGCATACCTTTGAAAAGCACTCTAGCATAACATAAAAAGGTGTTGCATAGGTGACCCTTCATGGTCTCCACCTCTTGCAACTTGTTCTTTCATCTCTATAACATTAAAAATATAATGGTTTAAAGTTTAACACTAATATTTAAAGACTATAAATTCAGAGATGGGTAGAAAATTACTCTTGGCTTTCTTGTTTCTCTTCTAATATCCTTTCAGCCTTGCATTGGAAACACCCTTTGGTCGTTGCTTAACTAATCCTTAAAAAAGTCTGTTTCTTTATATGTTATAGTAGACTTCTTCTTCTTAGTTGTTTGTTAGTTCGAATTGAATTCCAATATAATATAGAATCAACATTATCAAATAATTTTTTAAAGGAACCCAACATATACTCCTCAACTTTCTTATTAGTTTGTGCCCAGTACTTATTTGATATGCATATCGACTGATGTGATTTTAAAAAATAATGTCAATTTCATTTCCATCATTACCTTACACATCTTCTAAGTTCCTATAAGTACTGTCAAAGTAGATATCCATATTTCCTCTGGTTGACCATCACGTGAGAAGATACTTCTAAAATGCACACAATATCTTCCTGACTCAGAACTCGGATGCAGTGAGCACAAAGCACCCCCATCATTTCAAATTTTTTACAACTACAAGTTACATTTATGAATGTCTTGTCAAAATGGACAGTCCATATTTTGGAAAAACTTTTATTTTCTAAGTTTCTCACCAAATACTCCATGGGATTATCATCTAACATATTTGCTGCCAATCCATAAACTCCATGCAAAAATTATTCTTCAAACATTGTATAAAGCTTTCTTGTGTAAAACATAGTAGCTTATTTTAAAATTGGATGGTTTTAACAACAAGAACAGTTGTTGACTGGCTACACTTGGAATCTTCATCATATTCATTACGTCGCCATGTGTTCATAACCTTCTCCAATTCCAAGAAGCAATCGATGATAGAACTTATTGATTTAGAGATTCTATGACATACATTATTCATGAACTCACTACGTTGCGTTGATAAGATACCCATACAAAATGAGTCTTTGCAGAATATGGTGGACCACTTATTTTAATTTTATATAGCTCAGACAGCCAAGAATGATCATACAAATTGCTTTCTTCTAGCATGGTAGACCAAGTTTGCTCAAACTCTTCTATGAGAATCACACTTACTCATGCATGTATGAAAAGGACTTTGTATTGTCTTATAACTATTAAAGCAATCTATCTTGGAAGAACTTTCTTAGAAATATGTCATTGGCATAACTTATAGAGTATGTGGTAAAGCAATTTTGATAGCTCTCGCCATTACCTAATCTTGATCAGTGAATATTATTTAGGATGCCTGTCATTCATTAACCAGAGAAATATATTGAATAAATATGTGAATGACTCAATTATCTCTTCTAAAAGAAAGGCTATTCCAAATAAGATATTTTGTTAGTGATGATTCACTCCAACAAAAGGTGCACAGATAAGATTATATTTATTGAGTCGATAACTTGTATAAAAAAATTATGACATCCTCAAAATAATCATATTCTATCATTGGCATGTCATTGCTCAAAAAAAATTGACCAAGCTGTCTAACTCATCAACTTGGACTTCCCATACAAACATTCTATCTTCTGCTTGCCTTTTTTTGAATAGTTATATTAATGCATTACTATCATCATTCACAATCCTTGATCTTCTTTCTTTTTGATATAATTGAAAGCATCTCCTTTTGTGAAGCCAATATTCTCCATGCCGCCAACTTCTTCACTAAGATAACTAAATGCATCAGCTGCTCTAATTCCAGCCTCTATCATTGACTTCAACACAGCCGCCTTCTCATCGTGATGTCTCTGTATGATCTGAGAAGATGTAGGTCACCAGACTTTGCCAATGAATGATTATGACTTTCTATATATTTTTTAACCTTCCAATCCCCATCTAAATCAATAAAAAATTTAATCATAGCCGGACAACCACTCCTCGTATCTATTTTTTGAAATTTGACTGAGCAGTTTAGATTAACAGCTTTCTTCAAACCTATTTTTGTACATAAAAAATTCTTTGATTTCAAATTCTTCGAGTTTGATCAATAACTAGTATGATCCTTCCTAACACTGAATCCAGTTTCATGTGCATAATCACAGTACAATTCATATGCCTCCTTTTCATTGTGAACAGTGGTGCCAAGGAGTTTGCCCACAATTGGTTCATTAGACATAACGACTTCATCATCGCATCGGTCATTAACCTCATTCAACTGCGTAACACAAATATTTTATGCAAAATAGCTCCAAAAACTAGTAAATTCTTCATGAAACATCTCCAAACATCTTACAATAGATTTACTAAACAAATGACAAGTCCCATAATTTAAAATTTTGAAAAAATGGAATGTACTATCATGAGAGTACGGAGAGTACACATACAAAATAGCTCCAAAAACTATCAAATTCTTCAAGAAATATTTCCAAACATCTTACAATAGGATATACTAAACATATGATAAGTCTCACTTGAAAATTTTAAAAAATAGGGTGTACCTTCATGAGAGTATAGTACACATGCAAAATAGCTCCAAAAATCAGTAAATTCTTCATGAAATATCTCTAAACATCTTACAATATGATATACTAAATATATGACAAGCCCTATAGTTAAAAAAATAAAAAAAATATGGTGTACTCTCATGAGAGTACATAGAGTATACTTGCAAAATAGCTCCAAAAATTAGCAAATTCTTCATAAAATATCTCCAAATATCTTACAATATGATATACTAAACATATGATAAGCCCATAGTTAAAAAACTAAAAAATAAGATACCCTCATAAGAGTACAGAGAGTACACATACAAAATAACTCTAAAAATTAGCAAATTCTTCATCAAACATCTCAAATCTTACAGTAAGATATATTAAACATATAACAAGCCCCACAGTTAAAATTTTTGAAAAAATAGGGTGTACCCTCATAAAAATACAAAGAATACACATGCAAAATAGCTCTAAAAATTATCAAATTCTTTATTAAACATCTCCAAACATCTTATAATATGATATACTAAACATATAACAAGCCCCACAGTTAAAAAAATTGAAAAAATAGGGTGCATGAGAGTACAGAGTGTACACATATAAAATAATTCTAAAATACTCAAATTCTTCATGAAACATCTCCAAAGATCTTATAATATGATATAGTAAACATAAGACAAGCCCCACAGTTGAAAATTTAAAAATTGGAGTATACTCTTATGAGAGTATAGCGAGTACACATATAAAATAGCTTCAAAAATCAGTAAGTTCTTTATCAAACATCTTCAAAGATCTTATAGTATGATATACTAAACATATGACAAGCCTTATAGTTAAAATTTTAAAAATAATTAGGTGTACCCGCATGAGAGTACATAGAGTATATATATAAAATAGCTCCAAAAATTATCAAATTCTTTATGAAATATCTCCAAACATCTTATAATAGGATATACTAAATATATTACAAGCCCCACAATTGAAAATTTTGAAAAAATGGGATGTACCCTCATGAGAGTACAGAGAGTACACATACAAAATAGCTCTAAAAATTAGCAAATATTTCATGAAATATCTCCAAATATCTTACAATATGATATATTAAACATATGACAAGCCCATAATTGAAAATTTTGAAAAGATGTGGTGTACCTTCATGAGAGTACAAAGAATACACATACAAAATAGCACCAAAAATACTCAAATTCTTCATGACAATTTATAATAGGATGTATTAAACATATGACAAGCCCCACAGTTGAAAATTTTTAAAAAATAGGGTGTACTCTCATTTGAGTACAGAGAGTATACATGCAAAACAGCTCCAAAAATTAGCATATTCTTTATGAAACATCTCTAAATATCTTACAATAGTTTATGCTAAACATATGACAAGCCCCACTAAAATTTTTTGAAAAAATGGGGTGTACTCATGAGAGTATAAAGAGTACACATGCATAATAGCTCCAAAAATACCTAAATTCTTCATGAAACATCTCCAAATATCTTACAATATGATATAATAAATATATGATAAGCCCCATAGTTAAAAATTTTGAAAAAAATGTGGTGGACCCTCATTAGAGTACAGATAAATAGTGCACATGCAAAACAGCTCCAAAAATACTCAAATTCTTCATGAAACATCTCCAAACATCTTACAATATGATCTACTAAACATATGATAAGCCCTATAGCTGAAAAACTAAAAAATAGGGTGTACCCTCATGAGAGTACAAAGAAAACACATGTAAAATAACTCAAAAATATTCAAATTCTTCATGAAACATCTCCAGACATCTTACAATAGGATATAATAAATATATAATAAGCCTCACAGTTAAAAATTTTGAAAAAATAGGGTATACTCTCATGAGAGTACAGAGAATACACATATCAAAAAAAAAATATCCAAATTCTTCATGAAACATCTTTAAACATCTTACAATATGATCTACTAAACATATGACAAACCTCACAGTTGAAAAAATTGAAAAAATATTGTGTACCCTCATGAGAGTATAGAGAGTACACATACAAAATAACTCCAAAAATACCAAATTCTTCATAAAATATCTCCAAACATCTTACATTAGGATATAGTAAACATATGATAGCCCCACAATTGAAAATTTTGAAAAATGGAGTGTACCCTCATGAGAATATATAGAGTACACATACAAAATAACTCCAAAAATCAGCAAATTCTTCATGAAATATCTCCAAGCATCTTATAATAGGATATACTAAATATATGATAAGCTCCACAGTTGAAAAAACTGAAAAAATAAAGTATACACTCATGAGAGTACAGAGAGTACATATGCAAAACAGCTCCAAAAATTAACAAATTCTTCATGAAACATTCCAAATATCTTACAATAGGATCTACTAAATATATGACAAGCATGACAATTAAAAAATTTGAAAAAATGGGGTGTACCCTCATGAGAGTACAGAGAGTACACATGCAAAATAACTCCAAAAATACACAAATTTTTTATGAAACATCTCCAAACAGCTTACAATAGGATGTACTAAACATATGACAATTGAAAATTTTAAAAAATAGGGTGTATTCTAATAAGAGTATAGAGAGTACACATAAAAAATAGCTCCAAAAATTACCAAATTCTTCATCAAATATCTCCAAACATCTTATAATAGGATGTACTAAATATATGACAAGCCTCGCAGTTGAAAAAATAGGGTGTACCTTCATGAGAGTACAGAGAGTACACATGCAAAATAGCTCCAAAATCAGCAAATTCTACATGAAACATCTCTAAACATCTTACAATATGATGTACTAAATATATGACAAACCCCACAGTTGAAAAAAATGAAAAAATAGGATGTACCCTCATAAGAGTATAGAAAGTACACATACAAAATAGCTCCAAAAATCACCAAAGCCCTCTTGCAAAAAACTCCAAATAGTGTAGGAAATGTATATTATATAAAAAATTTCAAAGAATATCACTAACTGTTTCAAAAAAAATTGTATATATAAAATGGTTGAGAAAATTTACTGATGTATTTTTATTTAAGACAATATCTAAATTAGTCGTAATATCAAGGCTACAACTTCCAAATTCTTTCTCCATCTTCACAGTTCTTCCAAAAAATTGAAATGAGATTTTTGTTTCTCTTCTCTGAGCTCAATTCGTCTAAAAAAAAAACATATTATGCCATAAATCTATTTATATATTATATTTAAATTTCTCTGCATTCAAATGGCGTTTCTCCCATTGTTTTAATGGTATGGGCCGAACCGAGTCGGTTAACGTTAACGACATCATTACGTTATAGCACTATAAAGTAAAAAAAAATCATATTTTATTATTGGACACATGTCACATTCCGGTTGGCGTCCGGATGTAAAGCTACGTCCGGGTCCGCACATAAAACTACGTCCGAATGTTTGCCTATATATGCGAGGCAGTGATACAAAATCTCAGGTGTGCGAACAACAAAATCTAAAGAAAAAAAAGTATTTATAAAATCATTCTAATATTATAAAAATAATTGACATATTAATTAGTTAATCAAATCAATTGAATCACATTAAACTCAAGTTAATGTATAATTGAAATTATATTTACTATTATTAAAATTAAAATTATTGGTTATCATAAATAAATTAAATTAACTTGAATTCATAATAGATAAATTAGATTAAGTTATGTGTATATACATGGTATTATTACTTTTCAAAGTAGTCAAATTTAATTAAATAAATATAAAGTAACATTAGAATAAAATGTTAATTAAATATAATTGTAATCTTTATTTAAGTATAGTTGTAATATATATTCAAATATAATTATTAGATATATTATATATATATATATATATATATATATATATATATATATATATATATATATATATATATAAGATATATATTAAGCGACTGTTTGGGATCAATTTTATTTTTTATTTTATTTTTTTATATTATTTTTGAAAATATATTTGTTTGAAATATTTTTTAATGTGATTTTATTTTTATTTTTAAAAATAAATAATATTATTTTTAAAAATATTTAAAATATTTAAAAATCGACGAAGTCTGGCTAGACGTGCCAACTCAAGCTCATTTCCTCCCATCTACTCTGAATAAATTCACATAAATCAATATCATTCCCCTCTCATTCTTTTTATTTATTTTATTCCTTTTTTTTACATGACAGCCATCCATGCTTCACCGTTTTTCCCTCCTGTTATCTGTAATTTCTTGCCACAACCCTTGTACACTGCTCCCTCCCCACTGGAAATCACATCGTTGACCTACAACCCATGCCGCCCGTCAACGATATCAGCCGCCGGCAACGATCAGTCACACCGCCATTCACCCTGTTGCAGTGAGCTACTGCAAGATTTTGCTTTTAGCTCATCGTCCCGTCCAACTCGTATCCGACTACCAACATCTCGCCGTCGACGACCATCTTTCCAACCATTTTCTAAGCCGAGCAACTCGCTGCTCAACTCACATATCCACCTCTCTCTCTCTCTCTCTCTCTCTCTTCAATTTAGAAAGTTAAAAAAATATTTAATTTTTTTTCTCACAGGCACCTCCTTCCTCCTCCTCCTCCTCTCTCTCTCTCTCTCTCTCTCTCTCTCTCTCTTCGGTTTACAGAAAGTTTAAAAAAAATTACCCTTTTTCTCTTTCTCTTACAGCCACCTCACTCTCTCTCTCTCTCTTGTAGATTTACAGAAAATCCAAAAATTTTATTTATTTATTTTATTTATTTTTTTTTCTTTCAGCCATCTCCTCTCTCTCTCTCTGCATGGTTTAAAAAAACAATTAAACAAAATATTATTATTTTTATATAATCTTCTACAATGTCACTGTTTATATCGCCACCTCACTTGCAAATATATAAAATTAAATATTTAAATATGCAAAATATATTATATTTGATATTATATAAGTGAAGAACCTATGCTAATTTTTTTGATGGGTAGATTAGAAGACTTACGGTCAGATGTTACAAACATCACCCATGCATGTCTTTTTAGACAAATGAGCAAACCTAATTTTGATAAAAATCTCCTTACAAGATAGGTGCTGCCAAAATTTTTAAAATATTGAATTTTTAAAAGAGATACAAACTAGGCTAAATGAACTCCTAAGTGTTTGAAATGAGCTTAATTAAATGAAAATTGCCTAAATAGGCTAAGATATAATGTGAACACTAAGTTTGATAAAAAAATATTTTACAAGAAGAGGAATAAACTTAAAAGAACTTGTACAGTAGGATCCCAATAAGCTCTAAGTTCCTAAACCTCCAAAGCTTCCAATCAATTAAAAGAAAGATGTTATGAGTAGAAGGAGTGGTTAAATGAATCACCTTCCTCTTATATTTATAAAAGGAGAAAAAATCTCTTTGTGGGGCCTATAGAATAATGATGTGGAGACAAAGAAAAAGAGAAGAATCATTTTACAAAATATATAAAATATGTCTCGCACTATTCTCAAGACAATCTTACACTTAAAATTTAAACCTCAAAATATGTGCAAATAGGACTCAAGAATTAAGATGTTACACAAATCTTGAAGTAACCTGGTATCCAATATATTATATTGAAATGTATAGTTGTATAAAATACTGAATTAATTATATTGTGCATGCACTTCAAGGGAACACTACATATTAAGTTCAAATTTACTAAATCAAAATATGTCTGTACAAATAAAATATACAAGCATTTCAAAGTGACCATTCTTTGAAATTTGTTGTATTGAAATGCGTGTACGCGACATAAGGTAAAAGCTTTGCACATGTATCTTGAGGCAACATTATACTCCAATTTAGTGCACTAAATGAATGTCAATAGTCAAAAGATGCAAATGAATGAGTGTGGCAGTCACAAGACGAATACACATACTAATCTATGGTATTTGAATACACTTAAGTGTTAAAAAAGATGAGCTTGCACGCATTGCAGAGCAAGCACCTTTAAATTAGATGCCTAAAAATGCATATGAGCAGCTTAATAGCATGACTGATGCATGAATCTCAATGCAAATCTTATGTTGAAAACTTATATTTAAATGCATTTGGACAATCAATATTTCAAAATAAAATCATTCATGCACATATTATGAAGCAGTCAAACTTCAAATTGCTATCTTGGGATTTGTGCAAATAATGAGGTGATTCATACATGTATATCACATAATGAAATAAATTGGAATATAATACTTCAAGAAGTGTGCATGTGTTCCTTAATGATTTACACGTTTCACAAGAAGTGTCTTAACTTAGCCCTAATTACATTATAAAACATGCAAATTTTATGAATTAGATGAAATTCAATGAAATCGAGAACAAGCTCAACTGGGCCGCTTTATCTATATGGTGAAGTCATAAGTCCACTTAATCAATCGAATCCTCTTTGCAAAATAGAAGTTTATAGAATTGATTCTAAATTAAATGCTCGATCATTAAAGAAAAAAAATTTGATTTATGCATTTCCATAAGACCATCAAAGGTCTAAATAGAGAAATTTTATAATCAAATACCCCAATGATGATTACATTGATTGTAGATTTCAATCGAAAAAGTTCAATCTCAAAATAAAATTATCAAATTATAGTTTCATACCTCGATGATGGCAGTGTTAAATGAAGATTTCAACTGGAGGATCACCATCAAGTTATATTCAGAGTTCAATGTTAAATCAAATAAATTCAAATTTCTTGCAAATGCAAAAATTATAAAAGAAACTTAATTTAAATGCCTAAATGAAAATCATCAATCTAAAGACTTAAAAGCAAAATCCAATCCATCTACCTTCCGCAACCATTTATCAGAGGTGATAGATTAAGAAAATTTTAGCTCGAGTCAATGTCAAATCAAGTGTTCTACTATATTCACTGTCAATTAATCTCATGTCAGTAAGGACATGACCCGTGTCCTCTATCTACGTGATTTGGCTAGTAGGCTCTACATATGATGCTACATCGCTCGACGGGTGGTTTGTCGCCAAATGACACCATTATTTTACGATCACGATTGTAACCCGTATGCTCCCCAATGGCTCTGTATTTAGAGTTGTAAACTATAAGGTGCACTTGATAAGACAAAAAACCCTCTATTAGCTAAGGTAAACTTAAGTTTGTCTTCTTAAATAAACACCACCCTAGGTCTATAAATTCTCCTTGAACGACACAACCCATGGCTACTGATAAGAATCCTTCGGTCAGGTTGGGTCGACTACCTCTTTTGACTAAGTAGACTAAGGATGATGGAACCAATGGGATCTTGATCGGGCGCTCCATCATTCTCCCAACCTTCCGTCTTAAGTTAAATAATGATGAATTGCATAAACCTAAATTCTGTAGCTCCACATGTTGTTACTAAACGCAACGTGTTTAGCAATCTAATGACTAGCCTTGATCGAAAGTTCTCTCTCAACATTCGAAGGGGTAATTAATTATAGGTGCTTGTGCCTATAGGAAATTTGGAACCATATCTAAATCTCTGGGTAGTGTCTTATCTACTATTTCATCTGCCTTTTAAAAATTTAACTAGCATAATTCAAACTCTCTTTATTAAGGGATCGATGGCGAATTTTTGGAGTCCAAAATTCTTTATTCCATCGGTTAAAAGTGTTCAATGCTTATTATTAATAATGAATGACAAAAGTGACACTTTCACCATACTGCCTTTATTTACATGTTGTACATACATCTTGCTTTCTTCATTGAAATCAAACTTATGATAACTCTAATTAAATTAATTTTAATCAATTAAAATGAATTATATGATGATATATAAATAAATAGACTTGTTTGCTTACTACTGTAAACATGATATTTATAAAAAGGGTTTATAATAAAGAAGGCTATAAGACAAGTTTCTCTAACATCATGTGTGTCAAAAGATCATCAATTTGAACCAATTTGAACCTAATAATAAGAATATTACCCACTACCATTATTGTGTCTCCCATGCATTCAAATATCATAAAAATGCATCCAATCATTATCAAACAAGCATTAAAAATAATTATGAGTGCCTAATTGTTTTAGTAATGGCCAAAATAATCATCAATCAAAACCCTTCTCTTCTTTTAATGTAAGTTGTGTAATCTATCACTGAGGGAGTAGCATTTGGCTACATTGAGAAGATACAACAAAGATAAGCAAGAGAAATATAGTAGCTGTGTACACAAAAAATATAACATTATTTGGCAATCCAGTCAAGAGAGCAACCTCATTAGTGGTAAAGTACAATTTGCATCCACAAATCAAAAAATGATTGACAATCAACGGTCTAATAGGTTGGCAACTAATATGCAATCGGGATATGTTGGATATGAGGCATTTTCATAAAATGATCAATTTTTAATCTTCTAAAAATCTTAGCAACTTCTTCATTAAAAAACTCACACTTCATCATATATTGCCTTATAGGTTAAGGGCTATTAGCTGAAAGGAATGTTTAAAATATAAATTTTCCTGTAACATGTCAATAAAATACATAAAAAGTTTATTATAAAGGTTGAGGTCAACACATAATATTAATACACATGTTGTGTATACAGTTGTAGTATATGTGTACACATCAATACATTGTAATTGTGTAAACAACTATAACATTTGTTATTTACACAATAACTACAATTGTATATATAATTATTATGTATACGTGGTAATACATAATAGTTGTGTACACAACAATATATAATAGGTGTATAAAACTATAACAATTATGTATATAGTAATACACAACCATTATGCATATAATAGTTGTGTACATAATTTTGTATACAACAACTTTGTACATAGTTACTGCAACTATGTACACAACAATACAAAATAATTGTGTACACAATAATACACAAAACTTTATACAAACTATAACAATTGTATACACCACAATACATAGTAACTATGTACATAACTACAACAATTGTGTACACAATAATACACAACTACTATTATGTATATTGATAGACACAATAGTTTTATATACAATTATCGCAACTGTGTACACAATAATGCACAACAGTTGTGTACACAGTTGCAATAATCGTGTACATAATAATACACAATAGTTGTGTACACAACTGGTGTAGTCATCTACACAATTGTTGTGTATACCTATTGCTATATACACAACAACCATATACACACTACAACAACCATGTACACGGCTACAACAATTGTGTACATAGTAGCTATGTACACAAAAACTTACTAATAAGAATGTATACAACTACTATGTGTACTTTCTTTTGTGTGCATAGTAGGTATACGTGCTACACAATAAGTATACACAGTTGTTGTGTACATAGCTTGCTACTCCTGATGTCCACAATAGCATGTACAAAAACTAAGATTTAGCATGTACAAAGGTCCAGACTTGTACACAAGTTCAGAGTTGTTTGTATACTATATAAAGAAAGCTATGTACACAAGATATATACACAGTTTAGAAAAAAAAGATATGCATACATAAAGTTTCAATATCATCTACGAAAAAGATTTAAATCTAAATCCTAATTTAACACTAAAGTGTATAATACAGTAAATGAATACTTGAAGTCATTTAAATCAAAGGTAGAAACAATACCTTATGATTGCAGCATAGATGGAGGCATCAGAAAAAATAAATTATGCGCCCCAAAAGAAAAAACAAAAAAGTTTTTCAATTGTTGAGGGCCAGAAATTAAAAGGATTTAAAGATGGTGAGCTCCTGAAATGACTAAAATATTTATTTATTAACACTACCCTTTTTTATCCCACATTTTTTTACTATCTGGGTTAAGCTAAGTTATCAATCCTAAAATTTATTTATTTTCTTAAAATTATCAGCGCCACGTAGAGTAATGCTATTAGAGTCTAGATGTAGAGTTACATTTGAACTCCGCACATTATAATTTTTCCTCTCGTGCATACATCCCATTTCACCCCTACTCATAAACTATAAACCACTTCTGCTATTCTACTAAGGACATCCTCACATGAAAAACCCATAATCTTTGCTCCCAACTTGAATCCTTCCCATTCTCACACACAATCAAACTTGCATGCTCCTCCTTGTGGAATCTAAATCTGTCCGTGGGTTGAGAAGAGCTTTTTAAGATACCTAGAAAATAGGATTAGGCAGAAAGATCACAAACAGTAGGATAGAGGGGTGGAAAACTATTAAAAAAATATGTATTGCTCTGAATCTACGTCTAGAATGAGATCCAAAAAATCTACTCGTAAGAGAGAAACCCCTCTTTTTATAATATCAAGGGGTAACTACATATAGAAAATACATATAAGGTAAGTCTAATACAAATGAATTTTTTCCTAAGGTAATAGCGATGTGTATGTGAGCGAGTGTAGACCTACCGATTGATGAAAGCGGATAATCCATTATGACGAGTATGAGAGTGATGATGAGACTTAGAGTAGTCATCCCATTCTCCGAGTAATTGCCTACTTTAGGGGAGTCAAATCATACCTAGTCCTTTGAATTATTATCTTCCGAGAGCTTGGCTCATGAGATTAAGTCGATCTTCCCTAATCAGTACACCTTCCAGTGAGTATGCTTATTCTTGATTATCGAGTACCCTTAATGGGAGCTTGATAACTATACTTGCTTTGCTACTTTAAGTATACATTTAGCTCTCCAATTCTTTTGCTCATTATAGAGGTACCTCTCAAAAAATATAAAAGAATGAACATAATGATTAGCTGTAAATATTAAATGATCTAAAAAAATATAATTACTGAGGGATCACATCACCTTTTATCTAATATGATTTTTGAATGTACCAGAGGTTATAAATGGATCCTCTTTTTCTTCTTTAACATGCTCGACCTCATCTACTTACTCGGATAAATTCTCTTACTTCCAAGAGTCGAGTTTGTGAAACTTGTTGAAACATAATCATTATGGACGCTAAAAGACTTCTCAGTAACATTGTCACTACAACTTTGTGAGCAAGTCTTTGTAAGAAGGTAAAGAAAGCGAAGAATTTGAAAGAGCTCACTACCATTCGCATGGTCTCGATGAGCATTTTAGCTACTCCAATAGTAGCAACTATAACTCCGATTAGTTCCCTGAACCCACGAGGGGAGGCTAACACTCGCTCTAAGGAACGGGTCGCCGTGATGAATGAGCCTGCGAGTATCCCTGAAAGGAGGATGAGAGAGAGGAGGCACCTTTGATTCAATGTAGGAAAGTGCTAGTGAGCTTAAATGGTTGAACCGGCTATCATGAGGGCGGCCATAGAGGAATGCCTCGTTGATGAAAGTTATACTTCTCATCACCCTGCAAACTTTTTATGCTCACATCTCATACTTTTTTATTGTAGCTAAGCGTTCAAGCCTTGCTAGAGGATGGTGAGGGGTAATCATCAGCCCTTCAAGTCATTTTCTTTAATAGTCTAGGTAGCTTCATAGAGTCACTTCACCTTTCCTTGGGTGATCTGCTTGGCCATCACTTGAGTAAAGAGAATTTCACTTACTTGATAGGCAGCTTACCTTCCTAAGGGTTGAGCCTATAGCAAATCCCCTAATTGAAATCCTTGTACAAGTTTTTAATGAATTCCTTTCTCGCCGACTAACTGCGACACTAGCTTTACCGCGGACTGAATTGATGCCGTCGAGCGTGGACTTAGCGAAGTGTTCACGCACAAGAGCGACCTTCGAAGCTCCCATTCTTGCAACCAGCTTCAGCTCTGCCAACTTTGTTGACCTCCACATCCCATAAATAGCAAATATTATAAAATTAATATACAATGAAAGACAATATCATGCGAAACAAGCTTAAATACTTTGATTGTGGCCAAAATGATTCATGATATTGCATGATCTAAAATAAATACTATCAAATCATGTGAAATCATATGAAAAGATTATCATATTATCAAAATATTGTATAAACAAAATAATGCGGGTTCAATGTAAAATGAGGATATAAAAAAATTAAACTCGACAATCAGAAAATGTGAAATTTTATTTAAAAGAAAAATAAAAGTGAAGCAAAATCTACCATCTCAGGGTGACGACATAAACTCGGCATTGCGACAAATATAATATCGATTGTGCAATTTAAAAATTATCAATATATTTGAAATGATGTATTCTTTCAAACGAGCTATAAAAAAAAATTATAACATATGATATAAAAAAAAGCTGAAAATGAATGAACATTTGAGATCAAAGTTTTAAATAAATTTTATGAAATAATAACAAACAAAAAAATGTTATTATCATCATTTAATTCATCATTAAATATTTTGACTAAATATTATTGTTATTATTTAGCTAGATAAATATACATATATATTATAAAAGATTATATATGTATATATATTATAAAAGAGTGTATATGTAATTTTAAGTTGATTAAATTGTAAGTAATCAAATTTTATTTTTATAAAAAAAAAAGTTAGTTAAGACTAAGATCATATATTATATATATAATGTTATTGTTTGGGTTAAAACAAATTAAGCTGAGCTCGCAGAAAATTATTTAGCTGTTAAATATATCTGCTTGTTAATATTTAAGTTATAATTTTAATTTTTTTAAAAAAAAGAGAATTTTCTTTTCAGCCCTAAGTCTCATCCCATATCGAAGCCTTTTTTTCGTGGAAATTTTTAAGGGCAGAGCCCAATTTCATTTTAAAGGGAGAAAAATAAAAAATTACATTACAGATTACACGGGTAATCCCTTGAGGAATAGAAAACTGTAAAAGGCTGTAGAATCAAATAAACTACAAGGAGACAAGAAAACAGCAAAAAGGGAGAAATTCTCCCATCTGGACTCAGATACAACATCCCATATGAGCATGGGTTGGCAATCAGCACAACAAACCAACTGGTGTACAAGTCACCTTCACCGGTTGCCAGACTCGCAGTTCACTGGAGATACAGGAGCACTAATTTGGGGCCGATGTAGCAACGATAGGAGCAGCAGGAAGATGGGGCAATCAGGGAAGGGGAGCTGGCCCTCCAAGGATAAAGGCACCCGAACACCAGAAGGACATCAGAGGAAAGGACTGTCACAAAATATTTTCATCATCGTCCGGCAAAGCCGCAGCCCACGAACAGCTCACCTTCTCGGTAGCCAAAACTACCCTCCAGGGTATCCGTCCAACTTGCTTAAGAAAAGAACCTCCAGCTGTTAAGAAAAGAAAGAAACAGAGGGGAATGCCAGGTTGCAAAGATGGCCTCCAGGATGAAGACGATAGTAAAGTATTAGTGGAGACCAATAAAATTTTCATCATCAACCCGGTGGGCGGCAAAAACCAGCAAAAATACCATCCAGGCAGCAAAATCCCATAAACCAGAAAGAAAAGAACAGTTATGAAATGAATTCCTCCATTTATTCAGAAGATGACGCACATGCACCGGCCAAGTGGGCTTAAACTTCCATCTTCTCAACTTGAAAGCTACAACAGATCTGATCTAAGATAAAAGGAAACATGCGAAGCCGAATCTCCTCCATGAATCCTCCGATTCCTTTCCTTGCAAATATGGTAAACAGTAATAGCAGTGATAAGAAAACTAAGTCTTTTAAGAGCCTTATGATCAAGGCTATTAATAGAGCTAAGAACTGCTGAAGGGTGTGTTGAATAAGAAAGAATGAACCATTAGGTAGTAATACTCTAATCAAGCTCATAGAATTGAACATTCAAAGAAGAGATGTGTATGAGATTCATTAGTCATTTTACAGAAACAACAAGGAATGATCGAGCCCAAACCTCTTGCTAAGAAAGCATCTGCGATCTTAAGTCCCCTAAGTAAGCCATCCAACAAAAAATGACATAATTAATAGATTAGTCTTTAATATCTCTTCCTTCCAACTGACCGAAAGAATGTGCTCATAAAGAAAAGATTTAATCATTCTAGGATTGATTTGAGTATGATCCCACCAAAGAATGGAATCACCATCAGAAAAACCAGTATACCTCGATATCAGTTCATAACAGTAAGAAAATTTAATTTTCAAGAGCTCTGGTAATAACCAATTTCCATTAGATAGAACAAAATCATAGGAGAGTTAAGGGGTAGGTTGAATATGGAAAAACAAACAGGACCTAACAATTCCAAAAGAAAATGTCAAGCACACTATGGATCAAAAAAGAGGGAGAACAAGTGCCCATCACCAAGATTGAATTTCAGATTCCGTCTAACCAGGGAAGCCTGAACCTTTAAGTCTTTCCAAAATGGGGAAGATTGAAGGGGATGTTTACTCCAAATAGAATCATACTTATTAAATACCTGTAGTCCCAACAGGGATGATCTATTGAGAATCTTCCACAGAGTTTTGATTTTACAAATTTGGTTCAAAGTAGAGATTGAAGTAGACCCAGTACCATCTTTATCTCTAGGGAGCGTAGCTTTAGCCCAAAGATAGTACAAAGCTTCTTGGACACCCCTTGGTGAAAGAAAAAGTTAGCCGTGAGAGCCGAAATTTTCTTTATCATCTCTTTAGGGCAAGCCACAGATCTAAACCAATAGATCAAGTAACTATTGATATCTCATCAAAGCCTTCATTATTATTTTTATTTATTCTCCTACACCTAGCTGTCTTCACATCATATGTTCATATCACTCAACTCTCTCTTTAGCTAATGAAAGTAAAGTATGCCTCTTCTTCTATGCCATATCACGTGAAAAAAAAAATGAATTTTTATTTTTATTTTTATGGAAGCATGCGAGCAGCTCGATGAAACGAGTCTTTTGTTAAAAAAAAAAACTTTTTTTTTTTGGGACGGCAGCAATGGCCATCTTCCATTTTTTTTATACGGCATCCCAACGATCTCTAGACGGCTCCCCTTCTCATCTTTCTCGTTTCCGCTCAAACCGCAACTTCCACTCCCTCACTGCTCTCGTCTCGCACCCTCTCGTCACTTCACTGCTACACGGCGCGGAACTCCCCAGCAATCCTGCTCCCTCTAATCCTCCGCTTCAGCCTTCACACTCCCGCCTCCCAATCACGTACGAAGCTGCTCTCTCCATTGAACGTTCCAGTCTCTCGCTTCAGTTCACGCGACCGGCAGGCATTTTCATCCCTGCCTCATTCCCTTGCTCTAGCATCCCATATACCCGACTCCCTCTCGAGCTGCCAAACCCTGCCTCCAATAGCCTGCTTCTCCCATCTTCACGTCTCTCCTCAACTTTTTGAAACCTGCAGCAGCCGAACTGCCACATGCTCCTTCCCGACTTCCCACGCAATCTCACAACAACAACAATTATTAACTCTCAACAAAGCCCATCTCCGCTATAATCAACCTTCCATTTCTTCTCTTTCCTGTGATATTCACAGAAAATGCCATAGTAACTCTCCCTGGAACTCCTATTCTCCCTATAGGCCCCTCACTCACACCTGGAACCAAAGAAAAATCCATAGCCTTCATCTCACAACCTGCTCTTCTAATTGCAACATTCAAACCATTCTTACGGTTTGCTGTCCACTCCTATCTGATTTCAGCATTCTTCTTATTGCCATCCACACAGCTCCACTATTTGCTACTCCAAGATACATGTTAAACTGATCACTCAACCTCCCAGCCACCTCCAACACAACCTCTCTCTCTCGTAAAACAGAGAGATTGAGATTTTTTAAAAAAAAGAGGGTCATTGTTTCACCTTTCATCTCCTAACCCTCTCTTTACTCACAAAAAAATCAATGATCCAAAAAAATAATATAAAGAGAAATTAGTGAGACTAAAAAATAGAGAAATTAATTGCTTAATCATCTCGTTAGCCGTATAGTAAAGGTATTGTGCAAATAAAAAGAGGATATATCAATATGTGCGAATATATGTGTTTCATTTCGTGCAGGTGTTTGATGCTTAAAAAAGTATGGCGAGTTTGAAGACTACGACTGCGGTGTCACAAGACATCAACTGTTATGCTTATAATAGCATGGCGGGTAGGCCGAAATAATCCTCGAACCAGCTCCCTATGTAAGGATGACGTCAGAAGGCTGCCCAAATTCCATTGAACCTACCATTGACTTTAGACTAAAAAAAAGAACTAAAAAAACACTCTTGAATGTTAATCAAATTCAATTGCCATAGAGTGAATTTAAATTGAACATTAATTCAAAATTAAAATTTAAATATAAAATAAAAGGATAACTTGAATTAAAGAGAGATTGCAAGATTAAATTCAAAAAAGGGATTTACAGAAAATTCAAATCAAACTTTAAAGCTTATTTGTAAGCGACGAGTAGAACCTCCTTGCACTGGAGTTTTAAGAACACCTAGAAGAATTGATTAGATTCAAGAAAATGAATTGAATTAGCCTCATATTTATAATTGAACATAGATGACCTCTAGGAATATTCAAATCACATAAAAAGCAATATACAAATACAGAATGAGGTTCAATCGATAAACCTACCACTAAAGCCCATAACTTATACATGTTCACATGTGAAGGAAGGGTGTTCATTTTAAATATTCAAGATTTAGTCTTTGTATGTCATTGGGTGTTTAGATATTTGTATGAACTTGCAAATTATGGAATAATTATGCCGGCTATATGAATTTAGAGATTATTCTTGATTAAATCATGATGCCTTAAGATTTGTGCGAATATTTTAAAGGATAAAAGACAATAAAGTATAATCACTTTTGATTCACTTACGCGAATTTCAAACCAACTTTGAAACTCAATTAATGATCGTGTGCTATTTATCTTTAAGCAAAGAGGTTGAAAAATAGTAAAGATTCTCTCTCTATGAAATTTCAACAAGAAGAAATTGACAGCTTCTACTAAAGTAAAGCGACTGATTGTTCTCAATCTCTCTGCCAATGTGATATCAACAATCTTATAGGGAACTTATAAGTTGATTTATATGCAATTCAAATAAAATATAATTCAATTGGGAATTAAAATGAAGTTGATTTGGATTACATAGTATTGAAAGTGTGAAGATATATTATGTGGTTGAACTACAATTCGTATAATCATATAATATAAATGCACCAAAACTGATGCAATCAAGTCCGAAATGCCCGTATGGGCCCCAATACTATGCTGAATGCATGAGTTTAATATTTGAGGATGTTGCGTGAGTTAATATAAAATAAATTTGAACAGTGTTCAATTAAAGTCTAAGGAACATCAATATTTTAAAATTCACACATCAATTTTAAATGATCAAGTTAGATATAGACCAAATCCTTAATGTTTGTAATTGAGTTGATAAGATCTTCTATATGAACAACCTTTTAAGGAATTTAAATTACATATAAGTCATATAATCGATCCTCTGCTAACAAATATGTAGAATTGAAAAGGTTTACCTCAATGATTGTCATGTTGATTGTAGATTTCAACTAGAGGGGTACATCCAAAACTCAATAATAAATCAAGATAAATTCAAGTTTCACAAGAATATAAAAATAAAATAAAATAAATCAAATTTACGTGCCTAAATAAAATTCAATGTCAAAATAACTTAAAAGCTAAAATCTACCCACTCATCAACAATTTTTTGCTAGAGGTGATAAATTATTAAAACTCTAGCTCACAAAAGTCAATATTAAGTTAAGTACATTACTATATTCACACTCAAATAATCTCATGCTAGTAAGAACGTGACATATATCCTCTATCCGTATGGATTTGACCAGTATGCTCCACATATAATGTGATTACGATTAGAGTTGTCTGACTGAGTGGTTCGCCGCCAAATAACACCATTATATTATAATCACAACTATAACTTATATGTTCTCCAATGGCTCTATCCCATGAGTTGTGAACTATATGGTGCACTTAATAAGGCAAAAAGCCTTTTATTAGCTAAGGTGAATTTAAAAATGTCTCCTTAGACAAATACCACTCCAAGTCTACATAGTCTCATTGGACGATGCAGCTCATAGCTAACGACAAAAATCCTTCAATCAGGTTGGTTCGATTATCTCCTCTGACTAAATAGACTAGGGATCACGATAGCCCGGGATGAATCATGGGATCTTGATTGGGCACATCATCATTCCCCTAACCATCCATTTTAAGTCAAAGGATGATGAATTTCATATATTTAAAATTTCTATTTGTTACTATTATATGTTAAACAATTAGCGACCTAATGATTAACCTTAATAAAAAATTCTCTATCAAGATTGAGAGGGGTAATTAAATATAAGTGATTGCGCCTATATAAAACTTAGAACTAGATCTAAAGTCCTCACAAAATGTGGGTGAAATTTTTGGGTAGTATCTTATCTACTATTTTATCTGTCTTTTGAAAATTTAACTAACATAAATCAATCTCTCTTCATTGAGAGGTCGGTGGCGAATTTTTGAAGCCCACAAACTTCAAAGAAATGATAGTCAGTTTCCACTTTCCTACTCCCAGATAGTGGCGAGTCCATGAGAGATGAGTCTACTCGGCGACTAGGGAATAATATGGAGGAAGAAGAACGAGTATTCACAGATTCCTCCGAGGTCATTACTCTACGAGGGGTGGTTGACTGAGAGAGCCCTAGAGTCATCCAAATAAGATATAAGCAAGTTGCAATCACAGTTGGAGTTAGACTCGCAACGACGACAATCCCTAGAGGTGGAGTACCAGCATAACTTCGCGACCATGAGGGTTGAGATGTCATTATTGCATAACTCGATCAAGTCGCAAAGTACTTTAATTCTTCTTTCTAGCATGAAATTTTTATTCGACTATATATGCGAGAGAGGTGGACTCGCCGAAAATTGACATTCGGACCCTGTAATAAAATTACTGAAAAAAATAATGTATTAGAGTTATAGCGAGTCTGTTATAATTTTTACCCGTGAATAAAGATTATAAATATTTTGCATTTTCTTTGCTCATGAAAACTATTTGATTTTTTACTATTGTGCATTAATTGTTTCTTTGTAATCCCTATCGCTTTAACTTTCCATGAAGCCCAAATCAAGGAGGTTCTTGAGCTAGATGCATGTATCACGACCTCTGTGATTTACGACTATTGTGGCAAACTTCACCATACAAGTGGCCGAGAAGAGCAGTATCTCAATGCAATCAGTATGCACTAGTAATGCATTCCGCTCATCATTTTCGGAATGGGTATCGACTTCCTCATCCTCGCGAATGAATCGACATCCTTGATTTATTTGGAGTGGTGCCCGCCCAAGCACTTCCCAACTTGATGGCGAACATCACTTCTTTCATCTTGTGATTGTGAGAAGAGGACATTCCGTAGAGCTGGACTTCTTTCGCTGAGCATTCGTGCTCAAAGGTTACCAAGAAAGGACCATGCAATTTTCAACGACTTTGTTAAAAATTCAAGATTTGAAGAATAAGGTGAAAAGTGGTGCTCGCAGTTTCTGTTTATGAAGAGCATGTCTCAGTGGCTGGTGTCGACTATCCCTCTTTCCTACTAGATGAGCAGTGCCACCAAATTTGCTAAGCCAAGTGCACAGGAGGAGGTGATGGTGAGGCTGTAGGGTTGTAGCCTGAACGTCTCCCTTTACCTTCACTTTGGCAAGGTTTCCTCTGTTCTCGATAAATTCTAATCCTTTCTACTCACTATTTATTTTATATCTTTGACGACTCATTCTTTAAACTTTTCTTTTCTTACTTGCAGGAGAGGCAACTCTCGTTGTCCCTGCGCTTAACCCTGATGTGCTCCAATTCTTTGAAGAAGTCGACTGCAAGATAGGCAAGCTAGTGTGTCTCCCACTGAGGCCACTGATGAAGCAGGGCCAAGTTCAGCTCCAAGGAAGTCTAAAAAAAGAGTCAAAAGCTCATCTCCTTGTAGTTGTTAACTGAGCAGCAAGTTTGTGGAGGAGGACTAAGATGAGAGCTTGGAGAATAACTACACTCCAAACTTTAGTGATCCCACTCCTAAAGTTTACGAGCTTGGCTCTTCCTTCTACTTGCAAGATCTCGATGATCTTTTGGGCAACCTTCCTAATACTTGCCTGCCACATGCTATCAAGATTGCCTAGGCAATGACGTGGTAGTCAATATAGGAGGTCTGCCATATATTTTTGAGAAGAGAAAAGAGGCCTTTGCAAGTAAGTCCTAGTTGGCGAGCATGAAGAAGAAGCTAACGTCTCTCGAAGCCAAGCACATGGACCTTCAGGCTGAGGCTGGTAGCCAAGAAGAGGAGAAGGAGAGAACGACTTTGGAGCTTACTCATCTTGCGTAGGTGAGAAGAGAATTGGAGGATGGACTCTGGCATCGAACTGAAGAGTTTCAAAAAAGAGAAGCCAAGTTCTGACAAGTACCAAGAACTCTTATAGCAAAAGTTCAATGATGACGTTTACTTTATTATCGCCAAGTTCGTGAAACACAACCACCTTGACGTCAAGTTCTTGGACTTCTCAAATGCACTCGCCCTCAAAGACTCGGATGACGACGACAAGGGTTGCTCGAGTTTACATATCTTTTCCTCCTTCGTTTCTCTGTACAAAGTTTTTTTTTTTTTGGCGAGTAGGGTGTCTGTATCTCACTCGCTCAATTGAAAATAAATAGTTTACATGAAATGAAAATCATAAATGTATTTTTAATTGAGTATACTTATCTATATAATTACTAGATTTATTTCCTTGCTTAATAATTATGAATGAATGGTTTATTATTGAGCTCATACTCGCCGATCAATGCACAAATAACCTTATAACTTAGAAAATTTTGAATCACTGGTTAACAGAAAGAACTTCTCAGGGTGGTTTCTTTGGGATAGCTAATCTGTGTATACTCGCTAAGATAATGTTCGCTTATTTGAATAAACTGGCTTTATGACTTAGAAAATTTTGAGCCATCGATCAATAGAAAGAACTTTCTGAAGTAGTCGCTTTAGCATCGTGAGTTCAAATATACTCAACAGATGGATACTCATTTGTTATTGTATGAATAATTGTGTCTGTGACTTAAAACATCTTGTCGTTGGGAGTAACTTTCATACATAGTCATGTTGTATGTTAGTCGCCTCTTTAGAGAACTAACCTTGACTTACCAATCATGAGAATTGGGGTTTTCCTTAGTCGTCGATCTCATGGAGAGTCGGTCTTACACTATGGTCTTTTTAGTTGCCAATTAGGAGAGTTAGTTTTCTTGAGTTTTGTAGGTGATCTTAGGGGGTGTCAGTCTTACACTATTATCGCCAACAACACGGAATGTTAGTCTTTTTAGTTGCCAACTAGGAGAGCTGGCCTTTTTGGTTGCCAACTAGGAGAGTTGACCTTATTGAGTTTAGTTGTTGACCTCATGAGGTATCGGTCTTACACTATAATTGTCAACCGTACAGAGTGTTGATGTTTTTGAGTTTAGTTGCCAACCTCACAGAATGTTGATCTCACACTATTATCACAAACCACGCGGTGTGTTAATTTTTTTAGTTGCCAACCAAGAGAGTTTATTTTTTCGAGTTTAATTGCCAATCTCACGGGATGTTAGTCTTACACTATAATTGTCAAATGCACAAAGTATTGATTATTTTTAGTTTAGTTGCCGACCTCATGGGATGTTGGTCTTATTACACTATTGTTACCAACCACACAGTGTTTATCTTTTTAGTTGCCAATTAGAAGAGTTGATCTTTTTGAGTTTGGTTGTCGACCTCACGAGGTGTCGATCTTATACTATTGTCGTCAATTGCACGGAGTGCTGGTCTTTTTGAGTTTAGTTGTTGATCTCGTAGGGTGTCAGTCTTATGCTATAAATCTTGTAGAGTGGGTTGGACTCGAAGGTAACTTATCTAACTCAATTTCTCATACCAAATATGACATACCAAGTATTCGGGTCTCCTACTCGGGCATTCACTGCTCGCCGAGAAGAACTTTGGGTCAAAAAATGGCACATCGAGTATCCCAAGTCATCACGCAGCTCCTGAGTATTCTTATATTAAGGGTTTGTTTTACTTAACATCAATATTTTTCAGATCAAGAATGATGAACCAAGTATTCGAATCCCTACTTGGGCTTTTAATGCTCACCGACTGGACCTTTCCGTAAGCCAAAAATGGCACGCCGAGCATCTAGAGTCATCATGCAGCTCCTCGAGTATATGTTTTATCTTTCAGTGTTCAAGTATGTTGGAAGCTATCATTATCCTGCAAGTTAACTTGTTTAAGGAGCAAAATATGAAATTTTATTATCGAAAATAAGAAGACACGTGAAGCTCAAAATTAATAAAGTGAGTACAAATTAAAGGGATTTTTCCCTTAGGAATAAAATTTCATTCAAGTTTTTGGCGACCCGTGTTCTTGCTAGAATGAGATTGTAGTTAGTATGCATCGGGACTGACATACTCTTTGATTATGAAAGGTCCATCCCAGTTATAGGCGAGCTTGTTGAGAACATTCTGCCAAGTAGCGGCATTTACTTTGCTCAATACCAAGTCGCCGCTTTTGAAATACTTCTCCTTTACATAACATTTATAGTATTTGACCATCCTCCTTTTTGTTTCCACCGGTCTCAGTGATGCCTCAATCTAGAGTTCTTCTAGCATGTCCAATGTGCCTTCAATGGCTTCTAAGTTCGCTTGAGCCCAGTCGTTATCTCATCTCCTATTCTTTCAATTGTCAAGATTCTTTGACTCTGGACATTATACTCGATTAGCAGGACTGCTTATGTGGCATATGACAATGTGAAGAGTGAATGTCTTGTTGCATTAGTGGGGAGTTGTTCTAAGCGTCCAGAGTATTGTGAATAGTGTGTTTAACCACTTAGCTTTAGCATCTTCAACCTTTTTTTTAGTAAGTTGAGGATCTTTTTATTAGCAGATTCTACTTATCTATTGCTCTGGAATCATGTATTGATGTAAACTTCAGCTTGATCTCTTAAGACTCACATAACTCATTTAAGCTTTCTTGGTGAATTGTGAATCATTGTCGGTGATGATCACCACCTACCTACAAATAAGGCTAGTCCAAATAATGTTTCTTACAACCTAAGCAATAATCTTTGCAAGTGGCTTTGCCTCGATCGATTTGCTGACAATGGACCTATCAGGTCCATTCCCAAACAGTGGCCAAGGACTGATGATGGGCTGCAGTAGTTAGGGACGATTGATGTTGGAGTGCTGCAAATTTCTAGCACTGTACACATCTCATCGAACTCTTCAGCATCGTTTCTGAGCGCAGGCCAAAAATATCTTTGCCTTAGAATTCTGTGGGCGTCCTTCCATCTGAGTGGTTATCACACTCGCCAGAATATATTCCTCAAGGATCTTCCTTTGTTGAACCCCTTTCACACCTGAGTTAAGTGAGGTTGCTGACCTTTAAAATAACTCATCTCTTATTAACATGCATTGAGTTGCCCTGATTCTGAATCTCCTCAAATCTTAGTCATCTCTTCCATTTTATCAGTCTATAAGTAATTCTTGAAGGGGCTAACTCAACTCGATGAGTATTACTAATTTACTTGCATTAGCTCTCCATTCTTCAATACTTAATTGGGCAAGCTAAATGACTGCATGCTCCCCGAGTCCGCTTAGAAAAGTAAATCAATGAGTTGATTTTCTTCTCTAGGAACTTGCTTAATCTTGAAATATTCGAGTTGCCCAATCTATTTTTATTTTAAGTAAATATTTTATCAAAGACTCATCTCAAAATTCATATTCTCCATTTACTTATATTACCACAAGTTGTGAGTCTGAATAAGCTGCCACATGTGCGGCTCCAAGCCCCATAGAAAAGTTGGCCTTCACATATGTGTCGTAAGTCGAGTCAAACCCATAAGTAAAATTCGATAGACTTCAGAAGTGACAGTGTGCAAATCGGGCTCAAAATGCACTGGACGTCAGCGAAAATGGTCGAAACGACCTCCGATCGATGAACGGACTTCGTCGTCGCGTTCAAAATGTCAAAATTGATCAGAATATAAATATTGCATAATATAATGATCAACCGTCAAGCGTCGGTATCATATGTCGTCGCGTATCGTCGGAAAACTACGCGATGTCGAGCGACCGCTCATGAAATTGATCGTTAGCTTTGTAACATTGAAAACTATCAAATGAGATTGTCCACGCTTAATTCAGACGAGTTTGTGCAAATGTCGCATAAATGGCTGGTCGAGGCTCCGCGTCACCAAAATTGACTCAAATGATCTCCGATCGACAAACGGAATTCTCCATCGCGTTCAGAACGTCGAAACTTATCAAAATATAAATATTGCGACGATGATCAACGATCAACGTCGAGTGTCAACGCCACACATCGAGATTAGAAGTGCGCGACCAAACAACTCCGTTCGTAAAATTGATTGTGTTGTTAACTTCGAAAAGTCAAAATCTATCAAATAAGTCTATTCGCACTTAATTCAAGTCTGAAAATCGGTGGTCGAAAGCGGAGATCGCATTTTGGTGAAATTAACTCAATTGACGACCAGCGACGCCGATCCAACGGAATACATCGTTCGTTTGAATATCGAATATATATATATATATATATATATTGACTATGTGATTTTATCAGCATAAAATTAACATTAAAGTCGTTTAATCCATTTAAAAATCAATTTAGAAAATAAAATCTAACCTAAATCCCCTCATTTTCATTCGGCTCAACCTTACCCTATTCTTCTTCACGCACGCACAAAGCCCTCTTCTCCCGCTCTCGATTCTTCTCTCTCCCCACGCAAGCCAACCGCTCCCCCCTCTCCTTCCGTCAACCGTTCCTCCTTCTTCAAGCAAAGAGGAAACTGAACGACAAGCTTTTCTCCACTCCCTCTCTCTCGCAATACGGACCCATCGGATCTTCTCTGAATTTCGTCTCCTTCAATCGCAAGAAATAGTTAAGTGTCCGTTGCCTCTCTCTCTCTCTCTCTCTATTCCCACGCTCCAACCCCCTCTCTGCCGCTCATCTACAGCCGCGCCAGTGAACATCGTCTGCCACAGCAAGAGGAAGTGGAGCAACTATATCTAAAACAAAATCATTTTCAGAGTCAGCAACACTCAACTCCAGCATCATACCTTCAGTATAGCTGAGATAGAAAAGGCTACAAACAAATTTGATGCTTCAAGAATCATTGGTGAAGGTGGGTTTGGGCGTGTCTATCAAGGCACTCTCTTAGATGGAACCCCAGTTGCTGTGAAGGTTCTGAAGAGATATGATCAGCATGGCAACCGTGAATTTCTTGCAGAGTGTTGAATTTCATTTGCATGGAGCACACAGGAAATCTACTACACTAGATTGGAATGCTAGGATGAAGATTGCTTTTGGTGCGGCACGCTGTTTGGCTTACCTACATGAAGATTCAAACCCTTGTGTCATACACAGAGATTTCAAAACCAGCAATATCCTGCTGGAAAATGATTTTACTCTAAGTTTCTGATTTAGGCTTGGCCAGAACAGCTTTAAATGCAGGCAATGAGCGCATCTCAACTCATGTTGTTGGAACCTTCGGTTATGTGGCGCCTGAATATGCAATGGCAGGTCATCTTCTTGTTAAAAGTGATGTTTATAGTTATGGTGTTGTCCTGCTTGAGCTACTCACAGGCAGGAAGCCAGTTGATATAATGCGACTTCCTGGTCAGGAAAATCTGGTCACTCGGACTCATCCACTTCTCTCAAGTAAAGAAGGTCTAGAGACTATAATAGATCCATCTCTTGGCACTGATGTTCCATTTGACAGCATTGCAAAAGTAGCAATTGCTTCCATGTGTGTCGAAGCTGAGTTTTCTCAACGTCCATCTATGGGTGAGGTTGTTCAAGCCTTAAAATTGGTCTACCATGAGAGTAATGATTATAATAAAGGAGCTGGCAGTTGTAGCCATGAAGAGCTCACAATATATCAATCAGAAGCAAGGCCCGCTTCTGTGTTAGGTTTTCAAGCAGAAAGCGTATTTCCAACTACATTGAATAACTCATCCAGGTTTATAGGGGATGCTTCTGGTTCCTTCCGAAGGCATTCAAGCTCTGGTCCATTGAGGAATGGTAGGATCTGGAAGTTTTGGCCGTGGTTCAGGAGAAATTCTGCAGGGAGTGTGAGCGAGCATGGGATTGCAATTAGATATAGCAGAGGAATGGAATCTGATGAATTTTGGCAGCGACAAGCAATCTAATACCATATCTCAATACAACTTTCTGCAGAAATTGGAAATACCCATTACAGGAAACAGAGATGAAAGATATACTGGAATGCACAAGAGAATCTAACCTAAACTTGAAAGGCTATCTTCTAAATGCTTATGTCCATCCAGTATTCAAGGAGGTTGAAGACTATGAAGATGTATCTGTCTTTAATGAAGAAGACTATAAAAAATATGCTTGTTCCTACCAAGCGAATGTCTCGAAAAACTACGCCGGCTGCGAGCAAATAGATGACCTCTTTTTGACTACAAAGCCTTTATCTACAAACAACTGGAGATTCACTGTGATGCCAAACATCCCCTCTTTCTTCCCTTTGAAATCGAGAAACAACCGTCATGATGGGTTCATCTCTAAGTTTAATTTCCACTACCCCGCAGCCAAACAACCCATCTTTCTTCCTTGCACAAATGAGAAGTAATCGTCATGAGGTGGGTTTTCTAAGTTTTAGCGTTTCCATTACCAGCCAAACAATCTTTCTTCCTTGCAAACTGAAACCAAGAAGCAACATCATGAGGATTTTTCTTTAAGTTCAGTTTCCATTACCCCTCAAACATCTTTCTTCCTAGCACGAAACCGAAACACGTCATGAGGCGGGTTCTTCTAAGTTCCGATTTTACTTGAACATCTTTTCTTCCCTTGCAAATGGACCGAGAAGCACGTCGTGAGGCGGGTTCTTCTCTCGGTTCGTCAGCCCTCTTGCATCACCTTCCGACCCTTCTCTTCAGAAGGTTCTTCTCTTAGTTTTGATATACCCAACCGTCTCTTTGCGATCTTTGCACGAAAAATGAGTCGAACATGTGGAATGTATGTGTGGATATATACGCTTGTGTTTCTTTTGCGGGTTTGAAGGCCGTCGTCTTTGAGGGTGGGACGAGATGAAAAATAGGGCGGTGTCATAAGACCGCATTCTATTGATGAGCATATAGAGCCAACATCCGTTAGATGTCGCTCCCAGGCAATTGTCAAATTTTATCTAATTTCACTTAGAAAAAAAAAAGAATGAATATATATATGTGTCTTTCGGGTTTAGAAGGTCTCGTTATTCTCATGAGGCGACAAGATGAAAAAATTGCTGCGATTAAGACACCTCATTACCTTCGTGAGGGTGTCGAGAAAGCTAAAATACTCCGTCTATACCTACGGGATGGCGTTGTGTTTGTGAAATTTAGACTAAAATTCAAGACTTAAACAAATTCAAATGAAAATAACCTTAAACTTAATTCAAACGAAAGGTTATATGATAAATATGAAGATAAATGTTAAATCCAAGAGAAATAGGGGAAGAACAGTTAAAAAAAGTTTTAGAAAGAATGGAACACTCATTTAAAATGCAAGTAAAATTTAGGGAAGCTAATATTAAACTCACAAATTTAATTCAATTCTACATGACTTAAATTGAAGCGGTAAAGTGAGTCTCCTTTTATTCAAATTCCTCAAAATTAAACAATTGAAACTTGGGAGACAAATGTCAAACTCATAGACTTAATAAATTTGAAATTTTTTCAAATAAATATGTGATTTGATGTGGAGTTAAGGATGAATCTAAATTTGGTCTAACAATTATTATATCAATATAGAGATGATTATGATGCTAGTGAATAAACATGAGTAAGGCCAAAGCAATAAATATTGAAATTGGAATAACTTATTAAAAGTGATTTAAATTGAACATAATCAAGTTGAGGAACTACAAAAACTCAACAAGTAAATTAAGTGCAACTAATATTTTAAACTACAATCTAAGTCTAAGCGTGTTCTACTGGATCGCAATTCTTTGTAGTAGGCAGAAGAGACACCGCCGCATCGATGAGGGTGTGCGAGGTAAGCCAATATCCGTTAGATGTCTCCCTAAATGAAATCTTTGTCAGAAATTTTGTCTAATTTCTAAACTTTAAAAGAAAGGGAATGAATATATATTACATTATGTCTTCTTTCAGGTTTGAAGGCCTCGTCGTGCTCATGAGGGCGCGACGAGATGAAAAAAATGTGGTGCAGACACCACTGCCTTCTTCGTGAGGCATACCGAAAACCAAAATACTCGATTACATTATCTGAGATGGCGCCAGAGGCTGGAAATTTAGACTAAAATTCAAGACTTAAACAAATTCAAATGAAAATAATCTATACTTAAGTCAAACGAAAGGATATATGATAAATATGAAGATAAATGTTAAATCAAAAAGAAATAAGGAAGAGCGTTAAAGAAAATTTTGGAAAGAATAGAACAGTTTAAAATGCAAGTAAAATTTGGGAGGGTTAATATTAAACTCACAAACTCTAATTGCAATTCTACATGGCTTAAATTGAAGTGGTAAAGTGAGTTTAATTTATTCAAATTCTCTAAAATTAATAATTGAAACTTGGGGACAAAATGCCAAACTCATAAGAGACTTACAATAAATTTGAAGTCTAGTTTTCAAATAAATATGTGATTTGATGTGGAGTTAAGGATGAATCTAAATTTGGTTTAATAACTCTTATATCAATATAGAGATGATTACAATGATAGTGAATAAGCATGAGTAAGGCTAAAGCAATAAATATTGAAATTGGAATAACTTATTAAAAGTGATTTAAATTGAACATAATCAAGTTGGGAGAACTATAAAAACTCAACAAGTAAACTAAGTGCAAGTAATATTTTAAACTACAACCTAAGTCTAAAACGTTAAGCAGACAGAAGATGACACTAAACTAAATGCTGCACGAATGAAAGAGCTTTCCTTCAATACAAAAATTAAAGAATTTCATTCTAAATTGTGATTTTCAAAATCAACGAAATCACTAATTAGGTAAAATTATCTAAGCTATAAATATATGCATGTGCTCGGACATAGAGATTTCAAGTGTAAATTTTAATGTCTAAAAAGGCTATGCAGGCTAAATTTGAATAAAATGAAAATACAAAATCAATCTCATAATTTAAAAATAAAATTACCTAAATTAATCACGCATGTATCCACACTATCTTTGAATGTTTAGATTCAAGTGTAATAGGATTACTGGCGGGGTTACTTCGGTTTAGTCTTAGGAGTCGTTAACAAAACCTAAAACTATAATAAGAGTTTCAAATCGGTGAAATATCAGAAATTGATTATGTTAGGTGACGGTAGATATAATCCTCAATAGCATTCTAAATTGTGATCTAAAGTTCTTAAACATATTCTAATTAATCAATTTTTAAGTAGCAATCTAAAAAGCTGCTTAAATAAAATTCTATCATTAAAAGCTTTAAACAAACTTAATTTATTCACCTTCCTTAACTATTTGTCGGGAGTGACAAATTAAGAAAACTCTAGCTCACAAAAGAGCCAATGTCAAATTAAGTGTTCTACTATATTCACTCTCAATCAATCTCTTGTGGACGGACCTATGTCCTATTGTAGCTGGCCCAGCTCCACAAATGAAGCCACCGAGTCCTCCGACGGTATTTTCTGGCGCTCTATTATATTATGACAATGTCTCAGTATGCTCCCAATGACTTTATCCTTTGAGTTGTGAATCATAGGGTATACTGATAGAAACAACCCTCCCTAAGGTAGACTTAAGCTGTCTCCTTGACAAACACCACCCCTGACGAGATCTCGACGAATGCAACCCATGTGTTGTTGAAAGATCCTTCTACGGCCACTCCCTTAGATGTGGGACCACGACCCCGTGGATGACTAAACCAGACCTAGACGCACATCATTCCTCCAACCATTTGGTTTAAGTTTAAAAATGATGAATTTCAATATAAATTCTAAACCCATATGCTATTACTATATGCTATGCATTAAACGATCTAACACTAACCTTAATTGAAAGTTCTCTCTCACTCAATGAGAGGGATAATTAACTATGTGGGTTTGCTATGGAAACCTCAACCAGATCTAAAGTCCTCACAAAATGAGGGCAAAATCTGGTAGTGTCTTATCTACTATTCCAGCTTTTGAAAATTACACCGACACTTTAAATCACTCTTCAATTCAATTTATTGCTAATTTGAGCCCACAAGAAAATCTCAACCCAGGGAGTAAAGCTTCATATTTGGCTTGATTTTTTGCCACCTTAAAACTAAACTAAACTAATTGTGTTATTGTAATCCTTGTCGAACTCTTCAGTATTATACCCGCTCTCACAGTTGGTTTGCTAGAAGAGTCGTCGACATATAGTTACCACAAGGGCTCTGAGTTGACGAGAACATCTTGTGAATTGCTGAAGTGAATAAGAAAATCTATGAGGACTTGAGCTTGATCGTGCTTCGAGGTAAGTATGATATGTCAAACTTGCTCAACTCTACGGACCACTTCAATAATCTTCTTGAATGATCGGGCTTAGTGAGCAAAGATTTGAGTGAGTTGTCGGTGACAAATGGAGTGTGCTTGGAAGTAAGGTTGCGGTCGCCTTGTCGAGGTAATTAATACCAGTGTGAATTTCTCTATGAGTGGGTATTTCAACTCGGCACCTCATAGAGATGTGTCGACATAGTAAATAGGCTTCTATATCCCACCTTCTTCTCAGATCAGGACTAAGCTAATTGACTCATCTCTAATTCCTGATTACAATAATAGGATTTCTCTCTCATTTAGGCTCCATAATAAAGGAGGTGATGCAAGTAGAATCTGTAAATCATTAAAAGTCTTTTCATATTCCGGAGTCCATTCAAACTTTTTTCACCCCTCAAAGAACTTTAAAAAATAGTGAGCATCGCTCCCTCACTGAATTCAGGTTGGTGAAATGGACACATATCCTATACTTGACTTTTATACCATCACCATGTTGGACACTCAATCTAGGTAATGAACTTCTATAACAAAGTTAGTCTCTAGCAGCTTAGCAACCTCCTCCTTGATAGGTTCAACGAGTATAATTGTTATTTTTCTCATTTTCTGCTTAATGGATTGTGCATCTGCGCGAATTGATGTCAATGCTCAGCATCTACGTTGTTGTCCAAGCGAATACATTTATATTGTGAATCAGAGTTTGAACGAGGGCCTCCTTATGCTCAAGACAAAAAACCAAGCTGACCCTTAATGCTTGCCCATTACATTAAGCGGTTATTATTTCTTCTATATCCTCAAGAACATCAATTCATGTTCGCACTATATCCAACTACAACACTTCATCTTCCGTGTTCGACCCGCCAACTGCTTTCAAGTAGCATGCGCAGGATTAGTTGAAATTACCTCTAACAATAATCTCTTTTCCTCAAGCAGGGGATTGACGGCTACATGATACATTGATACTACTGCTTTGAATATGTCGAGTAGAGGGGCCTCTACTATGATGAAGTCGGACATTGCAGTAAACTATTTCTTTCCTTCTCCCTAAGTGATGGAAAAAGTAATCATCTCATCAATTTTTCTACACTTTCCAGAAAAATCATATAACGGTCACCCGATGGGCGTGAGTTTGAAATTCACTAGACCTAGTTTATCAAAGACTGATTTAAAAATGATATTTGACTGAGCTTCTCGTGTTAATCAAAATGCATCTTACTTAATAGTTGACAATCAGGACTGTCACCTTAACTGCATCATTGCAGAGATTCCCAATAGCAGCCCATCCTTTTATGAAAAAACTCACTAGCACGACGGTCGTCGAGGGTGCTCACAACATCGTTGTCGAGTTCATTTCTCCAGATTGTAACCTTTTCATACTTGCCTTTTTGGAGGACTCACCATCGCCTCCAAAGATAGAGCGGTTACGACTCCAGCAACATGAATAATGCATGTGGGCACAAGTTCATTACTAGCTTTGACGACTTCTTTATCTTTCCTCCTAATAAACTTCCTAAACTTCCTAGGCTTCCTAGCTTTTATTAACTTGTCCACTAAGCTCTTCAAATGGCAACATTCCTCAGTATCGTGGTCATCCTCAAGATGATAAACATAATACCTCGATTGGTTACACACTCCATCAGCCTTCATGGGTGGCTGTCGCTTGAAATATTTTTTATTCTGGACTGCCTTATCAGGCTCGACCATATACACTCTCAGAGGGGTCGCTAGAGTGGGTTGCGCATAGTTGGCTCATGGCTAACTAGTAACTGAACCTCACCCGTATACTCTTTCTCTTATGCCTCCTTTGATACCCTTCCCTAAGCAATCGCTCTGATGGCCTCTTAAGCGAGTCTTTAGTCCTAGCCAGTGTACCACTTCATATATTATTCGCCAGCTCCAATAGTTTGGTGAATGCTTTAGGTTGTTGAAGCCCTAAGGCTAACCTAAAAGGCCACTCCAAGCCTTATGCGAGTGCTGCTTGAGCAACTGCATATTCTAGATCTTTGACTTCTAGCATCTCTTGCTGAAAGCTAGTAATGAACTTTCTGGGCTTGTAAGTTTCATGTAGAGAGCAGAGTTCTTCAATGGCTTCTGAGCACTAGCAAATAATGTGGTAATCATCCTTTTGAAGTCAGAGAATGATGTGATGACTCCTAAAGGAAGGTGCAAGAATCACCTGAGGGTTGACTCTTTGAAGGTGGTGAAGAAGAGCCAGCACTTCATCGCATTATCTAAGTCCAACAAAGAAGTGGTTGACTCAAAATATATTATATAGGTGGTAGGATCTATCTGATATTTGTATGATTCAAGATACGGAATCTTGAACCTATGAAGCGAGCTTCAACAATTTTCATGGAGAAAGCATTGGTTGGTTGTGGCTGCTTCTTTGATACATCTTCTTCACTAGTGTCATCAAATTCACCCTTAGAGTCAGAGATCTTGGATGGATGAACACTGGAGACCCTAGATGCATGTCTTCTTTCTCGCCAAACTCAACGAATAATCGATCCCATGGATCCCACATTCTCCTTTGCTTTAGGTTCTTTATGGTGTTACTTTCCGATGGCCGCTTGCACCAGGTGAGTGATCCTGTCATCCATGTCGTACAAATCTTGTTGAGTTGCAAATTGTTGGATGTTCTCCATATGTCAAGCAATCTCGCTAAGGTCATGCTTTGCTTTCTAGTTCGGTTAGATACGCCAACGCACTTAAAAGGATGTTGAATCAAATCGTCAGAGTGGAGGAAGAACCTCGGAACACCAAAAACAAAAAAAAAAAGATCATAAATAAGGAGACAGAGAGGTGAAAAAGTGCAAAAAAATAATCTGTAATGCTCAAAATCTAAGTACAGTAATATAGGGGTTTCGAATGAGAGCCAAAAGATCTCGTAAGAGGGGTGGCTATACATAGAAAATACATATAAGGTAAGTCTATTACAAATGAATTTCTATCTAAACTGATGGTGGTGTGTATATGAATGAGTGTAGATCCGTCGGTTGATGGAGGTGGATAGCCCATCACCGGATGAGTATGTGACTGAAGATGAGACTGAAGATGAGACTGAGAGTAGTTGTCTACTATAGGTGAGTTAAGTCATGTCTTATCCTTTGAGTTATTATCTTCCAAGAGCTTCGCTCACGAGATTAAGTCGATATTCCCTTATCAAGTACACCTTTTGGCGAGTATGTCTATTTTTGGTTGTCGAGTACCCTTAATGCGAGTGTACTTATCTTGATAACTAAACTTGCTTGGCCCTATTCACTACTTTTGGTATACATCCCTGTTCGGGTAAGAGAAAAAGCTACTACTCCCTCTTGATCATGTGTTTAGCTTCTCCTTAGTTTGTTCCCTAAAGCCAAAACCCTTCACTTTTATCTCCCTCTCCTTTTACACCCAACTAAGCCCTAACACCTACTCACACACACCGACCTCAGCCATCGTCCCTCCTACGTAGATCCCAATCAGTTGCTCGTTCGTATCATAGTTGAACATCATCATCCTACTCGAAAGTCCTTAAATTTGCCCCGTCTAAGCCTTATTCCAGCCCGCATTCATATGCTCTGATGACCAGCCATTGCCTTCACCTATGCTTCTTTTTATCTCTAAACAGAGAGATTCACTTTCTCTTTCTTTAGAATGGAGATAAACTACTTAATATCTCTGTCCAATTTCTCTCTCTAAAAGAGAGGGAACTTAATCTAACACACTCTCTATAGTATATCTAAAATAAAAAAGAGCAAAAAAAGAAAAGAGAAAAATAAAGAATAAAAAAGTGTGATCAACGAAATCCATGCCAACACCATCATTTCATTGACTCATCATTGTTGACCTCATCACGAAGGTATATTGTCAAACCTTAAAAGTTAAGTAGCTATGTGCATGTCCTCGAGAAAATTATATTCTTTTTGTACAAGTACTCAAAGATCTCATCACGCTCAAAAAAGCTTGATGGGATTTAAGACCCTATTTTAATAGGTTGGATGACCCACAGTAGTGGTGTCATAAAATGTCAACCGCAATACTCTTTTGAGCATGATGGGCAGACCAAACACTTCCAAAGCAACCCCCTATAAGATAAGACATTAGGAGACCGTTGGAAGGCAAATTGATAGGACTCTTACAAATCAATCAAAACAAACATTAAAAATAAAATATAAATGATTAATAAATGAATGATAAATGTAAAGTGAAATAAGTACTTGTACACACTTTTTAAATGCACCAGAAAAAGTTATATTTGTTATTTTGTAAGTGTTTGAAGACCCCGCTATGCTCATAAGAGCGTGGAGGGTTAGAAGACTCCGACTACAATGTCACGAAATATAACTACTATACTTAGAAGAGCGTGGCGGGCTAAGTCAGACTCCTGATGCAACCCATTATATGAGAAAGAAGTTGTGAGGCTATCAAAATATTGTTAAGTTTTGCCAAAATGTGTGTAACAAGAAACCCAAATAAAATAACTCTTGAAACTTTAATTAAAAGTCAAGCTAAATATTAAATCAAATATAAAGTATAAAATCTTAAGGTCAAAATAAATTTGCAAACAATTTAACTTAAATAAACTCACAATGAATAAGATAAATGCCAATGAATATAATTAATGTGTTCTAATGAACATTTGGACTGCACTATACTATTATATCAGACATTGAAACAGCTAAAAGGACTCAATATAAATGCAAACACGTCTAAGATTCATGTTAGACTTATACAAGATTGCGTAGAGTTGGAAGGTTAAAATGAAAACATAATTCAAACTCAGCTGAAAAAGAAAATTTTGTTGAGATTAATAGCATAGACACATAGAAGAATACCACTTGATAGTTTGTCAACTGAGTATGAATGAAATTTTGTAACTGACTTGAAAGTCAGTCTTCAACTTAAGGTAAAACACAGAGTATAATTGACACGAGACTGCATAGCTCTCTAGCAAACATGAAACATAATCCTTCGACGAATAGTCAAATTGTTATATGATGCATATGATGCATTGAATGAATTGAAATAAAAAAAAGATTTTAAAATAAAACTTACATTATGCTTGAAGGCTCGTTCATAGGCACGAACAAAACTTTTCATTGGAACTACAAAGATTCAATAACTTGAGTATTAATGCGAATATTTATATATTATTATGAATGCATAGTCAATTATTAAATGCCTCCTATGCCATCAGATCTGTAGGTTACAAGTACGAGCAGACATAATGCATCATTTAAAAATTAAAAGAGAAAATTTTACAAATAACTTAATAACAAAATACTCGCATGAGTATTCAAAATTTTGAATGATTTCTAAACACACACGAGGCAATTCTCAAGTTTGAACATAATGCCTCAAAAATTGTGCAGCTGATTTGAAATACCTACAAATGCAACATACAAATACATAAAAAATAGTGCAAGTGCATTAGCACAAATCATCAAAATTGAAACCCTGCATATGCCCCAACGCATGTGCAGAACTTTTAAATTCAATGTAAGCAAGGGATCCCACATTATGGACGAATGTGGGCAAAGAAGTTAGTCCATTATACTAGAATTAGGTTAGGATCTTGGAATATAGGCACTCTTACAGGTAAATTAATGGAATTAATAGATATTATGGTTCATAGAAAGATAAATATTTTATGTGTTCAAGAAACTAAATGGATTGGTGAGAAGGCCAAGGAGATTGATAGTTTAGGTTTTAAACTTTGGTATTCGTAAAAGTCGAACTAGAAATGGTGTAGGTATGATTATAGATAAAAGTTTGAAGGATAATGTTATAAATATTAATAGATGTGAGATAGAATTATAGCTTTAAAGATTATTGTTGATACTAAGATTATCAATGTTATAAGTGTCTATGCTCCTCAAGTAGGTTTGGAATGAATTAGAGGGATTAATACAAAAGATACCTCTTGAAAAAAAAGTATTTATTGGAGGAGATTTAAATGGACATGTTGGTAGAGTGGTAGAAGATTTTAAAAGTATTCATGGTGGTTATGGATTTGGAGTGATTAATGAAGAAGGTAAGACTATATTAGATTTTGCTTTAGCTTATGATTTTGTAGTTGCTAACACTTTATTTAAGAAAAGAGATGAACATATTATTACTTATAAAAATGGATCTAGTAAAACACAGATTGATTATTTTCTGATAAGAAAAATAGATCGCTTAGATTGTAAAGATTGTAAGGTCATCCAAGTGAAATTTTAAGTACCCAACATTGATTGTTAGTTTTAGATTTTAAGATGAAAGGTTGTAAGAGAAAAATAAACCAAATTATTGTCCTAGAATTAGATGGGGACACTTAAAGAACACAAATAAAAATATTTTAAGAGCAAGCTACAAGAGATTATAATTTGGGATGTTCATAGAAAGCTAACATTATGTGAAAAATAAAAGTGAAATTAAGCAAGTTGCTAAAGATGTGCTTGGAGAATCAAAAGGAAAAGCTTCTTTTAATAAGAATAGTTGGTGGTGGAGTCGAGTGCAAGAAAAGATAAAAAAATAAGATATTGTTATAAAACTTGGTTTAAAAACTGAGAATTGGGAAAGATATAAAATGGTGTAGAGATTCTAAGAAAATAATATATGATGCAAAAATTTAGCTTTAGTTATTTATACAATAGATTAGATACCAAAGAAGGTGAAAGATGTATGTATAAGTTAGCCAACCAAAGAGATAGAGAAGTAAAGACATAGTTCAAGTGAGGGTATTAAGGATGAAAATAATAAAGTGCTTTTCTTAGAAAAGATATTGAAAATAGGTGGATGGTATTTTAATAAACTTTTCAATGAAGGATCTGAAAGTACATTGATTTTAGCAACCTTAATACCCTAAACAAAAAATAGAGAATTTCATTTTATTCAGATTAGTAAATTTGAAGTTAGTGAAGCTTTAAAGAAAATGAAATGTGGAAAAGCAAGAGGATGATAATATTCCAATAGAAGTGTGAAATGTTTAGAGATCAAGGAATTTCTTGGCTTACAAATCTTTTAATGTTATTTTAAAGACTAAAAGATGTCGATGAGTGGAGAAAGAGTTTGTTGGTTCCTATATTTAAGAAGGTGATGCACAAGAGTGTGCAAATTATAGGAATTAAGTTAATGTGTTATACATTAAAATTATGGGAGAGAGTAATTGAGCATAGGTTATGATGTGATGTAAGTTTCACAATCTTGGTTTCATGTGTAGATCTACTATGGATGCTATACATTTGTTAAGAGGGTTTGAAGAAAGCATAGAGAAAGTAAGGAGGATCTACATATGATATTTATTGATTTAGAGAAAGCTTATGATAAAGTCTCAAGAGATGTTCTTTGGAGAGTTCTAGAATAGAAAGGAGTTAATATTGGTTATATTCAAGTCATTAAGGATATGTATACTAGAGTACTTGTGTCCAAACACAAGGAGGATTGACAAAATATTTTCCTAGTTGGATTACATCAAGGATCAACATTAAGCCCTTATCTTTTTTACTTTAGTTATGGATGTTCTTACGGCATTTACAAGAAGATGTATCTTGATGTATGCTTTTGTTGATGACATTCTTCTTATTGATAAGACTAGAGAGGGAGTCCAACAGAAACTTGAATTATGGAGGTCAACTCTAGAGTCTAAAGGTTTTCGTTTAAGTAGATCTAAAACTGAATATATAGAGTGTAATTTTAGTTGTAGAAGTTCTAGTGGTAGTGTTGTGACATTAGGTGAACAAATTATTAATAAGAGTGATCATTTCAGATATTTAGACTCTATTGTTCAAAATGATGGTAAAATAGATGGAGATGTTATTAGTAGAATTCAAGTTGGATGGTTGCAATGGAGGAATGCATCTGGCCTATTATGTGATAGAAAAGTTCCACTTAAACTTAAGGAAAATTTTATAAGATGGTGGTAAGACCCAATGACTTATAAAATGTTGGCCAATAAAAGAGAAGCATAAGACTAAGTTAAGTGTTACGAGATGAGGATGCTTAGTGGATGAGTGGCTTTACTCTTAGAGATAGAATGCAAAATGAGTATGTCGGAAAAAGTTGGAGTAGCTCCAGGGTAGATAAGATTAGGGAGAGTCTTTAGATGGTTTGGCCACATAAAGGCCTTAAGAGAGAAGATGCATTAGATTTGTCTTATGTTAAGAAAGGTAGAGGTAGACCTAAAAAGACTTGGTTAAGATGTATAAAAAAGAATCTTAGTATACTTGATTTAAATGAGAATTTGACACATAATATGACACAATGGAGATGAAGGATTCATGTAGTCGACCCCACCTAGTGGGATTAAGGCTTATTGTTGTTGTTGTTGTTGTTGCTGTCGTCGTCAAAGGATATTGCATAAGCTGAAAATGAAATCAACTTAGATTATCCATGCCTAAAAAAACATGAAAATCTTCTGAATCAAATGAGAATTATTAAAATTGAAATAGCCCATGAACAATACTCGATTACTAAATTAACAAGCTTAATAGCTTGTTGTTCGATTTATCTATGTTCATGAACATTATCATTTAAAACTTATGAATAAGCTCATTAAGGAGCTCAATTGTGGCTTGATTATAGTACGATTAAGACTTGTTTGTGAATAGTATTATTTAATTTTTATTTTTTAAAAATTAATAATTTTTAATTGATACAGCTCATGTATATTTCTCAATAAGCTGCTTGTGAATAAGCTCGATTAAGGCTTAATTAAAGCTCATTTATTTCATTAAATGAGCTACTCGTTACCAGGCTTGATAATTTAATTTGAACCAAGGACGTGAACAAACTCTAATCAAACTCGAGCTCGATAATGGTAAACAAGCTCAATCTTGAACACCATCTTAAAAGCTCGAATCAAGCTTGACCTTGATAATGGTAAACAAGCTTGAACTCGAACACGCACATGATGGGCTTGACTTGGCTCGTTTATAGTCCTACTACGATCATATCTAAAGTTCTTGCAAAATGAATACGAATTCTCTCAATGGTATTTTATAGGCAAAACTAATCTGCATTCAAAAAATTTAACCCAAAACAAGTACAACACTCTCAATGAAAGACTAAATAGGAATTTTTGGAGCCCACAATATTTCTAAAATTTTTTTAAACAAAGTTAAAAAAAACAATATATAAAAAAATTTGAGAAAACTATTTTGTAGTTGCTCATAAATATATCTGAAAATGAATAGGATTTAGAAAGAGTGAGAAAATCAAGAATGAAAAGTGTAAGACAAAATTCAAGGAATATTAAATAGATAAATTTTGTGATATTTTGATGAATAAATGACAAGGACCCTATCTTGAAAGATCTGAGAAGTACAATCCATTCAATAGAATAATATATGTAAGAAATTATATATGGGTATCTGGGCAGAAAAGTTTATACCAAGAAGAATCACAAGTGTGGGAGCTCATTTCATAAATTTTATTGACCTCTGATTTACTATCGAGCACTCCATAAAAGTTTTAAAAAAATCAAGTTATGTTTAGTTTAATTGCCTAATAATTAATTATTTTAAAGGAAGAGAAATGAAGACATTAAAAATAACATTTTTAAAATGATCCACATTATAGCAAAAGAAACATGTTTTTTTTTTTTTTTACAACTCTGTTTAGTTCTTTTGAAGGGTGAACTTTTCTTTTTTTTATTGTTAATTCCTCTTCGGAAACATGCCATAATACATCAAAAAAAATTTCCAGCTCTAATTAAGAAAAATGATAAGTTTAAGAGTTGATTTTGTAATTACATACCTTGAGTTCAGCATATGTATTGTAGAATTGTGGATACCTTCCATCGAGGCCACAAAATGTTTCTTGCCAAGAAGATTCTAGAAATACCAAAATTTTCTCTTCCGCATTTTTCTGTCATATCTTAATTAAGGTAAAAAATATATTTATAAAGAAGAGAAATGAATGAGAAATGTTAATAAATAACCACGTATAGATGACTATAGAAGGTAAATTTTATTATCACAATGATATCATGAGCCATGTTTGTATGTAATAGAAAGTGAAAATCTTGCATATAATCCAAAGTTGTATATGCCAGCAAAATTTGAATAATTAAACATTATAATCACATCTATTAACAAGTATGGGATAATCTAAGTGGTATCAAATTAAATGCATTGTGTTAATGCTAGGGCGTCCCTAAGGAATTATGGCTGACTCAATACTGAAAAAATATTAGATCAGACGGCATGCATGTTATAAAGGGTTGACATTATGATGCGCAAAGAAGTTAGTCCATTATACCAAAATTAGGTGATCTTGGAATATAGGCACTCTGGTAAATTAATGGAATTAATAAATATTATGGTTCATAGAAACATAAATAGTTCAAGAAACTAAATGGGTTGGTGAGAAGGCCAAGGAGATTGATAGTTTAGGTTTTAAACTTTGGTATTCGTGTAAAAGTAACTATTGATTATAGATAAAGTTTGAAGGATAATGTTATAAGTATAATGTAGATAATTATAGCTTTAAAGATTATTGTTGATACCAAGATTATCAATGTTATAAGTGTCTATCCTCAAGTATTGGAGGTAAGCTCAAAGAAAATTTTTAAATGAATTATGGATTAATACAAAGATACCTCTAAGAAAAAGTATTTATTGGGGAGATTTAAATGGACATGTTGGTAGAGTTAGAAGATTTTAAAGTATTCATGGTGGATTTGGAGTAACTAATGAAGAAGATAGACTATATTAGATTTTACCTTAGCTTATAATTGTAGTTAATACTTTATTTAAGAAAAGAGATGAACATATTATTACTTATAAAATGGATCTAGTAAAACAGTGATTGATTATTTTTTATAAGAAAAATATCGCTTAGATTGTAAAGATTGTAAGGTCATTCCAAGTGAAATTTTAAGACCCAACATCGACTATTAGTTTTAGATTTTAAGATGAAAGGTTGTAAGAGAAAAATAAACTAAATTATTGTCCTAGATTAGATGGGAACACTTAAAGAACACAAATAAAAATATTTTAAGAGCAAGCTACATGAAATTAGAGTTTGGGATGTTCATAAGGAAGAACGCTATGTGAGAAAAATATCAAGTGAAATTAAGCAAGTTGCTAAAGATGGCGAATCAAAAGGAAAAGCTTTTAATAAGAATAGTTGGTGGAATGTGCAAAAAAGATAAAAAAAGAAGCATTGTTATAAAACTAGATGTAAAAACCTGAGAATTGAAAAGATATAAAATGACTCGTAGAGATTCTAAGAAAGCAATATATGATAAAAATTTAGCTTTTAGTGATTTATACAATAGATTAGATACCAAAGAAGGTGAAAGATGTATGTATAAATTAGCCAACCAAAGAGATAGAGAAGTAAAGATAGTCAAGTTAAAGGATGAAAATAATAAAGTGCTTTTCTTAGAAAAGATATTGAAAATAGGTGGATGAGGTATTTTAATAAACTTTTCAATGAAGGATCTGAAAGTACGATTGATTTTATAACCTTAATACCCTAAACAAAAATAGAGAATTTCATTTTATCATTTAGAAAATCAATTTTAGTGAAGCTTTAAAGAAAATGAAATGAAAAGCAAGAGACCGATAATATTCCAATAGAAGTGTGGAAATGTTTAGGAGATCAAGGAATTTCTTAGCTTACAAATCTTTTAATGTGATTTTAAAGACTAAAAGATGTATGATGGAGAAAGAGTTTGTTGGTTCCTATATTTAAGAATAAAGGTGATGCACAAGAGTGTGCAAATTATGAGGAATTAAGTTAATGTGCCATACATTAAAATTATGGGAGAGAGTAACAACAAAGTTACGATGTGATACGAAGTTTCTCACAATCGCTTTTTTATGCCGTGTACATCTACTAGATGTTATACATTTGTTAAGAGGTTTGATGGAGAAGCATAGAGAACATAAGAAGGATCTACATATGATATTTATTGATTTAGAGAAAGCTTACGATAAAGTCTCAAGAGATGTTCTTTGGAGAGTTCTAGAACAAAGAGAAGTTAATATTGGTTATATTCAAGTCATTAAGGATATGTATACTAGAGTCACTTGTGTCCAAACACAAGGAGGATTGACAAAATATTTTTCTATTTCATTGGATTACATCAAGGATCAACATTAAGCCCTTATCTTTTACTTTAGTTATGGATGTTCTTACGAGGCATTACAAGAAGATGTACCTTGGTGTATGCTTTTTGATGATGACATTCTTCTTGTTGATAAGACTAGAGAGGGAGTCCAACAGAAACTTGAATTATGGAGGTCAACTTTAGAGTCTAAAGGTTTTCGTTTAAGTAGATCTAAAACTGAATATATGAAGTGTAATTTTAGTTGTAGAAGTTTTAGTGGTAGTGTTGTGACTTTAGGTGATCAAGTCATTAATAAGAGTGAGCGATTCAGATATTTAGGCTCTATTGTTCAAAATGATGATGAAATAGATGGAGATGTTATTAGTAGAATTCAAGTTGGATGGTTGAAGTGGAGGAATGCATCCGCCTATTATGTGATAGAAAAGTTCAACTTAAACTTAAGGAAAATTTTATAAGATGGTGGTAAGACCTGTAATGACTTATGGTGCATAATGTTGGCAACAAAAGAGAAACATAAGACTAAGGTTAGAGATGAGGATGCTGTGGATGAGTGGTTTTACTCTAGAGATAGAATGCAAAATGAGTATGTTGGGAAAAAGTTGGACTAGCTCCATAGATAAGATTAGGGAGAGTCACTTAGATGGTTTGGCCACATAAAGGTCGTCCATGACATTAGGAGAGTAGATGCATTAGATTTGCCTTTATGTTAAGAAAGGTAGAGGTAGACCCAAAAAAGACTTGGTTAAGATGTAAAAAAATGATCTTAGTATACTTGAATTAAATGAGAATTTGACACATAATAGACACAATGAAGACGAAGGATTCATCTAACCCACCTGGGATTAATTTTGTTGTTGTTGTTGTTGTGTTGTTGTTGATTTTCTTTATTCATATATCTTTAGTCTAAAGTCAAAGCATGGTAGTAAGCATCTGCATTAATTCTGTTTAAAACTAGGAAGATGTAGATCAAAAGATGGATATAGTTTAAATGAGGCTAAAAATATAGTAATTTTCATTACCTGCCTCATGTTTTATGTCACATAATGCACTCAGAGTAGTAAAAGAACGTTGCTATTCAGAAATCCATGTAAATGACATTCTTTGTGTTTAAAAAAAAAAGAAAGTAATGATTTTAAGTATAACAAATGCATCAAATTTCATAAGTAAATATCCGTATGGCACTGCTTCTTTGCATTTTTCTAAATTAATTATATGCGTAGACTAAGATAGGCTTTTTCCAGGATTATAATGAGAAAAAGATATAAGTAGAAGATAATTGATATAAAAAAGCATTTATGACGCTGCTTTAACTCTTCATCTGCAAACTACAACCCTTTTAGTACTCTATTTGTAACATTGCAAATGGATGAACATTTGAGACGAATTCAAATACCAAATATTAAACATGGATGCATTTATAATGTTACAAAATGCTTGTTTCAAGAGAAAAGCTGCGTGGTGCAAAACAAACCGCTGGACTCAGTTACAAAATAATCCCAACAGAGCACTAAAGGATTTTGAGAAACAGAACAAACTTACTGATTTTCTAGCAATCTTGACCATTTCTGGCAAGATTCCACGCTCAACAACTTGAATTGCTTCCAAAAGTTGCAGTGCTTGACACAAACAGTTGTGCAGAAACTGAACCTTTGGGTTCTATTTTGTCGTCTCATCCTTACTGCATTAACAAAGGGTTTGGCCTTCCTGACATGATAAAACATTCCAAATATTAAGGTAGCCATAAGTACTTTTCCGTAAAACAAAGGCCAAGTATTCATCTATGTCACGATGGAAAAATGTATGAATAACATGCAGGAGAAATTATAATTAAGTTTCCAAATTTTGCATGAGTTTTCTAAACTCATCCACGGGCCTTCCTTAGAATGCAAGCTCCGTCTTTCAAGAAATCGGGATCCCTGTATTTTGTCAGAGACAAATTATCATTGAGCCAGACGGGCAAGATTTACATGATATAGACCATTTTCAGCAGCCTCCCTAATTATTTAGCACCGCTTCATCTATCACCTTACGATCATGCCGCCTTCACCTATAGGAAGAGAACCATCCTTAGTAGCCTTCGCGTCCTTTCAGCCTCGTTTCATTTGCCACTTTCATCTCATGCGACCTTCTCCTCATAGAGGAGGATTTTGTCCACATTCAACCTGAATTTAGCGCTAAAACTTAGGATTCTAGAAACAAACTACTTTGACTTATTTTGTATCAATGGTTAATTTGAGTTTAAGGAATGGTGGCACTTTGCAATTCGTATTTTATTACCAGTAGAAGTTTTTTCAGTTATGCTAGACATTATGATTTTTTCTTTAGAAAATTTACATACATACCATACAATTCTTATGTATTTACATAACTAACACTTTCTTATATTTAAAAATATATATTTCACTTTAAAGTGAATGATTATATTAGTGATATTAAAGATGAATGTTATATATATATATATATATATATATATATATATATATATATATATATTTATGTAAAAATTGAAGTTTAGATATTAGATATATATATACATAAGAATTGTGTGGTAGGTATATATGTAAATCCCCCTTCTTCTTTTCTTTCAAGAAATTTTATATAAAAAATTTTATGTCCCTTCTACTCTTTATTTACTTTTTGATTGTATGTGGGCAATATATTATTGCAAAGAATTTTTGACACAATATGACCAACATGATTTTTAGAACACGACAAGAATTTATGACACATAAGAAATGATCTCATGATAACGGTGACAAAGAAAATTGATTCTAATTAAGTTCTAAAAGATTTCTTAATTTTAATAGAATATATATTGTTCTCTAAATATATTTTATATCATCAAAGGACCACAAGACAAAAGAACTAAAGCTTATTGCTACTTGGTGACGAAAACTTCTAAAATTTACATTTTTAATGTCGAAGCCTAAAATCAATAAAGTACCAGGTTTTGCAAGTCACAGAAAGCGTATTCCAATTAAATGGTCCCTTGATTACCACAACAAAAATCAGCTTGCTGATGAGTTGTCTTAAAGCCAATCAGTTATAAAATCAAGAAAGAAAAAAGAAACTAGAAAATACCATAGATTATCGAAGAACTTACCGATAAACAAAAAATCCCCTATGATGCATTGATGCCCTCTGTGTGTTGCCATGATTTTCTTTTATCACAAGGCATCACAAATTCTTGACTTTATTTTATCTTCCACTATCAATCTTTCTTTAGGGGTGTTTGGCAACGAATTGGATTTATTTCAAGTAGGATTTACTAAATCCAGTATATCTAGATTTAGTAATTATAAATCTCTTTAAGCTTGGCATGATTTACTAAGGATTTATTGGCTTAAATTGCGAATTACCAAACACCATCGGAGGATTTAGTAACCGTTGATGTAAATTGACTAAATAGGGATAAATCTGATTTGTTAAATCCAGATTTAGATTTAACGCGATATGATCGAAATGGCTATGGAAATGCCCTCCTTATCGCAAACTCAACAAAGTATTCTTCGCTTAGTGACGGTTCTTGGTCTTCCCTCCCAAACCTTAGTAGTCAGCTATGCATCGCGATCTCTTTCTGGATTGCTGGTACGTATTCCCTTACATCGCATCTCTTGTATTTTTATTATTTTTTTTGAGATAGATTTGTTTAGATGAATGCTCCCATTAGAACTTTGGTCTTGAAAGTCCTTACAGCTTCATCTTCTTGTAAATCTAGATCATTTGTGAGTGAAAGTGGGATAGCTTTTGGGTTAGGTTTTTGGTATTTGGGAGATGGGGAATCTTTTTGTGAAGAAACCCAAAATCACTGAAGTCGATCATGCCATCCTTACCGTGAAGATAACTCGGCGAAAACTAGCACAGTACCAGCAAAAGGTTCTTGCCGTTCTCCCGTCCCATGTCTTGTCTAATTGTTTTATCTCATGTTTGCCTCGTTGTGATGTCTGTTTATGTCATTTTGATTGTTATCGAGCCTCAAATTCTCAATTTTCATTGTTTGTTAGAAATTTTTGCTGTTGCATTAGTTAATTTTTTTTTAAATGATTCATCTTTCTCATATTCTGAAGTATTAAGAACATTGCGTGGTGATGTGATCTACCAATAATCACGGGCATTCATTGCGATTGCTACTGCACCTAGCGAGTTTTCTTAATGAGCATGCCTGTTCCATAGGATCATGATTATATCCATCTAGAAATAAGGTGTGGCTGTCTTTTGTATTTTGTTTTTGATATATTCACCTTAGGCTTAATAATTGTGTTTAATCCTATTATTTAACTTTAAACTAATTGTAGATATTTTCACCTTATTTGTTTTTTATATTTTTACCATAGAAAAGTAATTACACAAAAGCTCTCCTTTGTTATTTATTTTTTGTTTTCTGTGATTTTGTTGTAGTGCAATTTTGGCTACAGATAAGGATATAATTTGACTTGTTGCAAGCTGTCTTGTGAGAAAGTTTATCGTTCATATGAGTATTAGGTCATTACCTTGTTGCTAAAAATTAAAAGTTAATTCTGTCGATACTTCAAAGTTTGTGATATTAAATCTTTTTTTAGTTTGTTTTCCTGTTCTACTTAAGACTTTAGTTGACTTCTTTAAGATACACATAGTTTGTTCATGTTATCAATATTATTGGACATTTACATATAGATCTATTATGTTCAACAGTCGTAGCAAATGTCTCTTTCAGATAATCTCAAATAGGTTTCTTAGACTCACCATCTTTCTTAGCCTTCTTGCAAGTATTATCTTTGGGTCATGCAACATTTTTTTCAGATCTTCTGAACCTTCTATACACTCTTTCTTTGGGTCATGTAGCATTTTTTTAGATCTTATGAACCTTCAGTTTTGAAAGTGGAAATCCTAGTGTCAAAACTAGAAGCAGTTCTTTCAATATAATAGAAAAATCTAATGATTTTGATATAAATACAAAATACAAACAGTTATGGGTTCAATGTGAGAATTGTTATGGATTAAATTATAAAAAATTTTTAGTTCAAAAATGAATATTTGTGAACACTGCGGATATCATTGAAAATGAGTAGTTCAGATAGAATCGAACTCTTTATTGATCCTGGCACTTAGGAGCCTATGGACGAAGATATGATCTCTATGGACCCCATTGAATTTCATTCAGAGGAAGAACTTTATATAGATAGCATCTCTTTTTATCAAATAAAAACGGGTTTAACTGAAGTTCAAAACGGGGTCAACTAAATAGTATTCCCATAGCAATGGGAGTTATGGATTTTCTTTATGAGAGGTAGTATGGGATCCAGTAGGTGAGAAAATCACCCGTTTGATTGAGTATGCTACTAATCGATCTCTACCTATCATTATTATGTGTGCTCGAGGAGCACGCATGCAAGAAGGAGTTTGATGCAAATGGCTAAAATTTTCTGCTTTATATGATTATCAATCAAATACAAAGTTATTCTATGTATCAATCCTTACATCTCCTACAACTGGAGTTACAGCAAGTTTTGGTATGTTGGGAGATATCATTATTGCTAAACCTAATGCCTACATTGTGTTTGCTTAAAAGAGTAATTGAACAAACATTGAAAAGACAAGACCTGACGGTTCACAAACGGCTGAGTATTTATTCCATAAGGGCTTATTCGACCCAATCGTACCACGTAATCTTTTAAAAGGTGTTCTGAATGAGTTATTTCAGCTACACGGTTTCCTTCCCTTGAATGAAGATTCAAAATAAAGAAATATTCAAATAAAAAATAATCAGAATATAGGAGTTCTTTCTATTTAGCGAGAACTCCGTTTTTCACTAGGAATCCATGTTTGTTGGATAAGATTGGTTAAAGTTGGAAAATCCTAAGAACTGTTTCTATCTTTCTTTTCAAAAAAAAAAGGTGTTTTGAAAGGAAAGATAGAAAGATGAAGATAAGGATGGGAGAAGAAGAATCCACCTTATTAGCAATAATGTAACTGAACTCGTGTAGAAATAGGAATAAATACGCTTCATTGAGTTCTACATTCGTTATTGATTATGAAATATTTCATATGAATATTATTTGAATATTATTTCTAATAGATAGACTTATCATAAGATATCTTTATAATTATAATTTCTAATTATAATAGAAATATGAAATCGAGGTACCCATTATATGATAGATTTGAACTTTCCCTCTATTTTTGTTCCTTTAGTGGGCCTAGTCTTTCCAGCAATCGCAATGGCTTCTTTATCTCTTTATGTTCAAAGAAATAAGATTGTCTAAATATGATGGGACCAAATCTCATCAATTTATTTCAACACTAGATCATCATACATATACTCTTTTTTTAATGTAATAGGGTAGGATATATGCTATGTGGACTTTCCGAAAACAAATGTAAGAGTTGTTTTATTATGTATACCGTTGTTATGTATATCGATGGATAATATACACATTAATGCATGTATATGCGTTATAGCTTAATCAATTAAATGATTCAATTCAAAATGATCAAATATTTTTTGAAAAATCTTTGAAATAGAAACTCAATGTATCTAACCAATTATTTCTATTGGTTCCTGCCGGAATCTTTGCTAGTTAATGAAAGTTACTTAGGGATCAAGCAATAAAAGTCGAGTCAAATCCATTTGGGTTATTCTATCAATTCCAATATCAATTCCAATCGAATGCAACTGGATCTAGTATAGTATGGAGCGTCAGAACATATATGGATAGAACTTAAAACGAGGTCTTGAAAACAAGTAATTTTTGCTAGGCCTGTATCCTTTTTTTAGGTTCACTAGGATTCTTAGTGGTTGGAACTTCCAGTTATCTTGGTAAAAATGATATCCTTAGTCCGAAATTCTTTTTTTCCCCCAAGGGATCGTGATGTCTTTCTATGGAATCGCAGGTCTATTCATTAGTTCTTATTTGTGGTGCACAATTTCATGGAATGTAGGTAGTGGTTATGACCGATTTGATAGAAAAGAAGGGATAATGTCCCTTTTTTCGTTGGGGATTTCACGGAATAAATCGTCGCATCTTCCTTCATATCTTTACAAAGATATACAATCAATCAGAATGGAGGTGAGAGAGGGTCTTTTTCCTCGTCGTTCCTTTATATGGAAATCGGGGCCAAGGAGCCATTCCGTTGGCCCATCTTGAATTTGACTCCACGAGAAATTGAACAAAAAAAATTTGAATTGGCCTATTTCTTGCGCGTACCATTGAAGTATTTTGAAATGAACTTAAAGAAACTAAATAATAAATATCGATGAGAGAAGGAACTTAATACATCTATCAGGAGAACGTATATGGAACAATATTAATAAAATATAAAAATCTAATAGAATTAATCAAATAAAATATATGGAAAAAAATAGATTAAGGAGATTTGTACACAAAAACTATTTTGTATATGCATACACATGTCGTCCAGCTTCACTCTTTATACTATCAAAAGGTCTAATAAGTGTAGTGTAGATTCATCAAATATCCTAACATGTCTTTTGTTTTCGTAAAACATAATTCGTCCTTTGAATTGATACCTATCTCGCTGTTAGACAGTGAAATCTTTTGAATTTGAAATAGAAATAAAAGAGTTAAATAATTTGATAGAGTTCGTCTTTAAATCCAAATTATATTCGTTAGTTCAAAATGGGTTTTCGGAGTATTCATCGAAAGGAATAAATGAAGGGAAAATCGATTACAATTTGCCTAATTGCGATCTCTGGAATATGGAAAGAATATTTACTTCTTTTTTTTTTCATTCGAAAAGGGCCTTTCTTGTATGTTCTATTCTAGATCCTAAAGACTCAATTCTTACACAAAAAACAAAAAGGAAAATATCCATAGGTTCGATACCTTCTTCTTGTTATATAATTCGTGCTTCATAGAAATCTCAGATAGAATCGACGAATGAAAAGGTTCATTAACAATTTACATCATGGATACTGATGACAAAAAAGAAAGCATTGGCTTCCCTCCCATATCTTGTGTCTATACTCTTTTTTTGCCCTGGTGGGTTTCTCTCTCATTTAAAGAAATGTCTAGAAACTTGGGTTCTTCATTGGTGGAATACAGGCAATCGAAATCCTTTTGAATGATATTCAAAGAGAAAAATGTTATAGAAAAATTTATGGAATTAGAAGAACTATTCCTGTTGGACGAAATGATAAAGGAGTACTCGGAGACACATATGCAAAGGTTTCAGTATAGGAATGCACAAGGAAACAATACAATTGGTCCAAAGACAAAATGAATCTCATTTCCATATAATTTTGCATTTCTCTACAAATCTAATCTTTTAGCTATACTAAGTGGTTATTTTTTTTAATGAACTTTTCATTCTAAATTCTTGGATTCAGAATTTCTCTATAACTTAAGTGATACAATCAAAACTTTTTCAATTCTTTTAGTTACTGATTTATGGATCGGGTTTCACTCAACCCATGGTTGGGAACTAATGATTGGTTCGATCTACAATGATTTTGGATTGGCTCAGAATGATCAGATTATATCTGGTCTTGTTTCCACTTTTCTAGATACAACTAGATCTTCCATTTTTTAAATCGTGTATCTCATTCGCTTGTAGTAATTTATCATTCAATGAATGAATAAGAATGAATAATTCATTATTGATATCAATCAAATCAGAATCTTTCTTCTTGTATAAAGAAATCATTTTTCATCTTACTTATTCTTTATACTTCTACCTTTTCAACTCAAGGTATTCATACTATATTCACCTACAATTCTTTCAGTACAATCAAACAATGGCAAACTTGTGGATAGGGAATTCTACTGTTACCTATCAATTTATTGTAGAAATTTGGGATCAATGATTGGACCATGCAAAATAGAAAGACTTTTTCTTAGGTAAAAGAACAGATGTCTCGATCCATTTATGTATTGATCATGATATATGTAATAATTTGAGCATCTATTTCAAATGCATATCCCATTTTTGCAGGATATGAAAATCCACGAAGCAACTGGGTGAATTGTATGTGCCAATTGCCATTTAGCTAATAAGCCCGTGGATATTGAAGTTCCAAGTACTTCCTGATCTGTATTTGAAGCAGTTGTTCAATTCCTTATGATATGCAACTGAAACAAGTTCTTGCTAATGGTAAAAGGAGCTTTGAATGTAGGAGCTTCTTATTTTACCCGATTCAATTAGCTCCCCGATCGTATTTCTCCCGAAATGAAAGAAAAGATGGGCAATCTTTTCAATGTTATCATCCTAATAAAAGAAATATTCTTGTGATAGGTCCTGTTTTCGGTCAGAAATATAGTGAAATCATCTTTCCTATTCTTTCCCCTGACCCTGCTATGAAAAAAGATGTTTACTTCTTAAAATATCCCATATATGTTGGTGGGAACAGAGGAAGGGGTCATATTATCGATGGTAGCAAGAGTAATAATACATTTATAATGCTACATCTGCTATAAGCAGAATAGCACGTAAAGAAAAAGGGGATATGAAATAACCATAGTTGATGCATCAGAAGGACGTCAAGTGGTTGATATTATACCTCCAGGACCAGAACTTCTTGTTTGAAGGTGAATCCATCAAGCTTGATCAACCATTAACAAGTAATCCAAATATAGGAGGTTTTGGTGAGGAAATAGTGCTTCAAGATCCATTACGAGTCCAAGGTCTGTTCTTCTTGGCATCTGTGATTTTGGCACAAATCTTTTGGTTCTGAAAGAAACAGTTTGAAAAAGGTTGTACGAAATGAATTTCTAGATCTAGAGATTCCTTAAAATAAAGTTGGTAAAAGTGCCAACTTCTTGTTGATCGATAGAATGATATAGGAATATGATTCAAAAAATTCTATAAGTCTTTTCTTTGTTTATTTTATTCTTTTTTTTCCTATTTCTATATATTCTATATATAGAAATAATATAGAAATAGAGTTTTTTTCTTTTTATTATATGCTTTAGTTTAGTAGAAAGAGTTGAGTATAAAAAGAAAAGGATTTGCAGGATGTTTCATAAGGATAAATCCATAGGTATTGGATTCTTCATAAAATCGATGGATTCCTCCTTTCTTGTTGCTTCATATTCAAAATATGAACATAATATTTATTATTATGTTAGAAACGACAGTATGAATCGGTCAATAGATTCAATTATTCAAAACATCATAAAAAAAAGGAATAGAATAAAGTGGCTTGAAACATTAAAAGGGATCCATTTTGTCATTTCCATTTCTAAAAATATAATATTTAGATTATGTTGACTGAGATTCCATATGTTTTGAATATATCAAAGTCTCTAAGAGTAAGAACTCGGTAAGGCCCTGAGTTCTTCTCTTTCATGTCTACAATATAATCTGGTTCATATATTTATTAGTATTACAGAGATGAACCCAACCCAGAATAGGATCCGTAAAAGAAAATGCCTATTAAACCGATTACAGGAATACCAGTTACAGTACCTATCAGCCAAAGAGGAATCCTTCCAGTAGTATCAGTCATTTCCCCTTCTTTTTCATCAAGTGGTCATGCTAGAGACAAAAATAGTCATGGATAATTATGAGGATAGTATCCTTCTGAATGGGATAAGAGAATTCCTACTATTACTCTTTCTTTTTCTTAATTGAAGAAATAATTGGAAAATGAAAAACAGAAGTACAAAATGAGTAATAAACCCCAGTATAGACAGTACGATTCAATTCAACATGTTGTTCATTCGGGTTTGATTGTGTCATAGCTCTATAAATCGAATTAGGTTTATCGTTGGATGAACTACATTGCTGATATTGACCCTAAAAAGCAGAACAGTACAGTCCAGAATAGTATTGCAAAATTGGATAGGTTCCATCTATGGTCATTGGGAACCTCCTAAAAGGATTTACTAAATTCATCGAGTTGTTTCAAAGAATCAAAATGGACTGTTATTAATGGAATCTCTTGTCGGCTCTCTGTGAAATATTCATTTGGCCGAGGACTTCCAAAAATATCGTAAGCTAAACCCGTACTGACGAATAACCAACCCGCAATGAATAGGCAAGGTATAGTAATGCTATGAATGACCCAGTATCGAATACTAGTAATAATATTAGCAAAAGAACGTTCTCTCGTGCTTCTAGACATGCTGAGCTCCACAAATTCTTGTATGTTCAAAAAAAAAAAGGCGACTCCGTTAAAGATGGAATCTAAAACTACTGATACTGGATCTTTGTGAGATCGTCAATCTTGTACCAAAGGTGTATTTAGAGTAGAAGAATCATATAGCTATCCTTCCTATAGTGCAACGCATCTCGATCATTACCGAAAGGAAATGCTATTGCTATATCTTCCTTGTCTATGTAAATATATTTTCCTTAGAATATAAGATTAAGTAAGGTTTATATTAGTGGATTCATCATAGTAATAGAAAGTAAAGATCTTGAATGGATGGGCTCTAATAATTAATGAGAGATATCATGATTAAAAGATCTCATTATATTCATAATATTCCATTATATGTTATGTGAAATCTATAAATGGTGGTTTTGGTTCATATTTTATTTTTTTGAATCCTCTCGTTTTATTAAAGTAATTGGTAATTGTTCGTTCATAGAACAAATATGCTGATACTATTTCATTTTAAACTTCTGAAGTTATTATTACTATTCTAAATAGTAATTATTAGAAATGGAAATTCTTATTACTATCCCTATCTATTTAATTCTTTACTTTTCATTGGCTAATTGGAATTAATATATTCGAATTATATTTCATATTTTTATTATTCTTTTTTTTTTTTAGTGTCCGTCTATAATGACTGATTAATCAAGAACTTTCAATTGGAACTCAACGAATTCTTTCAATTAGTTTTTCTTACCGTCATATCTGGATTGAGACTTAGGTAAATATTTTATTCATATATGTAGTAAAAGAACATATCTAATTTAGCTCTTTCATGCCTATTCTAACTAGTTATTTTGGTTTTACTTTCTTCAACTATAACCCCATATATTTATTGGTTTGAACAAGATACGACTTATTTGAAATAATGAAAATAAATGAAATTCAATAAACAATTTCAAAAAATAAAAATCAAAGCCTCTCATAATATTTCATTTGGTATTCTATGGTTTCTTCCCACGTCAATTGCCAATTCATGGTCATTGAGATTCATGGATAATTCAGATTAATATTTAGGGATAGATCTTACCTCTCTTTTTTTATTAAGCAAATCGAAATGATTGAAGTTTTTCTATTTGGAATCATCTTAGGTCTAATTCCTATTACTTTAACATGATTATTTGTAACTGCATATTTACAATACAGATGCGGTGATCAATTGGACCTTTGATTAAGTAACATCTCTTTTTTTGATTGACCTCCTCTTTGTAGGAGGTCAAATTTAAGTTGCAATTCTACTTTGTTTTGTTAAGTTATTTCATTGTAATTCAACATAACATAAAAGGAATCACGCTCTGTAGGATTTGAACCTACGACATTGGGTTTTGGACGTTCTCTACCTGAAGCGCTTTCTTATATCCTATAAAAGTAGATACGATTGTAAAGAAAAGGATTTTTTTAACTCCGAGGGTTTTGTGTGCATATAGTATGCAAAAATGAAAAATTATGTCCAAAATTTCCCGATCTTATTCAATGAACACCTCCTAACTGTCCAAAGGAGAAAGAATAGGTAGGGATGATAGGATTTGAACCTGTGACATTTTGTACCCAAAACAAAAGCTACCAAGCTACATCTCTTTAAAGATTGTTGTACGTCCATTGTATAAAATCCATGTCTTGTTTTCCACATCCTTCTTTTTTGCTCTACCATCTCTATATAGATAGGTAGATAATTTTTTGTCATTTTCTTTTAGAGGCGACAAAATGGAATCTGCTGGATCATTGTACATATATATGCATTTTAGTTAGTATTCTAATTATAATTTCATTTCAAGCAAAACAAATAATCTTGAACTAAAATTCAAATATCGGGTTATCTATGATCTATGTATTAGACTATATATGTATTAAAATATACAATATAAATAAAGAATTGAAATAAATAAGAAAAAAAAAGACGAAGGAGGATTTTCAATGCGAGATATAAAACATATATCTCTCTGCTAACCACTCTATGGATTTGGGTCTTTAGCAGGTCTATTGATAGAAATTAATCGTTTATTTCCAGATGCCTTGTCTCTTTTTTTTCATCTTGATTGAATTTTTTATTGATCTGTGAATGAAGAAGATTTGAGATACAATTTACGTAACATGGCTCCAATTTCGCCTCCTTTTTCTTTTATTCTCAAAAAGAAAGAGAAAGAGTGTATCGAACCTCAGTCAAAATACAATGAATCTACGATAGAATTTTTGGGAAAATAAATGGAAATGTGGATCCAGTCTAGGGGCGGTTCCACGAAATTCTAACATAGAAAGAAGAAGAAGATATTGAGATTAGGATAGGAAGAATTCATAATTAGAAAAAATTGTATTAATTAATTATTATGATATTCTTAATATTATTCTATTAATGTATTCTATTAATGAATATGACTCTTTTTCTTTATAGTTATATTAATTAATAGTAATTTTTTTTAGATTATAGTACTTAGAAGTCATTCGAATTATCAGAATTAGAAAAAAAAAATTTACAAATTCCATTTCTAGTTAATAACTTTTATTAATATAGTTTATTAATATAGTTTATATAGTATAGATATAGAATATAGATTCTTTTTTCTTTTCTTTGGTTCGGATCAAAAAGAAAATGAAGAGAGTTCTAAAGTGAAGTCGATCCAAAATGAAAAGGAGGTTCATGGCCAAGGGTAAAGATATTAAAATTATAGTTATTTCGGAATGTACCTGTTGTGTTCTAAAGGATGTCAATAAAAAATCGCCGGGCATTTCTAGATATATTACTCAAAAGAATCGACACAATACACCCAATCGACTAGAATTTAGAAAATTTTGTCGCTATTGTCAAAAGTATACAATTCATGGGAAAATAAAGAAATAGATGTAACGGAATGCTTGTGTTATTTTACAAGTAGTGGGAAGACTAAGAACTTTACATCTTAACATATATAATACAAACCAAATCCTATTTTGGTCGAATCTTAATTAAATGAATAAAAAAAAGTATTCTATTTTATAGATTATTTTATAGATTACTTTCTATAGATATATAGAAGGAATAAACAAACCATGGATAAATCCGAACAACCTTTTCGTAAATCCAAGCGATCTTTTCGTAGACGTTTACCCCCAATCGGATCGGGGGATCGAATCGATTATAGAAACATGAGTTTAATTAGTCGATTTCTTAGTGAACAAGGAAAAATATTATCTAGACGGACAAATAGGTTAACTTTGAAACAACAACGATTAATTACTATTGCTATAAAACAAGCTCGTATTTTATCTTTTGTTACCTTTTCGTAATAATGAGAAACAATTGGAGAGAGTGGAGATCCCTAGAACTACTGGTCCTAGAACCAAAAATAAATAGATAGACTCTTCAAAAGTCCAATCGGAACTCAAGCTCATATTAATATGAATTTTTTGCTCAAAAAAACTAGAATCCAGATTTGATTCTTGCATTATAAACTCTAAAATTATAAATAAAGTAAAATGGGGAAGAAATCTTTTTTCTTGAAAGATGTTCGTTTATTCCTACTACTCAAATCTTCATTTCTTTTCTTCTATCTTCCCGAGTCCATTCTCCGGGAAATCCTGTTTCAATCATTCTTATTTCCTGTATAATAATTAAGATTCTTTTATTCCTTTATTTGATTTGTATTCTTTTTTTTTTTTTATTTTTGATTAATGATTTTCTTTGAAATAATATCAAAAAAATTCTTATTTGATAGGGCTATTTGAGTATTTTACGATTCAGAAGCAATTGTCTCTTGTATGCAGATTGTGTATGAATAACTATAGAATAGCCTATCCTCACGAGTTACCGCATTTATCCTAGTGATCCACAAACAATGAAAATCTCTCTTTTTCCTGCTCCTATTTCGATGAGAAGAAACCAAAGCTCTCATTCTTTGTTGAGTAGTTGTTCGAGTAAGTCTTGAATGAGCCCCTATAAAGGTTGATGCAAATAAACGAATCTTTTTTTGACGTCTATGAGCTGTATATCCTCGTTTAACTCTGGTCATTGAATCAAATGAAATTTTCTTGAATAACTAATTGATTTCTCTTCTTTCAGTCATCCTTTTCCTCCGGTCGATTAATAACAAAACGGATTCTTCCGATATATAAAATATAAATTCCAATGGCTTTTGCGACTATGACCTTCCCGATGATTTTTTTCTTTCTTCAAGGTAGGTATCTCTGGAAATAAGAAATTAAAATGCTACTAAATAAAAAAGAATAGTGGGTTTCTCATTTCTATGGTAACTTCTGAAACGGTGAGGTCCTCTCTATACACCGAGCCTCTTCTTTCATTTCATCGAATTTTATCGTGAACTTGTATAGTTCACACTCTTTGGCTCTACCCATTCATTTTCAATTAGAATTCTTTTTTCAATTCTAATTATAAAGTAATAGTCCTTTTCACAAAAAAGCTATCCATACAGTGATAGCATTTAATTCTGAAAGTTGGCTAGGTAGCTGACCCTGTTAGTCCATTTTTTTCAAGAAAAGGAATAGGAGCATAACCTTTTCCTCTGCTTAATGGATAACTATTTGTTACCAATGGAGAATTCCTTCTCATCTCAAATGGAGTGATTGGATTTTCACCAATAGAAACCATAAATTCATAACATAATTAAGTAGATTATAGATCTTCATTTTTAGATACTAGTCAATTAAAAGGCCGTCTTTCACTATATCTATCCTAATTCATTGGTAGTGGTCGTTGATACTGTAAAAAACTTTTACATTTTTCAAACTCATGATCTGAAATGAATGAGTCGCACATACAACCTAGTACATGTTCCTCGACGCTGAGGACATCCTCGAAGAGCGGGAGATTTCGTGACATTTCTTATTGGCTGTCGTGCGTTTCTAATAAGTTGTTTAATGGTTGGCATGGCGTGTCTATAGAATCTCATTCTAGATAGAATAGAGCGGGTTGGTTTAGATCGATCTTAACCTGATGGTTGATGATTATGAATGATTTCTATTCACACGGAAATTCCAATTTTTAAAAGGAATTCATATATTTATATGGAATCCCCAATATTATCATTTTCGACCGCTACAAGATCAATGATGCCATGAGCTTGGGCTTATGTTGCTGACATAAAAACATCCCTTTCCATATCTTCGAATATAACCCATAAAGGGTTGCCCGTTCTTTGTACATAAACTTTTGTGAGAGTTTCACGAAGCTTCAATAGTTCTTCTGCTTCCAGAATAAATTCCCCTGCTTGTGCCTCGTAAAAAGAACTAGCAGGTTGGTGAATCATAACCCTGATGATATTGATATAACATCATGAATGGTTCTTCTATCTATATATTGCACGATTGGGTTAAAGTATTAAAGTAAGGGGGAATCAAAAGAACAATAAAAAATAGAATTAAACAACCGTACGGGCATCTTTTGTACATTGCATACGGCTCTGCAATGGAATTTATCTTTTCGATAGAAGCTATTCTATCGAAAAGAATAAATAGAACCTATCCGATCCAAATAGTTAAATGATCCATTTACCACCCTTCCTTTCGTAGTAGTTAAAAAGATACTATGATGGTTCTGTTGCTTTATATATTTATCTCGTCTGTGGTTTAGCAATCCCAAAGTTTTTTTTGATAGGATCCAAGAAGGATCAAATGATTTTTTCCATTTTTTTAACTCTTTCTCTCATAACATAAAAATAAGAAAGAGACTTCTGGTGTGGAAGAATAATGGTTTGTGACGCTGAAATTGACTCTTGCTTGACACATAAAATCAAATTGGGAATAACCCTTCTTTCATACTACTATCTCGATACAAAATCTCATGTTAGAAAAAATAATAAAGGTTTGTTCATATATCGAATTGCCATGCTATTATTACTTATTCTTTATTTGATTCATATTCGATACAGCGAAGGCATAGTATTCTTTTTTTTTCAAATAAAAAACTCATTGGCAAGCGTGAGGGAATGCTAGACGTTTGGTAATTTCTCCTCCGACCAGAACGAAAGATCCCATTGAAGCGGCTAATCCCATACATATTGTATGTACATCCGGTGACACAAATTGCATAGTATCATAAATGGCTATTCCTGGTATTACCCATCCGCCTGGAGAATTTATAAACAAATAAAGATCCCTAGTATCATCTTCTATGCTGAGATATATCATGAGACCAACAAGTTGATTCGAGATCTCGCTATCAACCTCTTGGCCTAAAAAAAGTAATCTTTCTCGATGAAGTCGGTTGATTAGGGAAAAATTATATCCTTGAGGAACCGTACATGCACCTTTAGATGCATACGATTCAAAAGAATTGCGAAAAAAATCAATGTGTCGATTCCAATCCTATTTCTTTTTTTTAACATGAGTTTTGCTCTCCTTCCCCTTCCTTATATTCTATAATGTGGAAAATCAAAAAGAATTTTATGAACTTATTGAACTAACCTCTCATTGATGTATTGTTTCATCGAAATTCAAATTACGATGTCATTTTCTTGTTCCTGAATGGGCCCTTTCAATTCTTTTAGGTTCTTGTTCTACCTGGGGAAGATTTGTTGAATTCCATTTGAGCATATAGGTCAAATGATTCCAGTACCACTTCTTTTTTTTTTCAATTTTTCATACCTTTCCCAAAAATATTCGATGTATTCATCATACTACTCCATTGGTAGGCAGTTTAAAATTATCCCTATAGTAAGTCTAATAATAGTCTATGATACAAGCAGTAATCGTGTAATTCTTATATATTCTACAAAATAGATTCTCTTATAGTAAGTTATATTCTATTTCATTAATAATGAATTTAATAAATTATTAAGAATTTAATGAAATTTCTATTTTCTTTTTATATTCTTTATTTCATTACTACATTTACACTCCCATTCTATTACTTTTACTCTTACCATTTACAATTTGGTATTCTTTGAACGGAGCCTGGATACTTTCTTTTATCAGTCCAAGTAAACCATCAATTATTTTAATTGATAATATTGATTCCCAATAGGAATTATTGTGCTTCACGCTCCAAATTATTGATGGTTCAATAAATGAATATATATTTATTAGATTGGGCGAAATAGAGATACTCGATCGAGGGAGATAATGAAGAAATACCATATGACCAATCTGTCTGACAAGTCGCACTATACGTCAGCTGCATCTTCCTCTCCAGGACTCCGAAAAGGTACTTTTGGAACACCAAGGGCATTAAGATAAAGAAAAATGAAGTACTATATTTTACTTTAATATGGAAACGTAACAATGGTTTTATTGTCTTCATCATTTTTCTCTTTCTTTTCTATTCTTATATTCTATTTTTATATCTTTTAATCTTCTTTCTATTTAGAATCTTATTTAGATTCTATAAAATAGAATTTAATATTCTTATCTAGCTAGACTTATAGTATATATAAGTATATATATATATATATAGAACTGGAAGGTTCATAGAGGAATACAGAATGAATAAAGAAAGATTGTAACGAAGGGGATCGATGGGATCAGCCGATTGTTCGAATGATTTCGAATTCTAAAAAAGTATCTATGCATTTTTTCCCTAAAAATCCTCCCATTGCGTATTGGTACTTATTGGGTATAGAATAAGATCTGTTTCTATTTGTTCTTCTAAATAGAAAGAATTCTATTTCATTAAAAATAAAAAGAAGGGAATACAAATAAATATTAATCCTTTCCTATAAAAAATCTACCAAACAGGTGAAATACACGGTCTAGTCTTTTCCAATGCGATAAAGTTACATAATGTCTATTTCTTTTTCAGAAAGGGGTATTTACATGGGTTTTCCTTGGTATCGTGTTCATACCGTTGTATTGAATGATCCCGGTCGATTACTTTCTGTCCATATAATGCATACAGCTCTAGTTTCTGGTTGGGCCGGCTCGATGGCTCTATATGAATTAGCGGTTTTGATCCCTCTGACCCTGTTCTTGATCCAATGTGGAGACAAGGCATGTTCGTTATACCCTTCATGACTCGTTTAGAATAACCAATTCGTGGGGGGTTGGAATATATCGGGAGAACTATAATGAATCCGGGCATTTGGAGTTATGAAGGCGTGGCAGGAGCACATATTTTGTTTTCTGGCTTGTGCTTCTTGTCAGCTATCTGGCATTGGGTGTATTGGGACCTAGAAATATTCTGTGATGAACGTACGGGAAAACCTTCTTTGGATTTGCCCAAGATCTTTGGAATTCATTTATTTCTCTCAGGAGTTGCTTGCTTTGGCTTTGGTGCATTTCATGTAACAGGATTATATGGTCCTGGTATATGGGTGTCTGATCCTTATGGACTAACGGGAAAAGTACAATCTGTAAATCCAGCGTGGGGTGCGGAAGGTTTTGATCCTTTTGTTCCGGGGGGAATAGCTTCTCATCATATTGCAGCAGGTACATTGGGCATATTAGCGGGTCTATTCCATCTTAGTGTCCGTCCGCCTCAACGTTTATACAAAGGATTACGCATGGGTAATATTGAAACTGTGCTTTCCAGTATTGTATTGCTGTTTTTTGGCTGGAACTATGTGGTATGGTTCAGCAACTACTCCAATCATTATTTGGTCCCACTCATTATGTGGGATCAGGGTACTTCCAACAAGAAATATATCGAAGAGTTGGGGCCGGACTAGCCGAAAATTTGAGCTTATCGGAAGCTTGGTCTAAAATCCCCGAAAATTAGCTTTTACGATTACATTGGTAATAATCCGGCGAAAGGGGATTATTCAAAGCTCAATGGATAATGGGGATGGAATAGCTGTTGGGTGGTTGGGGCACCCCATCTTTAGAGATAAAGAAGGGCGTGAACTCTTTGTACGTCGTATGCCTACCTTTTTTGAAACATTTCCGGTAGTTTTGGTAGATGGAGACGGAATTGTGAGGGATGTTCCTTTTAGAAGGGCAGAATCCAAGTATAGTGTTGAACAAGTAGGGTAACTGTTGAATTCTGTGGTGGAGAACTCAATGGAGTCATTTATAGTGATCCTGCTACTGTGAAAAATATGCTAGACGTGCCCAATTAGGTGAGATTTTGAATTAGACCGGGCTACTTTGAAATCCGATGGTGTTTTTCGTAGTAGTCCGAGGGGTTGGTTCACTTTTGGGCATGCTACGTTTGCTTTGCTTTTCTTTTCGGACACATTTGGCACGGCGAACCTTGTTCAGAGATGTTTTGCCGGTATTGATCCAGATTTGGATGCTCAAGTGGAATTTGGAGCATTCCAAAAACTTGGAGATCCAACTACAAGGAGACAAGTAGTCTGATACAAAATTCCTTTGCCATCTTTTGCCTCTATTTTTTTTTATTCTAGTATTTAGATATTTCATTATATTTCATATATTTATCTTTTTTTCTATATTTTTATGTATAAATAGAATAATTATGTATAAATAGAATAATATAGAAAAATTCGAAATAGAATATAATCGAATAGTAATAAGATATGAATGACTATATCTATATATACATACTATATAGATAGTAATAGTTAGTAATAGTAAATTGTAAATCTCAAATTTGAATTTCTTTAGTAAATAATCCAAAATGAATAGGTGTGGAAGCTATAATTGTAAACCACGATCGAATCTATGGAAGCATTGGTTTATATATTCCTCTTAGTTTCGACTTTAGGGATAATTTTTTCGCTATCTTTTTTCGAGAACCACCTAAAGTTCCAACTAAAAAAATGAAATGATTTTTCATTATTTCCATTGAAGTAATGAGCCCCCATATTAATATTGGAGCTCATTACTTCAACTAGTCCCCATGTTCTTCGAAGGGATCTCTTAATTTTTGAGAGGGTTGCCCAAAAGCGGTATATAAGGCATACCCAGTAAAGCTTACAAGTAAACCGGATATGGAGATGGCGACTAGGGTTGCTGTTTCCATTTTTCGATAATTTCAAGATCACAAAGGATCACGATAATGTTGTTTATTTACAACTACAACGGAATGGTATACAAAGTCAACAGATTTAAACCCATGATGAAAGAGGATTTATGGCTACAAAAACCGTTGAGAGTAGTTCTAGATCTGGGCCAAGATCAACTGGCGTAGGGAGTTTATTGAAACCATTGAATTCGGAATATGGAAAAGTAGCTCCAGGGTGGGGGACTACACCACTTATGGGAGTTGCAATGGCTCTATTTGCAATATTTCTATCTATTATTTTAGAAATTTATAATTCATCTGTTTTACTGGATGGAATTTCAATTAATTAGTTCATAAAAACTAGTAAGTCCTAGTGTTTCAATCCAAAAGATTTTACTTATACTTACTTAATGCTTAAGATACTTAATACTTCAACTTAAGATTACCTAAGACTTGGATTTATAGACCATTCTGGTAGTTCGATCGTGAAATTTATTTGTTTCGATATTTCATTTCCGGAATATGAGCGTGTGACTTGTTATAATTGATCCTATTGATAATACAGAGAATGGACCTGTCATCTCTATCAAGATGATTCTACCTCGTCAGATATTTATTCTAGTCTCTGGAGCACGGACTATATAGAATAGATCAAGAAAAGAAATAGTTGAACTATGATTCATACCTATTATTCAGACCTCGCAACCGGATTAAAAAAAAAAAATGGAAATAGGGAAATAGGTCTTTTCTAAATCAAACAATTTTTTCCTTCATACTTCCGAAAGAAACCTCTTTCTCTAGATTTTGTTGAGTTATTACATTCATTGAAGAAGTGATGATCAAATGGTTTTTACTCAGAAATCCTTTGAGTTTAGCTTTGGTTTTCTTAAATCATCGTGGTTCTAGTATGAATCTGAGGTTTCAATTGATTCATAGGGTCTCAACAAGAGAATTCCTATCAAAAAAAAAAAGATAGGGAAGAGAAGATTCAAGAGGCCTGTCATGATTAACATAAAGAAAGATAGATGAGCCAACTTGATATTGTATTTCTTGGCATTATCATCACAAAGAAGAGATACGGATTTTTCTTACTTCGTATCTTTGGGTCAAATCGAGTCAAGTGGCTAAGCCACAAGAAGTTTGAAACTCTCTATTCCATATCCGTTGAAACCAGTATTTGTGTGTTTGGCAGCTACGAGATGAAATTTTCATATACGGCTCTAAGAGGGGGAGTCTTTCTTGGTTTACCTATCTCAATAAAGTATATGATTGGTTCGAGGAACGTCTCGAGATTCAAGCGATTGCAGATGATATAACTAGTAAATATGTTCCTCCTCATGTCAATATATTTTATTGTTTTGGGGGGATTACGCTGACTTGTTTTTTAGTACAAGTAGCTACGGGTTTTGCTATGACCTTTTACTATCGTCCAACTGTTACAGAGGCTTTTTCCTCTGTTCAATACATAAGGCCAACTTTGGTTGGTTAATTCGATCAGTTCATCGATGGTCAGCAAGTATGATGGTTCTAATGATGATCTTGATGATTTTGTGTGTATCACGTATTTCGTATCTTATGGGGTTTTAAAACCCCAGAATTAACAGGTTACAGGTAGTTCTGGCTGTATTGACCGCATCTTTTGGCGTAACTGGTTATTCCTTACCTCGGGACCAAATTGGCTATTGGGCAGTAAAAATTGTAACAGGCGTACCTGAAGCTATTCCTATAATAGGATCACCTTTGGTAGAATTCTTACGTGGAAGTGCTAGTGTGGGCCAGTCCACTTTGACTCGTTTTATAGTTTACATACTTTTGTATTGCCTCTTCTTACTGCCGTATTTATGTTAATGCACTTTCCAATGATACGTAAGCAAGGTATTTCGGGTCCTTTATAGAGAAGGCAGATCATAGATATTTGTAATTTATTATATAGGGGAGGAACAAGAGTCTTTTATTGCTACAAATATGTATTATTGAAAAATAAGGCATGTTATTTGGATACTTGTATTCAATTCTGAAGTATTTTTTATTTGATACGAATCGAATAGTTGAACTATATTTTCCTAAAAGGGGATGGATTATGGGAGTGTGTGACTTGAACTATTGATTGGTCCATGCAGATCTATGATTTTATCCGCCAAGTTGGAATTCACAACCCAACGTGTCTCCACATCCAACCATCATGTCAGTCCCTTTATGTAGCATAGGATAGGCCGGTTTTAACTTGAGGAGAATATTTTCTATGATCATACCCGAATCATGTCATACATGAAAAGGCTCCGTAAGATCCCTAGAATAAGTGATGTGGAATGATCCAATGTTCTATTTATTTACTTTGTTTGATTTTTTTTTTTTTTTTAGTAATTTTTTAGTAATCTTAGTAATTTTTTTATAGTATGTAGATGCATTCATTTCCTTTGCATCGACCCTGATCTATTATACTATCGGAGTTAAATAAGGGATCTAAGGAAGAACAGGGGCTAGACTTTATTAGTAACAAGTAAAAACTTTGTATTTTGTTTATGTAATACAATCGAAATGTTGTGAGGATAAATACCAACCAAAAGATATGAGACAATCCAAAAGGCACTTGATCATGATCAAATTTGTAAGCCGACTTGGATATTGAGCATTTCCCTGTTGCCAAAACTAAATTATTTGCAATGAATAATGAATCATTGAAACTCGAGAAAATGGAATTTGATAAATAGTTTATTACATAGAGTCATTCTACATTATATATGTAGATATGTATAAAATATAGGTTTTCTATGGACCTATTTATGTTCTATGGATCTATTTCTGTGATTCTTTTGATTCTTGCTCGAGCCGGATGATAAAAAATTATCATGTCCGGTTCTTTTGGGGGATGGATCCACAAGAGTTAACCTATCCAAATAACAAAGAAACCTGATTTGAATGATCCTGTATTAAGAGCTAAATTGGCTAAAGGGATGGGACATAATTATTATGGAGAACCCGCATGGCCCAATGATCTTTATATATCTTTCCAGTAGTAATCCTAGGCACTATTGCATGTAGTGTGGGTTTAGCAGTTCTAGAGCCGTCAATGATAGGTGAACCGGCGGATCCGTTTGCAACTCCGTTGGAAATATTACCCGAATGGTACTTCTTTCCCGTATTTCAAATACTTCGCACCCAATAAATTATTGGGTGTTATTTTAATGGTTTCAGTACCAATAGGATTATTGACAGTACCTTTTTGGAGAATGTCAATAAATTCCAAAATCCATTTCGTCGTCCAGTAGCTACAACAGTATTTTTGATCGGTACCGCAGTAGCTCTTTGGTTAGGTATTGGAGCAACTTTACCTCGATAAATCCCTCACTTTAGGTCTTTTTCAAAGTTAAATACCACGACATAGGTATCTAAGGAAGATCCTCTTCTGGATCTTCCCTAGATACCTCAATCTTATTATGTATCTATTCTGCAAATATATGGACCGTGTCGGAGATTCAAAACTTATTCTATTATTTATTTTTTTATTTATAATTCTAAAAACTAAAAAATTCCAATGGATTTAAAATGAAAACTTTTTCTTAGGTAAATTGATTGCAAAATGCTTCTGTAGAGTGCCCAATATCTTTTTTATATCTTCTATGCGAAAATATTCCATTTTCATAAGATCTTCTTGACTGTGATTCAAAAGGTCCAATAATGTATGTATATTGGACCTTTTGAGACAATTATAGGTCCTGGAAGACAATTCTGATTGGTCAGTAAAAATGCATGTCAATGGAATTCCTTTTTAATTTTTCTTGAGATTAGTGAATCTATCTTGAAAGGAAAAAAAAGGGTATATTCCATCTATTTTCATTTTCCTCTAAATTCATGTACTCTTCCTCTGCATGTAGAAAAGGAATCAATAAATCAATCAAATTACGAGAAGCTTCATAAAGTGCTTCTTTAGAGTTAAACTTCCATTCGTCCATATTTCTAGAAAGAGTATCTCTTGTTTTCATTCCCAGTCCCATAAGAATGAATACTATGATTTGCATTTCGAACAGGCATAGATACAATATCTATAGGATAACTTCCATCGTGAGATTCATTTGTGGATTTCATATGATATCCACGATCTCTCTTGATTTGTAATTCAATACACAAATCAATTGGTTCTGTCAGGTTAGCTATATGCTGTGTCGTGTCAACTATTTGTACAGAAGGTGGTGAGATAATATCTTGAGCTGTTATGTATTTAGGTCCCCTGACGCAAATGGATGCGCCCCTAACTCCATAGAGATTACTTTTCAATACAATCTCTTTCAAATTTATTAAAATCTCATGTACTGATTCTTCAATACCCTCTATCGTAGAATATTCATGCAGAACATTTTCAGATGTTGCACGTGTGATACATGTTCCTTCTATTTCTCCAAGTAAAGCCCTTCGCATGGCAATACCTATGGTATTGGCTTGACCTTTCATAAGCGGGGACAGAACAAAACGACCATAATAAAGACGCTTGCTGTCTACTCTTGATTCAACACATTTCCACTTTAGTGTTCGAGTGGATCCTGCTACTTCTTCTCGAACCATACTATTATTTTTCTTTTATTTATGATTATTGGATCAGATCATTGAATCATTTATTTCTCTTGGAATCTCTTGAATTATTATTTCTACACACGTCTTTTTTTTAGGGGCGACATCCATTATGCGGCATGGGTGTTACATCACGTACGAAACTTAATAGCATCCCATTTCTCCGAATGGCTCGTAATGCCGCATCTCTTCCGAGACCTGGACCCTTTATCATAACTTCTGCTCGTTGCATACCCTGATCAACTAATGTACGAATAGCATTAAATGCCAAAGCTTGAGCAGCATAGGGTGTTCCTTTTCTTGTGCCTCTGAATCCAGAAGTACCTGCGGAAGCCCAAGAAACCACCTGACCTCATACATCTGTAACAGTTACAATAGTATTGTTGAAACTCGCTTGAACATGAATAACTCCTTTTGGTATTCTACGTTCATTCTTTTTTGAACCAATACGTGCATTCTTACGTAAACCAATTTTTGCTATAGGTTTTGTCATATTTTATTAGATCATATTCATAAGAATAAAATAAAAAGAAAGAAGAATCAGAAAGATACGGGGATAGCTATTTAATATAAAAACGAATCCTTTCTTTTTACATGTACATGATGTACATGGGTTTTTCTTTTAAAAAGTTCTTGATTTAGAACTTGAGAAGGATTACCCTGTCTCTGTTTATGTCTCAGATTGGAACAAATGACTATAATTCGACCCCTACGAATCAAACGACATTTTTCACAAATTTTACGAACAGAAGCCCTTATTTTCATATTTATCATTCCTTATTTTCATTCTGAATCTATTTTTTTTGAAACAAAAATTAGTTTATTGCATTTTGAACTTCGAATTATATCCCTACGAAAAGGATGTTTCAAAGAATGATCTAATCGTTCGAATCTTTTTTGCGAAGTCTATAAATTATACGTCCCTGGTTGAATCATAACGACTCATTTCGATTTTAACTCTATCTCCGGGTAGTATACGTATAAAACTGCGTATTCTCCCTGAAATATAACCTAGAATTAGATCTTCATTATCTAATCGAACTCGGAACATACCGTTGGGAAGTGATTCAGTAATTAAACCCTCATGAATCAATTTTTGTTCTTTCATTCCAGGAACCCCTTTAAGTATTAATTAATAGAGGAAGAGTTCTATAATTCACTTCTCCTCTCTCTTTTACAAATAGTAAGTTCAAGAGAAAATTAGGGTACCCCAGGAGAATCACCATATATAACACAAAATTTCTCCTCCAATTTTTTCTAGTCGAGCTTCTCGATCTGTCATTATACCTCGAGAAAAATTACAATTCCCATTCCACCTAAAATTTTAGGAATTCGTTGATAGTTGGAATAGATTCGTAGACCGGGTCGGATACGTTTTAATTTTATTTTATTCCCTTTCCTAGTCTTTCTATGTCGTAAGGTTGAAACCAAGAAATTTTTTTGACTTTCTTGATGTTTTCGAACGTTTTCAATAAAACCTTCTCGTAAAGTATTTTCACAATGTTTTTAGTGATATTAGTAGATACTATTTGAACTCTTCCTTTTTGATCTATGTCAGCATTTCTTATAGAAGTTATTATATCGGCAATAATGTCCCTACCCATGATGAACTATAGTTATTGGTGCCTTCTAATTTTGATATAATCAACATGCTTCTTTTTTGTTTTATTTTTTATTAAATTTTTTTATTATTTCATTATTAAAATTTCTAAGAAATTTAAAGTATATACATGAGACACAATCTATTAATCAGATCTATTTCAGATATTTGAATATTCTATATATAGAATATAGATAGGATATATCCTATTTTCATCTATAAGAATCTATAAGACCTCGGGTGCTAATGAAACTATTTTAGTAAAATTCAACTGTCGCAATTCTCGAGCAACCGCACCAAAGATTCGAGTTCCTTTTGGATTTCCTTCTTGATCAATGATAACCGCTGCATTGTCATCATATCGTATTATCATGCCGTTGTCACGTTTGAGTTCTTTACACGTGCGTACAATCACAGCTCTAATTATTTCTGATCTTTCTAGAGGCATGTTGGGCACTGCTTCTTTGATTACAGCAACAATAACATCGCCAATATGAGCATATCGGTGATTACCAGTTCCTATGATTCGAATACACATCAATTCTTGAGCTCCACTGTTATCCGCTACATTCAAAAGGGTCTGAGGTTGAATCATATCATTTTTATTTTAATCTCTTATTTTTTATTTTAATCTCTTATTTAAATGCAAGGGATAATGAAAAAAAAAAAGAAATATTGTCTGTCTAGAGATAAAGAAATCCGTAGTTATTTTTCATTATCCATACTCCTTCTTCTTTTACTTTTGTTTACCTATCCTGAAATAACAAATTGAGTTCGTATAGGCATTTTGCATGATGCTATTTTCATAGCAGCTTTGGCTACAGTTTCTGATACTCCACTAATTTCATAAAGTATTCTCGGTTTAACAACGGATACCCAATATTCGGGGGATCCCTTTCCCGAACCCATACGTGTTTCTGTAGGTCTCACAGTAACAGGTTTGTCGGGAAAGATACGTACCCATATCTTTCCACCACCGCGCATATCATGTCATTGCTCTTCGCCCTGCTTCTATTTGTCTAGCTGTGATCCAAGCAGGTTCAAGTGCCTGAAGAGCGTATCTGCCAAAAAAAATTTGATTGCCTCAGCAAGATATTCCCTTCATTCGACCTCTATGTTGTTTACGAAATCTGGTTCTTTTGGGGTTATAGTTGATGGTTGTTTCTGAATTCCATCTCTACTGCAAAACCGGACATGAGAGTTTCTTCTCATCCAGCTCCTCACGAATGAAATGATTCAATAATGATTCATATTAAATATTATATATACACAATATACACATGTATTTCTGTATTTCATTCTATCAAAATAAAGAATATACTAATTTTTTTATTGAATTTTTGGATTTGTTACATGGTAACTTTTATATATAACTAGGTGTGTTTTTCTATTTTATTTTATCTTTTTATTTTATCAAAATTTCTAATAAAAGAAATTCTGAAATTAAAGAAAAATAAAGAAAGGTTTTTGCGGCGAATATTGACTCTTTCCTCCTTCATTTGTAGGGTCAATTCAATTCATGACCATTCAGAATAAATATATTTTTTTGGTTCATTACGCCATCCTACCCAATGAATCATTAGGATTGATTCGTTTTCAAGAAAATCCTATGTAATCACGGGTTCCATCGTTCCCATAGCTTCTCTATTAATGCTTAGGCTTTGAACTCTGCAATGGAGCTCTCAACAAAATTTGTTATTTGTTTGCGAGTTAATCTCCTCAGTTTTTCTTAACCCGAAGCTCGATTCAATTATTCTCTATTTTCTATTATTTAGATTATTATTATTTTAATTTCATTTATTTAATTTATTTTCTTCTATAGTTTCTATTTTTATTTCATTTATTTCTTATTCTATTGTATTTGTATTTGATATTTTTATTTTATTATTTTATTATATATTGATATATATTGATGTTGATGCTTTATAACACTGCCTTTTTTTTTTTTTTTTATGAGTTAATTCTTCATAAACCATACATATGGGAATCATATATCATTGATATCTTTATTCTCTCTTTCTATCATCCTTCCATTTTTCCACATCCCCCTTTTTTTTTTCACAATTCAATCAGATTTCTTTTTATTAAAAAAAAGAATTTCAGTTGCTACAACTATATGATCGATTCATATAGTGTCTGTTTCTTGGGATCTCGACAATACGAAGCAATAAGTTGGTTTTTAATTTTGAGTTTCTTGAGTTTTGATAGTTACTAAGTTTATAGTCGGGTCAGACTGTTTCTTTTTTTTTTCAATCTAAATTCTAAACTCTAAAGAAAAAACTAACGAGTCACACACTGAGCATAGCAATTATAATAAAATCTAAATGAAATCAAAGGGTAAATCAAATTTTTATTCAACCTTATAGAATTATAATTGTTTGTTTTTCTTTGATTAATTGATTAAAAAAATAAGAAAAGAGTTTCTAAATCTTTTTATCGATGAGCAGAATGGCGAGATAAAGAAAGGTCCATTATTCTTATTTTCTTATTCTTGGTTTACAAATATCCAAATTTTGATGCCTAAGACTCCATAGATAGTTCTAATTGTATAGGAACAGTGATCAATTTTAGCGCGAATTGTTTGTAAGGGAACCCTGCCTTCTCTGATCCATTCGACACGTGCAATCTCTTTCCGTCGATACGTCCTGCAATTTGCACTTGAATTCCTTTTGTATCCGTTTGTTCAGTTAATTCAATAGCTTTTTTCATTGCCTTTCGAAATGAGACTCTATTTTTTAATTGTAAAGCTATATATTCTGCAAGAATATTAGGTTGTCCATAAGGCTTTTCAATTCTTGTGATAGCAATATTGAGTCTCCGGTTTACAGAATGAAACTTTTTTTGTACATTCATCTGTAATTCTTCGACTCCCGTGTCCGTCCTTCTATTAATAAGTTGGGAAATCCAATGTAGATTATGACCTGAATCAAATCTATTCTTTTTTGAATTACTATACGGGCAATTCCTTCGAAACCTGAGGATATTTTCTTATTTTTTTTTACATAGTCCTTAATACAATTCCGTATTCTTTCATCTTCTTGTAGACCCATGGAAAAATTCTTTGATTTTGCGAACCAAAAAGAATGATGACTTTGAGTTGTTCCAAGTCTGAAACCAAGTGGATTTATTTTTTGTCCCATATTTTTATATTCTTTTCCATCCATTTTTTCTAAATAGGAATCTAAATTTTAGATTTTAAAGAAATCTTTATATGACAAGTGGTTTTTTTATCAGATAACTACGTCCTCGAGCCCGGGTTTTAACTTTTTTACAATAGCACCTCTATTCAGCTTTACTAATAAATAAATCAGCTTCATTTAAACCCATATTATGACTAGCATTTGCTGCTGCAGAATAAACTAATTTTAAAATTGGATAAGATGCCCAATAAGGCATTAGTTCCAGTATCATGAGTGTTTCCTCATAAGAACGTCCCCGAATCTGATCAATTACTACTTTCGTGCTTGAACAGAATTTTATATATATATATCCGAATTCTCGTTCTTCTCGTTCTTTATCATAAAAGTTCTCCCCCGCCAATGAATGATAAGTGCCTAGGTGAAGCATAGTATAAGATAAGTCAGAAAAGTCTAAGTCTTATGAAAAGAAAATAAATATACCTCTACTCTTACTATAAGATAAAGACTCTTAAGATATAAGATAAGGCTTTTCACATGAATACTTAGTAGAACGACTAACGACGAGATTTATTATCGTTTCTCGCGTGTCTCACGAAAGTGAGAGTAGGTGCAAATTCTCCCAATTTGTGACCGACCATACGATCTGTGATATAAATAGGTAAATGTTCCTTTCCATTATGAATAGCGATTGTATGGCCAATCATTGTGGGTATAATGGTAGATGCCCGAGACCAAGTCACTATGATTTCTTTCTCCTCCCTCCTGTTGAGTTTTTCAATTCTTCCCGATAAATGATTAGCTACAAAAGGATTTTTTTTGAGTGAACGTGTCACGGCTGATGACTTACCTTTTTTACATTTTGAAATTGGCATTCTATGTCCAATATCTCGATCTTAATCTTAAGTATAATGATGAATGGAAAAAGAGAAAATCCTTTAGCTAGATAAGGGAAGGGGCGGATGTAGCCAAGTGGATCAAGGCAGTGGATTGTGAATCCACCATGCGTGAGTTCAATTCCGTCGTCATCATATTATTTCCAATTCCAAAATTCGATTTTCAATGTTCCTATTTACGGCGACGAAGAATAAAACTATCACTATATTTGTTCCTTTTCCTACTTCTTCTTCCAAGCGCAGGATAACCCCAAGGGGTTGTGGGTTTTTTCTACCAATTGGGGCTCTCCTTCATGGGGATGGTTACAGGGTTCATAACTACTCCTCTTACTATAGGACGCTTACCTAGCCAACACTTAGATCCGGCTCTACTCAAACTTATTTAGTTCACCCCAACTTTACCCACTTGTCTGACTATTGCTAAGCAGGTTTTGGATATCAAACAGACCTCCCTAGATGGTAATCTTAATGTGGCTGATTTACCCTCTTTTGCAATCAGTTTTGCTACAGCGCCTGCTGCTCTAGCTAATTGTCCACCCTTTCCAAGTGTGATTTCTATGTTATGTATGGCCGTGCCTATATCGGTTGAAGTAGATTCTTCTTTTTATCAATCAAAACCCCTTCCCAAACTGTACAAGCTTCTTCCAAAGCATTTTCTAGATGTATATGATGATATCTAGACAGATGGATCTTATATGAATCGTATGATGAAGTACCACATGAGTGGATATATAGGAATCCAAATCTGCCGAATCACTTATGTTATGATCTTCTACATCCTAGGTCTCCTCATTCCGTCATCTGGCTTATGTTCTTCATGTAGCATTCAGACCAGATGACTCTGTCGATACTTGCATATTACGCGTAGGAGACATCTCTATTTTTCCCCGGGGGGTCTTTCTAATTACCACTGCTTAGCTTTCAATTCGCCTCTGACCATCAAATGAAATGTGAATAACCCGTCCTCCTCTCTTTGAAACAAGGGGCGCTTCCGGTTCTGTGCGCGCTTCAAACAATTTTGTCTTCTCCATATTACCATATCTCTAGAGTCAATAATTTTCTATGAGGAACTACTGAACTCAATCACTTGCTGCCGTTACTCAACAGTTTTCTGTTGAGGTCTATCCCGTAGAGGTACTCCAATTGGATCAGTGATCGATTTCTAGGTTTCGTCATAAACCTAATTGGTTACTTCCAATTACGTAAATCAATAGTTCAAACCGCACTCAAAGGTAGGGCATTTCCCATTGATATAGGAACTTCTGTACCAGAAACAATGGTATCTCCAATTATAGCCCCTCTGGGATGTAAAATATATCTCTTCTCACCATCCCCATAGTGTATGAGACAAATGTATGCATTTCGATTAGGGTCATATTCTATGGTTACGATTCTACCAGATATCCCTTTTCATTCCGTCGAAAGTCGATTTTACGGTATAGACGCTTATGACCTCCCCCTCTATGCCCTGCGGTAATGATCCCTCTGGCATTGACCTTTACCACAACGATGCTGTCCATAGATCAAATTATTTCGTGGATTGGATTTCACTTGACTGTCTACGGCTCCATTGTGTGCTCGGGGTAGAAGTTTTGTATAAATGTATTGCCGTGTTATTAAGTCTTTTGCTTTAAGTTCTTTTCTCTATAAGAGGTGGAATAGAATAACCCGGTTGAAGCTGATCATACGTCTGTAATGCATTGTATGTCCCATAATAGGTCCCATCCCATCCTTTACCCTTTCCCGGGAGTCGATGACTATTCATAGCTCTTACCTTGACACCAAAGAAGAGTTCGACCCAATGCTTTATTTCTGTCCTAGTTGATCCTGATTCGACACATTAGAAGTATATTGATTGTTCCCCAATAACCGAATACTTTTTTTCTGTAAATACTGCATATTTGATTCCATCCATAAATCCATTTTCTTCCCTATGAGTTCCAGTATCGATAAGAATTCTAGTTCTTACTGTTCATATATGGTATGAATATACCATACCAATTCTATGTATGGATGATGAGATTCCATTGATACAGAGCCAATTCCAATAGACTTATTGAATGTTCCCATTGGCGTGCATCCAGCAGGAATTGAACCTACGAATTTGCCAATTATGAGTTGGGCGCTTTAACCATTCAGCCATGGATGCTTAACAGGGATCATCGTACATCGTGAATAACCAAATTCCAATTGAAATGAAATCTTTAGAGGAATCAATGAAACGACATCAATTCAAATCCTGGATATTCGAATTGAGAGAGATATTGAGAGAGATCAAGAATTCTCACTATTTCTTAGATTCATGGATCAAATTCGATTCGGAGGGATCTTTCACTCACATTTTTTTCCACCAAGAACGTTTTATGAAACTCTTTGACCCCCGAATTTGGAGTATCCTACTTTCACGTGATTCACAGGGTGCAACAAGCAATCGATATTTCACGATCAAAGGTGTAGTACTGCTTGTAGTAGTGGTCCTTATATCTCGTATTAACAATCGAAAGATGGTCGAAAGAAAAAATCTCTATTTGATGGGGCTTCTTCCTATACCTATGAATTCCATTGGACCCAGAAAGGAGACATTGGAAGAATCTTTTTGGTCTTCCAATAGAAATAGGTTGATTGTTTCCTCCTGTATCTTCCAAAAGGGAAAAAGATTTCTGAGAGTTGTTTCATGGATCCGCAAGAGAGTACTTGGGTTATCCCAATAAAGAAAAAGCGTATCATGCCTGAATCTAACCGGGGTTCGCGGTGGTGGAGGAACCGGATCAGGAAAAATAAGGATTCTAGTTGTCAGATATCTAAGGAAACCGTAGCTGGAATTGAGATCTCATTCAAAGAGAAAGATAGCAAATATCTGGAGTTTCTTTTTTTATCCTATACGGATGATCCGATCCGCAAGGACCATGATTGGGAATTTTTTGATCGTCTTTCTCCGAGGAAGAAACGAAACATAATCAACTTGAATTCGGGACAGCTATTCAAAATCTTAGGGAAAGACTTGATTTGTTATCTCATGTCTGCTTTTCGTGAAAAAAGACCAATTCAGGGGGAGAGTTTCTTCAAACAACAAGGAGCTGGGGCAACTATGCAATCCAATGATATTGAGCATGTTTCCCATCTCTTCTCGAGAAACAAGTGGGGTATTTCTTTGCAAAATTGTGCTCAATTTCATATGTGGCAATTCCGCCAAGATCTCTTCGTTAGTTGGGGGAAGAATCAGCACGAATCGGTTTTTTGGAGGAACGTCTCGAGAGAGAATTGGATTTGGTTAGACAATGTGTGGTTGGTAAACAAGGATCGGTTTTTTAGCAAGGTACGGAATGTATTGTCAAATATTCAATATGATTCCACAAGGTCTATTTTCGTTCAAGTAACGGATTCTAGCCAATGGAAAGGATCTTCTTCTGATCAATCCAGAGATTCTTTCGATTCCGATTCCGTTATAAATGAGAATTCAGAATATCACACATTGATCGATCAAACAGAGATTCAGCAACTAAAAGAGAGATCGATTCTTTGGGATCCTTCCTTTCTTCAAACGGAACGAACAGAGATAGAATCAGATCGATTCCCGAAATGCCTTTTTGGATCTTCCTCCATGTCCTGGCTATTCACGGAACCTGAGAAGCGGATGAATAATCATCTGCTTCCGGAAGAAATCGAAGAATTTCTTGGGAATCCTACAAGATCCATTCGTTCTTTTTCTCTGACAGATGGTCAGAACTTCATCTGGGTTCGAATCCTACGAGAGGTCCACTAGAGATCATAAATTGTTGAAGAAAAACAAGATGTTTCTTTTGTCCCTTCCAGGCGAGGAAAATAAAGAAATGGTTGATATATTCAAGATAATTACGTATTTACAAGATACCGTCTCAATTCATCCTTCGGAACCATATCACATCCCGGATCTGGTTCCGAAGGATGAACCGGATATGGACAGCTCCAATAAGATTTCATTCTTGAACAAAAATCCATTTTTTGATTTCTTTCATCTATTCCATGACCGGAACAAAGGGGGATACGCGTTACGCCACGATTTTTTTGAATCAGAAGAGAGATTCCCAGAAATGGCGGATCTATTCACTCTATCAATAACCGAGCCGGATCTGGTGTTTCGTAGGGGATTTGCCTTTTCTATTGATTCCTACGGGTTGGATCAAAAAAAATTCTTGAATGAGGTATTCAACTCCAGAGATGAATCGAAAAAGAAATCATTATTGGTTCTACTTCCTCTTTTTATGAGGAGAATGAATCTTTTTCTTGAAGGATCAGAAAAAAATTGGTCTAGATCTATTGCAGGAATGAGTTGGGATCAAACTAAAAACAACGGTATTTGCTAGCAACAACATAATGGAGGCAGTCAATCAATATAGATTGATCCGAAATCTGATTCAAATCCAATATAGCACCTATGGGTACATAAGAAATGTATCGAATCGATTCTTTTTAATGAATAGATCCGATCGCAACTTCGAATATGGAATTCAAAGGGATCAGATAGGAAATGATACTCTGAATCATATAACTATAATGAAATATACGATCAACCAACATTTATCGAATTTGAAAAGAGTCAGAAGAAATGGTTTGATCCTCTTATTTCTCGAACTGAGAGATCCATGAATCGGGATCCTGATGCATATAGATACAAATGGTCCAATGGGAGCAAGAATTTCCAGGAACATTTGGAACATTTCGTTTCTGAACAGAAGAATCCTTTTCAAGTAGTGCAAGTAGTGTTCGATCGATTACGTATTAATCAATATTCGATTGATTGGTCCGAGGCTATCGACAAAGAAGATTTGTATAAGCCACTTCGTTTCTTTTGTCCAAGTCACTTCTCTTTTTCTTTGTGAGTATCGGGAATATCCCCATTCATAGGTCCGAGATCCACATCTATGAATTGAAAGGTCCGAATGATCAACTCTACAATCAGTTGTTAGAATCCATAGGTGTTCAAATCGTTCATTTGAAGAAATTGAAACCCTTCTTATTGGATGATCATGATACTTCCCAAAGACCGAAATTCTTGATCAATGGAGGAACAATATTACCATTTTTGTTCAAAAAGATACCAAAGCGGGTGATTGACTCATTCCATACTAGAAAGAATCGCAGGAAATCCTTTGATAACACGGATTCCTATTTCTCAATGATATCCCACGATCGAGACAATTGGCTGAATCCCGTGAAACCATTTCATAGAAGTTCTTTGATATCTTCTTTTTATAAAGCAAATCGACTTCGATTCTTGAATGATCCACATCACTTCTGGTTCTATTGTAACAAAAGATTCCCCTTTGATGTGGAAAAGACCCGTATCAATAATTATGATCTTACATATGGACAATTCCTCAATATCTTGTCCATTCGCAACAAAATCTTTTCTTTGTGCGTGGGTAAAAAAAAATATCTCTTTTTGGAGAGAGAGACTATTTCACCAATCGAGTCGCAGGTATCTGACATCTTCATACCTAACGATTTCCCACAAAGTGGTGATGAAACGTATAACTTGTACAAATCGTACAAATCTTTCCATTTTCCAATTCGATCCGATCCATTCGTTCGTGGAGCTATTTACTCGATCGCAGACATTTCTTCAACACCTCTAACAGAGGAACAAATAGTCAATTTGGAAAAAACTTATTGTCAGCCTCTTTCAGATATGAATCTATTGCATCAGTATCTCAGTTTCAGCTCAAACATGGGCTTGATTCACACTCCATGTTCTGAGAAGTATTTACCATTTGAAAAGAGGAAAAAAATAGATTCTTCGTCTAAAGAAATGCGTTGAGAAAGGGCAGATGTATAGAACCTTTCAACAAGATAGTGTCTCAAAATGGAATCTGTTCCAAACATATATGTCATGGTTCCTTACTTCGACAAGGTACAAATATCTCAATTTTACCCTTTTAGATACTCTTTCAGACCCATTGCCGATACTGAGTAGTAGTAAAAAATTTGTATCCATTTTTCATGATATGGTGCATGGATCAAATATATCACGGACAATTCCTCAGAAGATTCTTCCACAATGGACTCTGATAAGTGAGATTTCGAGTCAATGTTTACAGAATCTTCTTCTGTCCGACGAAATGATTCATCGAAATAATGAGTCACCCGTTCCATTGATACGGACACATCTGAGATCAACAAATGCTCGGGAGTTCCTCTATTCCATCTTTTTACTTCTTCTTGTTGCTGGATATCTCGTTCGTATACATCTTCTCTTTGTTTCCCGAGCCTCTAGTGAGTTACAGACAGAGTTAGAAAAGATCAAATCTTTGATGATTCCATCATACATGATGGAATCTCGAAAACTTCTGGATAGGTATCCTACATCTGAAATGAATTTTTCTGGTTAAAGAATCTCTTTCTAGTTGTTCTGGAACAATTAGGGAGATTCTCTGGAAGAAATACGGGGTTCTGCTTCTGGTGGCAACATGCTATTGGGTGGTGGTCCCGCTTATGGGGTCAAATCAATCCGTTCTAAGAAGAAATATTGGAAGATCAATCTCATCGATCTCATACCAAATCCCATCAATCGAATCATTTTTTGAGAAATATGAGACATCTAAGTCGTACAAGTAAAGAGATCTATTCATTGATAAGAAAAAAAAATGTGAACGGTGATTGGATTGATGAGAAAATAGAATTCTGGGTCGCGAACAGTGATTCGATTGATGATGAAGAAAGAGAATTCTTGGTTCAGTTCTCCACCTTAATGACAAAAAAGGATTGATCAAATCCTATTGAGTCTGACTCATAGTGATCATTTAACAAAGAATGACTCTGGTTATCAAATGATTGAACAACCGGGATCAATTTCCTTACGATACTTAGTTGACATTCATCAAAAGGATCTAATGAATTATGAGTTCAATAGATCCTGTTTAGCAGAAAGACGGATATTTCTTGCTCATTATCAGACAATCACTTATTCACAAACCTCGTGTGGGGCTGATAGTTTTCATTCCCCTTCCCCATCTCCTCATGGAAAACCCTTTTCGCTCAGCCCTATCCCCTTCTAGAGGTCTTTAGTGATAGGTTCTATAGGAACTGGACGATCCTGTTTGGTCAAATACCTAGCGACAAACTCCTATGTTCCTTTCATTACGGTATTTCCGAACAAGTTCCTGGATGACAAGCCTAAAGGTTATCTTCTTGATGATATCGTGATAGTGACGATATTGATGATAGTGATGATGACCTTGATATTGATACGGAGCTGCTAACTATGACGAATGTGCTAACTATGTATATGACGCCGAAAATAGACCGATTTGATATAACCCTTCAATTCGAATTAGCAAAAGCAATGTCTCCTTGCATAATATGGATTCCAAACATTCATGATCTGCATGTGAATGAGTCGAATTACTTATCCTCGGTCTATTAGAGAACTATCTCTCCAGGGATTGTGAAAGATGTTCCACTGGAAAGATTCTTGTTATTGCTTCGACTCATATTCCCCAAAAAAGTGGATCCCGCTCTAATAGCTGAATAAATTCAATACATGCATTAAGATACGAAGGCTTCTTCTTCCACAACAACGAAAGCACTTTTTCATTCTTTCATATACTAGGGATTTCACTTGGAAAAGAAGATGTTCCATACTAACGGATTCGGGTCCATAACCATGGGTTCCAATGCGCGAGATCTTGTAGCACTTATCAATGAGGCCCTATCAATTAGTATTACACAGAAGAAATCCATTATAGAAACTAATACAATTAGATCAGCTCTTCATAGAAAAACTTGGGATTTTCGATCCCAGATAAGATCGGTTCAGGATCATGGGATCCTTTTCTATCAGATAGGAAAGGCTGTTACACAAAATGTACTTCTAAGTAATTGCCCCATAGATCCTATATCTATCTATATGAAGAAGAAATCATGTAAGGTAGGGGATTCTTATTTGTACAAATGGTACTTCGAACTTGGAACGAGCATGAAGAAATTCACGATACTTCTTTATCTTTTGAGTTGTTCTGCCGGATCGGTCGCTCAAGATCTTTGGTCTTCATCCAGACACGATGAAAAAAATTGGATCACTTCTTATGGATTCGTTGAGAATGATTCTGATCTAGTTCATGGCCTATTACTATTAGAAGTAGAAGGCACTCTGGCTCTGGCGGGATCCTCACGGACAGAAAAATATTGCAGTCAGTTTGATAATAATCGAGTGACATTACTTCTTCACTATGAACCAAGGAATCAGTTAGATATGATGCAAAATGGATCTTGTTCTATCGTTGATCAGGGATTTCTATATGAAAAATACGAATCGGAGTTTGAAGAAGGGGAAGGGGCCCTCGATCCGCAACAGATAGAGGAGGATTTATTCAATCACATAGTTTGGGCTCCTAGAATATGGCGCCTTTGTGGCAATCTATTTGATTGTATCAAAAGGCCCACTGAATTGGGATTTCCTTATTGGACTAAAATGGATCATTTATCATAAAGAGGATGAGCTTCAAAGAATGATTTGGAGTTCTTGCAGAGTGGAACTATGCAGTACCAGACACGAGATAGATCTTCCAAAGAACAAGGCTTTTTTCGACCAAGCCAATTCATTTGGGACCCTGCGGATCCATTCTTTTCCCTATTCAAAGATCAGCCCTCTGTCTCTGTGTTTTCACGTCGAGAATTCTTTGCAGATGAAGAGATGTCAAAGGGGCTTATTGCTTCCCAAACAAATCCTCCTACATCTATATATAAACGCTGGTTCATCAAGAATACGCAAGAAAAGCACTTCGAATTGTTGATTCATCGCCAGAGATGGTTTAGAACCAATAGTTCATTATCTAATGGATCTTTCCGTTCTAATACTCTATCCGAGAGTTATCAGTATTTATCAAATCTGTTCCTATCTAACGGAACGCTATTGGATCAAATGACAAAGACATTG